>PVJD01000715.1:0-366332 GCA_004026545.1 Mormoops blainvillei
TGCCTCTTACATTGTTGATAAAAATGAGATAATTTACAAGACATAGTGTGGCGAGCAGGGTTCTGAGAGGCTCCCAAGATTCCTACGCCCTGGTGAGCATGCCGTGTATGATCTCCTCCCCTTGACTGAGAGGAAACCATGACTATGATATCACTGCCCTGAGTAAGTTTCTAACCCACTGACCTTAAATTAATCTAAAGGGAGATGATCCTGGGTGGGCCTGACCCAATCAGAGCAACCTTTAAAAGAAAGTAAAAAAGTTCAAGAGGCATACCTCTGAAGCAAACATCAATCTCATAAATTTCCTATGGGGACCACATGGAAAGAAACTGTGGGCCGCTTATAGGAGGTGGGTGCAATCGCTAACAGGCAGCTAGTAAGAAAGTGGGGACCTCAGCCCAACCTCCATAGGGACCTAAATTCTGTTAACAACCTTGGTGACTTGGAAGGGGAGAGTCAGAGCCTTGGCTGTACCTTGATTTCCGCCAGGAGATCCTAAGCAGAGGTCCCGTCTCATTCATACCCAGACCTCTGACTCATAGAAATCACGAGATAATAAAGGTCTGTGTTTCAGCTGAAAAAACATGGTCATTTCTTTCACAGCAATAGAAATTAACGCTCAAGGGTAGCATGGGCAGATGATAGTACGTTGGGCAAATTAGCAATGTTTCACTGTGACCATGCTGCTAATCCCATTTCGGTGTCTGTAGTGCTCAGCACTCTGTTTGGGGCTCAGTGGGCAAGAGGACATTGTTGATGAGTGAAGGGATGGGTGAAAGGGCCAACAAAGAAATGGGCCGGGGGCTTGGAGAGGAGCAGTGCTGCTGAGCCTCTGCCCTTGAATCACCCGCTGATACACTCTCCCAGGGCATTATCTGCCTCCTCTGGGACTTTGAATTTGCTGCTTTGGCAGGACAATCCCCCAAAGACAAGCTGTTACTATGTACTGGGTTAGTTCTCAAGAGTCCGAGCATCAGCAGCAACACGGGGAAGTGAGATAGGTAAGTGGCCGGCTGCGCAGAGGATAGCTGCCAGTGCAGGCGGCCCGAGCTCGCCCGGCTGGGATGCGCGGGGAGTCTCCACCCAGACCCGGCTCAGCGATGTCTGTGACAACGCTGGGGACATTGCAGCATCGCCCAAGGGATCAGCCGGGCTTACTGGGGTCTCAGTCCTGGAGCTTAGCTTAGTGTGAGGTTTGGTGAAAAAGCAGGTGGGGGGTTTGTCAGTGGTCCAAGGCTGTGCTGTCCAACGTGGAGCCACAAACCACGTTGCAATGGCACGTTGCAATGGCTATTGAGCTTTTGACATGTGGCTGGTCCAAAGTGAGACCTGTGAGTGTAAAACTTGCAACATATACCAAAGATTTAGCATGAACAAGAGAATGCAAAACATCTCCTTAATATAAATTTATGCTGATAATGCATTAAATGATAGGTAACTCAGTTAAAATATATTAAAATTATTAAAACAATATATTAATTATATATTATCTTTAAATTAATTTCATCTATTTCTTTTTACTTTTTGACAAGGTTGCTAGACCATTTAAAATTACACATGTATCTTGCATATATTTTTATTGGGTGACAGTGCCAGTTCTAAAGCATAAGGAAATCTATACCAGGGATGGCAAGCCTAAGAAAAAAATACAATCTTGGATAAAAATGTAAAATGTCATAAATCCATATAAAGATCACTAGAGAAGAAGTAACAAATGAATTTGTTATGCACCCAAATCTGTAATATTAGATAATCGGGGTGGAAAGAAAGTGTTCTGATCTTTCTCTCCCCTCCACCTCCTCCCCTCTCCTCCCCACCTCTTTTCCCTTCCCTTCCCTTCCCTTCCCCTCACCCTCTCTCCCTCCCTCCCTCCCTTCCTACCCTCCTCCTCTCTCTCTCTCTCTCTCCCTCTCACTCTTTGCTTCTCTTTCTCTCTCTGTCTCTCTCTCACTTTTGCCTTTTCTAGGTTAGGTGTCTTTCCATGACTATACATCTACAGCATGACTTTCGTTGGCCCTTTCCTCTCCCAGGTGGTGGGATTATACTATTTTCATCCAGTAAACCTGCCCCACACTGCAGTTCTCTCAACTCAGCTTCTAGGTGAGTTCTTAGCTGGTTAGCTCTAAGGGAGCAGGGCTTTAGCACTGAAGAAACTTGTTCCATCTTAAGGAGGCAGTTATTTCTCAACTCCCTCTGACTGTTAACCAGGAGGGAATGTGGGCTCAATGCTTACTCCAACACCTTCCAGATTTTCAAGGGAAGAATTCTGTGAACTCTCCCAATTAACAAATATTGTATCTTAACTCTTATATTGTAAAAACCTATACAGATCCAACAATAGAGGTGGAAAGACACTAGGAGGTGGGTTGCAACCCATACCTGGGACTCAATCACAGCATCCTGGTACGCGATGTGAAAGAGATAAAGAATATTTGCTTCCTTCATGAAACTGGGATCTAGGAACCTAGAGGTCAGGCCTGGGGTACTAAGGAAGATGATTGTAGCCTATTGGAAAGCCCAGGGATGAGATGTGACCTCTAACCCCAAGGGTGAGGTTGCCCTTGAAAGCTGCCTTTATTAATTCTCCCCCTCTCCAATCTTAACATGGATCCATATGGGTATGGGGGGATGGAGTGTTCTGTCGGGAGAGAAACCAAATTGGTGTGGCAGGGGACCCAGAGAATTATTGGCATTTTGGAACTTACCGAGTATTCACATAAGTCCTCTGAGTCCAGCTTGACTAGCAATACTGCTTTCCTTCTGTGGCATAATTGCTCCCCGTGTCTGTCTCCCTGTGTCTGTCAGGCAAAGAGCGGGTCTTGCGGACCTATAAAAGTTTGTGTCTGTTTGTTTGTGGCATTTTGTTTTATTTTAAATCCTCTAAACCAGGAAGTGACAAAACTTTCTGGACAAAAAATATCTTGAGGCCAATGAAGGGGCAAGGAGAGAACATCTTTTCTGTTCAGAGCAGTTTATGTGCATTTTCTCACTACTTCTCACAACTACCCTTCAAGGTGGGAAAATATTACCCTCTAATTTACCACCAAGGAAGTGGGGCTTTGTGCAGTTAAATGCCTTGTCCTGGAACCAAGTGGTGGTGCCGAGACTCCCGCGTGGGGCAGGATGGCCCTAATGCTGTCAGTGTTGTTATGCATTTGGGGATACGCTTGTGCCGACCTGCCAACCCAAAGCAGAGCCCACCCAGGTCACTCCCTGGGGGGACTGCAGTGGAACCCACGCAGACACCAAGGAGCCGCCAAGAGTTTCAAGATCAGTTTCAATAGTAGAGCATCCTCCCTGGTTTTCCAAACCCAACCTCACTTGGAACTCCTACCTTTTATTAAAATATCCAATGTTTCACTCTTAAACACGGGGTTTCATTTTTTGTCCCCAAGTGGAAGGTGAGTGACTTTTCTGGAACCAATTCCCTCAGTGCTACACAAACCTCATTTAATTCTCAGCAAGACCCAGCGAGTCATTTCACCCACTTGAAAAGCAAGCCCCAGAGAGTCTAATTAAGTTGCCTAAGGTTACACAGCTGGGAACACAGGAGAGGGCAGCAGAGATGGGATTGAAACTCAGGTTCATCTAAAAAATTTTTTAAAAGAGGGAAAGGCCTCTAACCACTGAATTTTGCTCTCTGTTTTTCCATTCTAGCTACAGCCTAAGTCTTTGACGGCTTAATGGAAATAATATCAGCCTGGGTGAGTCGTTCTGTTTTGTTTTTAGGTGATAGGAAAATGATAGAGAGAGAGAGAGGCATTTTATGCCGTTCTCCTACCATGCAAAATGAAACAGTTTTGAATTTCAATATCAGAAGGTTGCAACTGACACTGAAAGTTTTGGTTTTTTTCTCTTTCTTACCTCCTTTTCTCAGAAAGCATTCTCTCTCTTTCTCTCTTCTCTCTCTCTCTCTCTCTCTCACACACACACACACAGAGTCTTTCAGGTAAGAAGGGCAGAACAGGTCTTTGAAAAAGAGGAGAACAGTCAGAAGAGCAAATACATCACCCAGTCCCGCAGTTCAGGAACTCACCAAGGAGAAGGCAGCTGCACCCAGGATGCTGACAGCGCTGTCCAACTGAGGAGCAGTTTCCTTGGTGTTGAATACTACTTAGTAATGACTTTCAGCCGCTCTAGGCCTGGGAGTGTTTGGGGGAGATAAAAGGCAAGCTGCATGCAGTGACTCTGACCTGTTTTTCAGTTCTAGGCAACTTTCTGATGTGCTTGCAGAAAGTTTGACTTTCTAGATGTGAGCATGAGGGCTTCATTTGCAGTTATTGCTGCCTGCTTTTAGGCGATGTTTTCTGGTTTTTCTTTTTCTTTTTTCTTTTTTGGCGGTTGTTACTCAACTCTCCTTGCAAGGTTTACTAGAGTCTCCATGCTGATGAGCTGCCAATTTGCATTCTGCTCCCTCCCAACAGTCACCTGCCCACAGCACCATCATTACCCTACTTCTTGGGTCTCTGCTCCTCTGTTTTCTGCCTTGAAGCCCTTGTTTGTTATTCTTATTCTGAGCCTGGGGAATTCTCTTGCTCTCACTGACATTTTGCCTCATTCAGGTAATGCAGCATCTGTCAGTTTCAGTAACAGAGCTTAGCGTCAAAGCCGTAGGCACCTGCTCCGTGTCCTGAGGAATGATCATACCGGGGTGGTCTGCACTGTCCTGATGGCCCACCTTCTAAACAAGCGCTTGCTGAGCGGTTGTTAAAGCTGGACCTTCGGGGTGAGTGTGGAATGAAGCCAGGAGTACTGGGGGCGGACTATGTACTCATTGCCCTGCTGAAAAATTGGGGATGGGCCACTGAAGCCAGGAGTACTTCCAATGCTTATAAGCTTTGTGACGGGAGCCAAGTGCTTACCTGGGTTGCCACAAGGATTAGGCGCCAAGGTGTATGTAAGGCACTGTCGTAGTGTGTAGCAGCCGTCAGGGCCTTGCAGTCAGGCCACCGGTGCCCATGGCTCAGCTCTACCACTTGGAGTTGTGTGTCTGGGTTTTGTCACCAGACGTGCTGAGGTTTCTGTTTCCTTGCGGGTAGACTGGGTAATGACAGTACCCAGCTTGGCAGTTTGCAAGAATTAAATGAGATAATAATAGTAATAAGTCCCATTCGCTGATTGCTTACTCTGTCTGTCTCTAAGTGCTTTACAAGAATTAGCATATATATTTATGGTCCACTAATATAGTGCAGTTATGCTAATGCATAAAAATAAAAATGTGAAACATTAAAAAGCATTTGGTATCCATGTGCGTATATAAAGAAATTTATTTTAGATATACACAATTGTATAGGTCTGTATGTACAATCATGTAATGTATCAGAGATAAGAAATATATATATATATATTACTTAAGTCCCTAAAGTGTATATAGATTCATCTAAATTATACAGATAGATACAGAAATGATTTAAAATAAAAATGCTCTATGTCAGACGAAGTGCTTTACATGTTTTAACACATCTTACTCTCACAGGACCCCTATGAGGTAGGTGCTACTATCATCCACATTTTATAGGTGAAATAATTAAAGTACAAAGACTAAGAGACTTTCAAGATGACTCATACATGTGTCTATATACAGGCAGTTGTGTGATGTAATTGCATAAATTAAATATGTGTTTCATAAAGTGCCTGAAATTGTATTTAAACCATGTTAGCTAGTTTTATTATAATTTCTTTTATTCTCTGTACAAGATACAACACTAGTTCCCTTTAGGAAGTGACACTGTCAGTGTTAAAGGAACCCTCAGTATTTTCTTCATAATACCACCTTGCTATCTGAAAAATGTTTCCCTTTGTGATCGTTGGTATATTCCCTTGTCTGCCCAGATATCTGTGATCAAAGCACCCTGATTACCTAGGCCACAGGGACAGAGACATATTTTCAGTGGCCCATCCCCAATTTTTCAGCAGGGCAATGAGTACATAGAATATGACATAGACTGGACTCTCCCAGGAGGCGCTTCCAAAGGGCTTAAGAGGCCAAGTATTCCTGTTCGACCTGAAATCTACATCTCTTAAGGACTTCAAATAATAGCAATGGGAAACCCTGATTTTACCCACGCACTGGGGGACTCTGGTTTGGGCTGTGAGATGAACTTGCTTTTGGCCTAATATCAAACATCAGATTGGATCCTCAGCACTTGCGCAATGAGAATTTCATATCCTTCAGAAAACTGCAGGTGGTGAATTCACACACAAATCTCCCAAATATATAATATCTATCTGTGTGTGTAAGCACACACAGTGTCCAATAGTGAATCAAAAAAACAGCCTTTTTGTGTTTTCTCACAAAATGACTACTTTATCTTTTCTCCTGTGAGAATATTATTTCAGTCTTAATTCTTAACTTTATTGGTGAAGAAAAATTAGGCTGTCCTGAGCAAGGATGAGAACATGCATCATATACATAGGTACATGTAGACAGGGGCTTATGTATATGTGCACGCCTGCATACACCTGCACATACACGTTGATCGGTCCTCCTCACATGACAAGGGTCAGGTTCACAGGGAGAATCAAACGAGAGCACCAACAAGAAGTTCTCTGGAAGATGGTCCCTCCCAAACAGTGATGGTCCTCAACCTTGGGAGTGCCAAAAGCAGACGGGACCCAGGGATCTGCCTTCTCAACGAGGTCCTCTGGTGGTTCCAAGAGAGGATCGAACATCAGAGGGACACTTATTACAGCAGTAAAGGGCTTCTGCTGTGTGTGCATGTGTGCACTCGTGTATATGGGTCTAGGTGCATGTGTGCCTGTTTGTGTGCTGTGAGCTTTCCTGGAAGAATGGAGTGCCCACCTGTGTTCCCTTTACATAAAAAGTGGTTACTTTCCAGGAAGTGGAAACAGCCTTCAGATGTCATTATATATTATCAAGGTCCTCAGGGTGTCGAGGGGGAAACGGGATGGGACTGAGATGGTTGTCTCAGCAAGTAAATTGCACCCATACTGTTGCATTTTTATTTTATTTTTTTAACACGGAGAAGGTTTCGCTGTTTAATTAAAATATTGTTTTAGGAAAAAAATTACAGGTGGGATGAGGCTCTACCTCCTGGGCATTGTCCACGGAAAAACAAATAACAGCCTCTATTTGTGCACAAAGTGTGCGCATCGCATATGGGCTTCCTTTGGGTTTATTTGCTCACCTCCGCCCGCATTGCAGGTGACAGGCATTTGCATTCATTGGTGGAGACTTTTAAAAATCCCTTACACTTCTGCCATCTTTTTTGTTTATTTTACATTTTACATAAAATGTATATGCTTATCTCCATCTTAGAGAAGAATCTAGTTTTGGAGAGTCTAAGGTAAACTACTGCTTTTTAAATGTATACTTACATCCTCATATTTGGACAGGGTAGGGACTCAATTAGAAACCAGCATTTTAGGGAGATAATTACCTCCCTCCTTGCCATATGCCAGGATGAAGCTAGTGATTTTCTTGTTTTAATTAACATATTTTCTTAAAGGATGGTACTAGAAACCCAGGTTTAATATGACCATCGCCACCATCGTCGCGGTCACCACAAATAATGGAGCAGAATTTTTGGAAGAGGGCGCAAGCTCCTGGCTCAGACAGACGCTCCCTCGCTTCCAACAAGTTGCTAGACAGGGCTTTAGGCAGATCGCATGACCTGTTAAACCTTACCATCTCCATTTGTAAAGTGGGGGCGATGCCGCTTTCAAGGGTCGACTGACAGAGGGCAATTGCAGTTAATTATGGCCTTCACAGTCCACTATACCATAAGGAGTTTACAGGGAAGGGATCGTTGAATATATCTGACATGGTGTAATAATTGCTGTTAAGACAATCTGCATTATACAGCTGTGTGTGGCACTCAGGGTAAGACCTCTCATTTCTAAATTGGAAAGCTAGAAGTTCTCATTGAGCCAGGAGAGAATATCCCCCAACAGCTAAGGATGACTGTTTTGAAATCCTGGCCTTGCCACTTGCTTGATGTGTGATCTCAGGTAAGTTAGCTTCCTGGTGCCTCAGTTTCCTTACTGTAAATAAGAATAGGTTACAATTTATGAAGTACGGACTTGGCTGGTGTGGTTCAGTGTGTTGGGTGCCAACCTGCCAACGGAAAGGTCGCTGGTTCAGTTCCCGGTCAGTGCACATGTCTGGGTTGAGGGCCAGGTCCCCAGCTGGGGATGTGAGAGTAGCAGTCGATCGATGTTTCTCTTGCACATCATTGATGTTTCTCTCCCTCTCTTTCTCCCTCCCTTTCCCCCTCTCTAAAAATAAATAAATAAAATCTTAAGAAAATTATGAAGTATGGCTACGAGCCCATCACATAGATTGTTTTATTTATTCTACACAGCAATATTGAGAGGCATGTATTACTGTCATCCTGATTTATGGATGAAAAAATGAAGGCAGAGAACTTCAGTTCAACCTGTCTTGGGTTGCAGCTAGCAAGTGACGGAATCTGGACTCACACTCATGACATCTGCTTCTAGACTTCACATTTTTAAAACCTTTAGATGTGTTACCAACCTGATCTGAGTATTAAGATCCTTGAATAAAATAGGAGTAAGATATTCTTAGCATAACTACATGGGGGTCGGTAACTCGACCCCGATGGAAGTATTGAATCATTAAATGAAATAAGGAATACGAGAGCCTGAGCTGGATTCTTGGCTCGTGGGGAGCACTCGGCCAAGGTAAACCTAGCACTTGCTATTTTTTTCATCTTCATCATACAAGCTTCCCCCTCACCAAAGTTGAATTCATCACTAGAACAGATGTTTCACTGAAATGCACAGTTTGTTTTGGTTGTTGATCCAAAGACTGACATTTCCATGCTGAGGAATAGCCCGGTGTGCCAAACAGCCAGTGCCCCTGCAGGAGGCACCGCCGGTGGCTCTGGCAGCTGACTGCTCACCTGGGCAGCCCCACGCCGCGTCCCCTGGTGGACACAGGCACAGCCGCGTGTGTGGATAAGGAATGTACCCTTGAAGGAAACACACAGAAGCCAAAGGACTCAGAACACCGACTCACGTGTACCTTTTCAGACTAAGCTTTTATTTTTTGATATTACAAACCAGTTTTCTTTATTCACAAACCACTGTAAGTGATATAAACACTAATTTCTAAAGACAGATATACACATTTTCTGGGTTTGCAGATTGCGTGATGTGTGTCTTAAGAAGTCACTATATGCCACACATGATATTAATCTTTTTTCATAATTCATAATAGCAATAGTTATTTAGATAAATGAAAACATTCCAAATAAATACTGTTTTAAAAAATCCAAAATGTTTGTTTACATCTCTGACATACATTTTAAAATGACTTATTGGCATCTTGGAGGGGTGCCTAGGCAAAAGATTCTGCGACGTCAGTTGGCACCCACTTGCTCTAAGTGATTTTATTAAAACTACATACAGTCATGGGGGAAAAGTACAGCTCATCGATGAAAATCAAAACTGCAAATTAATTTTACTTTAACCAACACAGTAAGAATTCTATGTTTGTGATTCCAAATACAATGCAAATTCTGAATTGTGAAATTTGAGGCCATTGAGAGAAGTCTGTTGATTCTCCCTAGCCCCCTACTCTTTTTATCTTTCTCCCCTCCAGGGTAGGATGCCGTAGCATTTTAATAAATTGTTGTCTTTAAAAACATCAACCACGCATCCATTGTCATCATATTGTTTCCCAGGTGGGGGAATGAGAACGTCTTAGTGATGCTATAAAACACCCCTTTGCCCCTTCCCTCCCCCACCCAAAGAAGTCTGGTGAAAAGAACATTGTATACGCTTTGGGCTGCTAAGCAGTTTCCCCCCTTTCTCTCATTTCAAGATAACGGTCATCTGCCTTAGATATCGAAGCTACAGAAACTTGGTTTTCAAATCTTGTGAAACTTTATTGATGGTTTAATATCCAACCGATCTTACTGCATGCACATAGGATGACAAGAATGCTGGATCACAAACACTTTTTTTTTTTTTTAAGTTTTGTTTGGTTTTGTTTGAAAGCAGAGTTGTTACAGCGGATTGGCAGGTTCACAGCGGTGAGTTGATAACTTACTAAAGTGCTTGCCAGAGGGCCTGCACTGTACACAGGAAGATTTAACTAGGGCAGCAGAACTACTGGGGACAGCTTGCTGCTGTTTGTTGAATTTAAATACAAAAACAGGAAGACCCGTGACAGATACCCCAACTTAGGTTAACTTGTAAACAGGACAACATGGAAGGAGTTCAAACAGAAGTAATTCAGACAAACTGCAATTTTTCGGCCGTGTCTCTCTGGCCCTGCTTCAGAGGTGGCGGTTCTCTGTTCTTTGGGGAGGAAGAGGGTAGACCTACTTTTTTGCTTCCTTCTGACAAGTGTCCTGGGCCTTGGAGACAGAACTAAAGGTACTGGTTTTTGAGATAATCCCGGGGGACCAGGAAGAATGGGAGGGCAGGCTCTCACGTGCTGAAAAATTGCAGGTTGCTCACATAATACAGTCATGTTTCAAAAAGTACCAAGCTGATGAAAATACCGTGATTATCTCTACTCAATGATTGCAATACTTGTAAAATGCTTCTATAAATCCAAATATGATTATCATGTAATTCCATAAAAATTATACGTCTGTCTCTAACAGTTGTTCTACTAGGCTAAAACCAAAGCTTCATAGACTGTTTCTAGAACTTAACAACTCCACTGCACAGATGTAAATTTTATACATTTTTTTAACTGGTACAAAGAATTTAAGTTTTTATTACTTTCTTTTTTTGGAAAAAAAGAAAAAAATAGAAACAGTGCTTTTTATCACCTTTTTATTAATGTTATTTTTCCCTCCCATAATATAAAAGTCAGCAATGATATCAATAATTTATTATACTGGAAGAAATATAAAAAGAATGCTTGTTGATGGCCTAACTAGCAGTTTTTGCCTAAATAACTAGCGGCTGGTTAAGAAGCTGAATACTGCCGGGGGGGAGGGGAATGGTTTAAAGGGTGGGTTTGCACAGCTTCATTCAACTTGGATGCACAAGGGCTGCTAGAAGCACCCCCTTAGCAGCATAACCTTTGGCCTGAACTTACAATGAGTAACTTAGAACCGTTGCTATATGATCGTTGGTGCAGTGGGTCGTTCAGATTCATCAGTTACTTTTTTTTTTTTCTTTCAGTCAACCCCCAGTCCCAAGCCCCTAAGTCCCTCCCGCCTTTCCCCTTTCATAAGATAAAATAATGCAAATGCAGAAAAAATGACTACTGTAGTCACTTACACTCTTCCCGAACAGCTGATAACCCCAGTAGCTTAATATTCAGCATATAGAATTCATTTACATGATAAAGCACTCTGGATATGGCCCGAAACCAGTTTTTATTCATAGCTAGCATCTCTCTAGATCAACCACAAAAAAACTCCTACAGCCAGCAACCAAACTACGGAACCTTCAGAAATTAAAGACCCACAATATTAAAATACACAGAACAAAATATCTGAGGTATAAGATAAAAAATGTAATTTTTTTTCCTCTTTTTAGTTTTTAGAGTTGCTAAAATGATGCACTACTGCATGTATTGCAATACCCAGGCCTCGGAAAGCTTCCTTTCTCCCCACATTGGAAGGTTTTTATGGTTTTGTCATTTAGTATGGAGCAAAACGGTTGTATCCCCCTCGGTATATACTAGCCTGCAATGAAGAAAGAACGAGACCCACATCATCAGCATGGCTCCTAGTCTTGGCATCAGTCAAGGGTGCAAAAGCATTCTGAAACAAAGCAATTTGAGGGGTGTGTTTTTTACATTTTCCTTTTGCAACACGTGGATCATCAAAAAAAGACTAATGTGAAAACTAGACACTCAAAATCAACCAAAACGGAGGCACCCCCTACCCGTCCCAGGTCATTCTTGGAGAACTAGAGATAGGGCCAATCCGGACCTCCCCCAAAAGCTCCTTATACAGAAAGCCCCAGTAAAAATCAAGTTCGGTAGCCCAGTCCTGGTAGCTAAAAGGGCTCTGACACAAACTGGACCACCGAAGGATGTGCACCGTCTCAGTCTGTTTGCTTGTTTGATTCATTAACACTCTGTTCCATCGGGAAAAGCTCAATCTACACTCAAGAGGTTGAATGTAGACGACTGACTGAATGGAGTAATTCAACTCTCCCTTCCAACACGTAACTCAAGTGGACTAGGTGTTGAAGCAGAGTTGTTGACTGCAAAATCAGGATGAAAATTTAAATCAGCTTCTTACTTGACTTGGCTCAATGAGCTGTTATAGGATTTGCTCTTAAGAGGGGAGTTGTACAGATGACTTGCTTGATGTAACTGAGCTTGTGCAAAAGAATCTGGTTCCCAGATTGTGGCTAAATTTCTATGACCACGCTCCAGCGAATTGTCTTGGCCAAGGCTTTAGACGGCTACGAGGTGGCACTTAACTTATTTCCTTTTTCTAAAAGTATTGGCGATTCAAATGAATGCCTATGGGGATTGAGTTTTAGGATAAGGACTGATATTCTTGATCCCAAGCAGAAAGCTGCATGCCAGAAGCTTTGTAATGATTGCATACGCTCTCAAGTGATGGGCACGTCTTACTGTACTCAAGAATTTTAGTGCATAGAAGTTTGAACAGGTACAGGCAAATTCACCCACCCTCACCTCCCCTTTGTGCCCTCCCCCCACCCTCCAAACAAAAACCCAAACCCCCCAAAACAAAAGACAACCCCCAAACCCAGCTGATTTCTCCTAATTCCTTATGTACTAGGCACACACACAAAGTGTGCCCCTCTCTATTTTCTTTCCTGGGCGACTATGACTTTAAACATGAATTGTAATAGGGGAGGAGAGGCAGTCAGATTCTCAGCTGCCTGACAGCAGAGGCCTGGAAGTGTGCAGCTTAGCTCCTCTGAAGTCTGTGCTGGGGCTGGAACCTTGGGGCTATGTGAATGAGCGGCAAGGGAGGGAGAAAAAAAAGAAAAAAAAGTTCTGCATTGACACTGCATTCTGTTAGTGATGGATTTAATTATCAAAATGACTAATTATTCCATTAAGGTAAGTGCTCTGCTAGGTGAGACTTGCGAAATTAGAAATATAATAACTTACATGCACTACATTGCCAAGAAATTAAGACATTTATCAAGTTTACTGGGAGGATTAATGTGGCATTTTAGCTGCTGTTAGATTAGCACAAGAGACAAATTCAATTAAGGGAAAGTGAGAGGACGTCAACAGTCAACCCGTATGAAGGTCCCAGCTGGGGAAGGGAAGGGAGGCAGGAAGAAGTGAGGAAGAGGAGGAGCTGGTACTCACCATGGCACCAACGCCGTAGGTGGGGGCTGGAGCAAGTGTGTGGTGGTAGGGGTCGGCAGCATAAACTCGTCCGTAACTGAAAGGAAAACAGAGGTGAAGATTAATCCATAATATGCGGTTACGAACTAATAACAACAACCAAAAAATGCAAAACACCAAGACAGTGTGGAAGGGCCCTATTTGTCTTCATAAATGAGAAACATATTCCAGTTTTCGACATAACATGAAAAAGTCCATCGGTACGTAGCACCTTCTTTTGCTCATTTAACATGGCTGGAAATATATATATGAGATATATATATATATCTCCTCATATATATCTCATATATATATATCTCATAGATATATATATATCTCCTCTCTCTCATAAGACCTTTTCTAACTGCTCATGTAGCTACCTTAGAAACTGAGGTAGGCAAAAAAAAAAAAAAAAAACACTTGAAAAAATGGTTTTAAAAAGCCCCGTATCCCCAGAGGACATGTTAATACTCAAGAGAGTCCTTTCCCTCTAATTTAGCTGTCACTAACCAAACGAGACGGGTGGATTGAAAAGGGTGAAGTGACCCAGTCTGTGCAGTTAGGGTCCAATATCTTAGAATGTGAAGAACAAATGTATTCAAATTGAAGCATCCTTGAAGGGTCTGCAGGACCCTCGCCCCCACCGTACTCAGGAATTAGAGCGGATTTGATTTCAACCCTATCACTCCAGAACTTCTATCTTGCCGATCTATGGCCAGGTTTCGAACAATATTTCTTGATGACAGTTCCTTATCTTTGAGTTTTTCTGTCTCTCTATCATCCTCCTCCCTCTACCGCCATGGCTTCCAGCACAGGCTTCAGGTAAACATGAAGGGATGGAAGCCTATTGCATTCGGTGGCTACTGAGCGTCTGAGACTGAACAATGCCACAGATCAGAAATTAGGGTTCAGAGAGGTTAAGCCATTTGCTCAAGGTCACAGAGCTAGACAGAGTTAGAGCTGATCTTTAAATTTATCAGAGCAACCAGAATGCTCTTCCCATGGTGGCATGTACCCTTACTTAAGTGACCTGCCATGTATCTTCCTGAAAGTAGTTTGGACATTGCTCTTTCAGTAATGATCAAAGCTGAGATGCAATCTTAAGTTCGGTCCCTGGAAGCAGAGCCTGAAATAGAGATTCTTGTGCATGTGGAGAAGGGGAAGGAGAGAGAGGCAGGCAGTTCCAGAGCAAGGGATGAATAGAAATGGTCTGAGCTAGAGACTAGCTTTGACCTGATCCCATGAGTTGTGCCCTGCAATTAATCCCACCTGGAGGTAAATGGGTTGTTTTTTTAATGCTCATTTAAGTTAAGCGTTAGTTGTGGGTTCTCCTGAGGGGTGCATGATAACGTCTGAGTTGAAGCGGCTTTCTTGGGCAGAGGGTAGTTCCCTGAAAAAGGGAGTGGCTGAGTTTTATTAGCGACCAACACTCACAGCAGCTGGGGGATGGTCGTACCAGCCACTACACGGGAAATATGTGGATTGTCAACAGCTTCTGACTATTAGATTTTTCTTTAAAGAATGAAGGAACAAGGCAGAAAGAAATGGTTTGTCTGTATTACCAACTACAGTCAACCTTAAGTCACCTCCCATCTCTTGGAGTCTAATTTGCATGCACTTTATTTCTCCCCTTCCTTGTCTTTCTCCATTTTGCTTCCAATTTCTTGCTCATAGTTGATGGATAAGAATGTACTGGATGGGTCTGACATGACTGCTTACACCTTAGAGCCTGGTAGGGTGGGAAGAAGCTGGGTGGAGAAGCTTCTAACTCTTAGGCTCTGAGTTAGATTCCAAATGGAAATAAATAATGATTCTACCAGTTCTCGTTGGAGAGCTCTTATTCCCAAACCCCCTTTGCCAATTTCAAAGGGCACTGAGCTCAAATAATCCAAGTGAAGCTCTCAGCTTCAACAGAGTGTGTTCTCCTGATCCTCAAAAGCAATGACATGAATGATATTTCTGCTCTGGGGGGAATCTCTTGTGAAACAGTCAACCCTCCCCTTTGCATTTCATTCCTTGGGACACTCTCTAGTCCTTTGGCTCATCAAAAATGGCCTTCAAAGATTCTCCTTCGCTCTGGAAGGAAAAACAGGTTAAAGTTCAAGACAGAGGGTGTGTTAAAACAAGAACAATGATGATATTTTCTTGAAGAAATCATTTATTCAGGGAGGTCCCTCATGAAACCTGGGCCTCGACTCACATAATTAGAAGCAGGTATTAACAGGTGTGAAAGATTACACGTATTATCACACATGGGATATAACTTTGTCATTGACTTTTATTTTATGAGACAGTAAAGTTGTCATTAGTCTAGAGGGGAAAAAATGTTAATAGGATTATTTTTAATGTACTTTCACCTGGCAAGGCTCATTGTATGAACAAGACCTAAACTCCAAAAACTGAAAAGCCTTGGCAATGTACTAAGTGGTGCCACAGAATGGTGTTCCTTCAAAAGGAGGGTGAAGAAGCACACTCAGAGCAATTACTTTTTTAAGTTTAATTTGGGGAATAGTTTTACTGTGGCAAAATTTTCTCTTTTGGGGAGGTGACATATTGGTAGCCTGAATGTTTTCCACGAAAACGTAGTTCCCACCTTTTCGTCCCACATACTTTAATTGTAAGTTCTTATTTGTTTATAACACTGGACAGAGCTTCAACCTTTGTGGAAAGCCCAAGGTAACAATTTGGCAATGTTCTCTTCCACAGCAGAATTAAAATACAGTAGCGCTCAAGTATTCCTCGTAAATGAGCAGGCGCCTCTTCTCCTCAGGGTGACCTCTACCTTCAGAATCCAATGGTTTTATTATGATTAATAAATTTCATTTCCACAGAGGAAAAGGGACCATGTCAGCTCAAACTGAAAGCAAGAAGACTTCTTTTCAAATGCAAATTTCTGAACACGCCCCTGTGTGACACTCCAATTTAGACACAAGGTCATTAAGGGAGATGCGGGCTCCAGCGTTACTCTTGCAAACGGATATGCCAGGCAGGTCAGCGACCTCGTGTCCTCAGAGCTGGCTAAGCACTGCCCAAAGAAAGAAGGGCAATTCCCAGGGACCTCAGCGGAGGGAAGGGAAAATGTGTTATGACTGCCATGTTATGAGTGATCTGCGCATTCGGTCACCTTTCATACCACCCATCCTTGGCCAAAGCAGACAATAGTGCAACCAGGTCATCATGCTCTCTGTTTCCCTACATTCCATTCATCAGAAATTACAGATGAATTCTTACATGTGTCCACTTCACTCAGTTCATACTATCACCATCCTAGTATCACCAATCAGCATTTCTCCAGAAGCAAACCAACAACAGCCCCAAGTCTCACCTCTTCAGTTCTACTTCTGCCTCTTTAAACCACGAGCCTGTAACTATCAAATCTATTTATCAAATCTATCTATCTATCTATCTATCTATCTATCTATCTATCTATCTATCTAATATTTATCTCTATCAAATCTATCATCTGTCTATTCATCTATCCGCCCATCTACCTAGTAAATATAAATCTATATAAATCTACTTATATCACTTCTTTGTTTAAAATGCTCCAACAGTTTTCCTTTGATTCCAGAATAAAATCCAAACTTGCATGGATCAGCCCCGTCCGATTCTTGTCCTCTTGCATACCCCTCTGCTCCTCGCTGACTGGGTTCCAGGCACACTGGCCTCTTCAGTGCTCTGTGGACACATGCAAATTCATTCTCTTCTTATGGCTTTGGCACTTGTTCATCCTCCACCTGAATTGCTTCCTTTCCTTCTTTATGTTTCAGATCAAATGTCACCTCCCCAGAGCGATGGCTCCTTTTCTCAACACTCTTTCTTAAGCACAATTCCCCACCCTCTCCTCACCCTTCATGTAAGGTAGTAAATCTCTATTGATTTTGCTTACTTACTTCTTTCCCTGATTATTTACCCGTACCCCTTCCTGGAATGCCAGCCCCATGGAGGCTGGGGCAGGGTCTATTTTGTTTGCCTCTGCGTCCCAGGCTCTCGTGCTGTACTGGCCATGGTGCAGAGAAACAAGGGGCCGAGCCAATGCCATGACGCGAGTGAAGGCAGCAAGAGGGAGGAGTAGAGAGGAGGGAAGTGAGGCCTGGGAAGACCCTTGTACCCATCACTATGATTCAGTCAATGGCAAGATTCTTTCAGATAAGCTTTCTGAAGATTTTAGTTCAGCTGCTCTCAGAGATGTTCAATACCCTGAAAGACACTCAGAAGAAAAGTTTCTGGGGACTCTGGAAATAGAGTGTATAACTTCACGTCACCCTCGAGAGGTCACAAAACACTGGCCACGTCACCGTAAAGCTCATTAAGACTCTTTAAGGAAAATCCAAATAAACAAAGAAATAAAAGGTAACTCCTTGCAGTCATCATGTGCCCTTGTCTATTTTTGATCTTAGCGACAACTTCAAACCAGGATGCCACCCCTGGCCCCAGGAAGGGCAAAGGCCTTGGGGCAAAAAGGTCCAAGTTCGGCCTTTGCAATGTCCTTGCTCAGTGACTCTGGCAAATCAATCTCTCTGAGTCTCCATTCCCTTGTTCATAAAATGGCATCGTTCTGTCTGAGGCCTTGCCTAATCGACAGATAAGGTGCATGGAAAGAAACCAGACTCATTTTAAAGCAGTCTGCAGATACAGGAGGTTGTAATACAAGGGTTCTTATATAGATTTTCACAAGCCAATCTCTCACTCCTGCCCAGACTGTTGGTCTGCAGAAGAAACTGAAAGATCTTATTCTAATGATCATGTGCAGCTCTAGCAGTCAACTCACAGATACTTTTGGAGTCGAGATCTATCTAATTTGTGAGTTACAGATGCAGTTTAAATTGCTATATTTGAACTTCAGGTGCTGTTGCTTCATTTGAATTTAAGGTTAAATAAATAAGTATGCCGCCTTGTCGAATGGGAAATATGAACCCATGTTCGTAAAGTACTTTGTCAACTCTACTGAGAAATGCAAATATCACTTATTAATAACATCTAGTTGAAACAAGCTGGATGCTCATAAAATACAGTAAGGTTATGTTGGTGCCCCACACCAGGGTTTTAACAGTCAAGGGATTTTCTTCTAGGGATAGAGTAAGAATGCTGCAATTAATTTCACTCTCTATATGTCACTCTATAGATTTCAATTAAGAGCCTTGATGTCCCAGGGACCTATTATTCTTATTTTAACATCACCTTGCTATGCCTCCTGTTCCGGAGATAGCTGGGGGAATCCTGGTGGGGCAGAAAGATGGACAAATATCCTCTCCTCTCAGACCTATGTCACAATGTGGCATAGATTTAGACAGCTAAAGTAAGGTACTTCCTTACTTTCCCAGCAAGGAAGTACCAAGGCCGTGTCCTTACCACACAGACAAGCACTGCAGAGTACGCATTCACAATGGGCTGCTTCACTAGGGATGCATCTACGTGGCCCCCAGTCTCTGCAATGCCATCAGGGGCTATAGTGCCCTCCTAATTATATTTAAGATAGAGTGTGTAAGGTACTTGGGAAAAGTAATCCATCCACGGCACACACTAGCCGCAGGGTATGTAAACAGGGCACTAACTACGCCATGGCCTCACAGTTCTAAGAGTGACGGTTTAACTGGAGCGTGTTTGCACTTATTTTCCTATGGTCTCAGACCTCAGTCGCTCATGTTGCCTTAGTGAATGTCTACAACTAAGAAAATATTCCTCTGTGACTGCTGTATAGCCCTCTCCTGGGCAATGACTCAGACAAGGTATGTAAGTTAGAGAAGGTCGACCAGTCCCGTTACTTGAAACCAAAAAACAGCTCCAAATGCAGCTAAACCTCCAAGAAAGATACCGGGAGAAATGGGTGAAATTATGTCTGAGATGAACAACATGGAGTTTCCTCGACTCGACTCTGAGATTTCTGAATTCTACGGCTGCTCACTTTCTTAGCTTGGAATGGAAACATTCATCTTCACAGATCACTCAGCCTAGTTTTCAGCCTCATCATTTCTGTCCTTTGAAGAGGGAGTGAAAGCATCTTCTGGGCTCTTTAGCTTCTCAACAGGGACCCATGGCTCTGAGGTTGTGCATGGATGTGGGTCACACACCTGAACTGTGTGTACATAACTACATACATAGACACCACACCTGTAGAATCTATGAGAACGAGGTCATACCCCCATGGCAAGTCAGATGGCATCATCCTTTCTATACCCTCCCAGTGCAGCTCAAAACTTCTTCCTATTTGGAATCCCAAAAAAGCAGGTTTGAGGTAGGAACCTTGATTCTGAATTCATCACAGCACAGAAGCAGCCACTGTCTGGGAGTCAAGAAGACACAGTAAGTCCTGCTTTTGGCTACACACGTTCTCCACTATAATAAAAGACACATAGCCACAGTCTCTTTAACATCAAACCCAAGGCCGCCCTCCTTTCAGAAAGTCTGCCATACCTTCTTTGTGTCCAGACGGCTGCGCTACCAAAATCATGAAGAATTTCTCATCATGCCTTGAAATCAACAGGGCATTTCCACTATGGTTTAATTCACAGGGAGTGGGGCACAAAGGCAGCTCGGTGTTTGTATCCCTGGTGGAATTTTCAATACCCGTGCAGAGAATCCAAGTTGAAGCTAAGAATTCCACAAGATCAGAATTCCTAGAGTCAAATCCTGCTTCTGCTACTTTCTTGTGATGTGATCTCAAAGTTTATCTCCTCTCTGAGCTAGTTTTTCCACCCACGAATAGAGACAGTAATAGTGCATACGGCTGTAAAAGACTAGTAAAGCTGAGATAAGGGTTAGTCAGAACCAAACAAGTGTCAGTTATTGATACTATTAAGACCGAGAGGATTGCAGCTCTTGCTTGCACCTTATTCCATGTGGCATCACTTCAGTAGAGTTCACGGAGTACTTCCATGAGTCAGAACTATCCCTGAACCAGGTTGTCCACCTGAAGCCCGCCCCCCACCCCCATGCCTTTTGGAAGCAGATCAAAGATTCTGAGAGGTTAATAAGCAGGGTGAGGAGGAGGTAGGTTACTTGGAGGTAAAATTAAAACGTAAAGTCAAGAAACACGAATAATGTCTGGATTATCTGTCAAAATATTTCAATTCTGGTTGAGTATGCCTCACCTCTGAGAGGCTAGTTCTTGAGGCATACGAGTACTTTTGATATTCATTTGAGTGAAAATGTGGCTCTAGAATGGTACGGTTAAATTAAAATAAAAAGAGAAACACAAATGCAAGCCACATATGACATTTTAAGTTTTACAGTAGCCTCATTAAAAAGGTTAGATCAGGTGAAGTTCATTTTTATGTTTTTATTTAACTCACTATATTAAAAACATCATCATTTGAATGTGTAACTGGCAGAAAGATTATGAATAAAATAGTTTAAATAGTTTTTGTACTAAGGTTTTGAAATCTAGTATGTATTTTACACTCCCAGCTCATCTCAATTTGGACCAGCCACTTTTTAAGGGCCCAGTGGCCCCATGTGGAGATTGGCCACCATACTGCCAAGCATGGCTCTAGAAAAACCAGTTGGATGTTCTCCTTGCCACTGAAATGGAAAAGATCCCCGAGGGTTCAGCTCAGGGTTTCCTAAGGTGTGATGTGAGGACTCCTCTATTAGAAGTGCCTGAAGGAACTTGCGGGATTGCAGATTTTCAGGCTCCCTCTCCAGGCCTGTGTATCGGAGCTCTGAGGCAGTGGGAGAGGACGAAGACGTCAAATCTGCATTGGTGTTAAGGTCTGCAGGTGATTTTAATGAACTCGAACATTTGGTACCCTCTGTTTTTTCTTTTTTAAAAATTCTGTAGTGATATAGAATTCCCTTCCTTACTCAGGCTAATTCAGAGCTATCTAGATACCTTTAATTTTGATGTGTAACCGATAGAGACATTGTATTTGTAGGGTATTGTTATTGCATGTAACAAGCTTTGAACATGCCTAGTATACTGTACGCTGTCAATAAATGCTATGATTACTTTTACATATTTCCTTTGATGTATGCCCCCTTAGTACTCTGTACTTCACCTACGATGATACACATCACATTTTATTGGAAACAGCCCAATTAACTCCAAATCAATTCACTGCATGACAACTTCGCTGAATAATGAAATCACCAAAGTGAAAGGAAGGCAATTAGATAAAATTTACTGAAGGATCACAATTAAAGAAATGACCAATTTGGAAATGTCTTATAAATATTATCTGGTCTTAGGACAGCTGCATGGATGCATGTGTTACGTGCCTGCACATGTGTGTGCACATGTGTGCAGGTTGGGGGCGACAGGAGGATGTAAGGGGTGGTGAAACATCCCCCCTTGTGCCTCTAAACTTGCCAAATATTGCTAATAATTACTTAATTAAGTGTATATCAACTTGTCCCCCAGGGATGGCTTCAGCAGCTTTTACAGATGTGTTCCTTTGGCCAAGGCTTTTTCACAGACTCCTATCCTTATGCCACATGTGTGACCAGCTCTCAAAAGGACCTGGAGTGTGTCCCCAGGTTGACTCCCCATGCCACTAAGATGGTACCTGGCATGGTGGAAGGAGCAAGACTGTTGACAGGCCAAGACCCGGCCTCCACCTGCACCTCATAAACACGGAAGCTCGCATACATGCGCTCCCTCGAGCACATGGGGCTCGAGGCTCTTCAGCCAAAACAACTAGTTCAAAGTGTCTTGTAGTTTTCAGAGAATGGCTTATCCTGCTACGTGATTTTTAACCACTGATTTTCAGTACCAGAAAGACTTTTGGAGAACAGACTTGGACCACACTTTGCCTGTTAACACTCTGTCTTCTGGATACATAAAGTGACCCCCGACAAGGGAGCTGCTCCCTTCCTCACTCTATCCCTGCACTTAGATCAGTGCTCAGCACACCTGAAACTCAACATACACCTGCTGCATGACGGGGGTGGGCGATGTCAAGTAAATGCCCAGTGGAACAATTATTTAGAGAACTGTTCCCATGAGTAGCCTCAAAATTTCCACAACTATGCCCCCCAACTCACAAATACTAGTTTTCTAGGAGCAAGGTAGCACAGCCAAAGAAGGCAGGAGAATTCCATCTGGAGGCAAAGGTCAATGTTCCAAAGTCAAGATAAATGCAGCACATGGGGGCCGTGTGGACTAGTGGGAAGAGAGCTTTGGTATCAGATAGACTCCAGTGTGACTATGGGCAAGTTACCAAACCTCTCTGGACCTGAACATTTGTTTTTCTTTTTTAACCTGCAAAACAAGAATGATAGTAACATCTACCTCACTGAGCTACTGTAATAAATTATATATGCATGCCTGTATACACACATATGATTAATCATACTTGCTAGCACACAGAATTTGCTCAGTAAGTGATAGCAAGTTATTACTACACCCTGGAGTATTCAGCAAAGCCCATGTGAGGGCCAGTAACCGCTGAGATGAAGGGCTTGCTTTCCATGGTAAGAAAAAGCCTTAGCCCTCCATGGGAATGACTGATACACCCTTGGAGTAAGAAGAAGGGCATGAACCTTTAATCCAAAGTGCACCTGGTACATTTCTAATCTACAGGCATATCCTGCTTGTTCGCCTTTCAAAATACAGTCCAAAGAAAATCACTTGTCGGCTCCTGCATAGACATCATCCCAATGCAGGCCGCTGTCACCCCTCGCTGGAGAGCGGCAAGAGACTCACGACTAGGGTCCTTTCCTCTGCTTTTGCCATACTGCAATCCATTCTTCACAAAGCAGTCTAACACATCACTTAAAGAAAATAAATCAGACCACAGCTGACCTTCCAGCGCCTTCCTGGAATACTTAAAATAAAATTTCAAATACCTTCTGTGGCCTCCAAGTCCTAATTTGTTCTGACCCCTGGTTATCTTCACAATATTATTTCTGAAACTCTCCTGGTGCTCAGGTACACTAGATATCTTACTGTGCCTGGGCACCTCAAGCAGCCTCAACCATAGGACATTTACACTTGCCTGAAGTGCTTTCAATTCCACAATTACCTGGTTCACACCTTCACATAATTCAGGTCCCTGCTCAAAGGTTACCTTCTCAGAGAGGCCCACTCTAATCAGTGAATGTAAAGTAACATCGCATGGTACTTTCCATCCCCTCCTCTGCTGTTTGATTCATTATAGCTATTCTGTCACTTTATATGCCAGCATATTACACGCTTATCCAACTACATGACTGGGGTCTGGGTGGGGGCGGGGTGGGTTGGTGCGGGGGTACTAGAATGAAGGCTCTCTGAAGGAAGGACGCCTCCTGATTTATTTCATGTTGCGTCCCAAGGGCTGAAAACAGCTGCTGATACCCAGCGATGACTCAAGACATACTAATTCGCTGAAATGAATTTCCAGCTGCTCTGTCCAAAAAAGTAAATTGCTTTCCAACTTCCATGCTTATATAATATCCATACCCTACTACAACTACAATCATTAGCCAGTCCTGGTAAAGCTCCAATGAATCACAATATTAGGGAGACCCTGAGTGTCAGGAGAAGAGAGAACAATCTTGCCCCTTTGGCCATCTCCTGCAGAATTCAACTCATCAAAGAATCTTGGTGTCACAGTACAAGAGGCTATTGCAGTGTCTGAGGTGGAGGTAATAGATGGGACAACCATGAGAGCACATCTTTCAGGAACAACCAAAACAAAATATCTAATAAGATTTTTGGAGCCACTGACTCAAAAAATCAATTTCCTTGTCAATACAGTTTCGTGAACCACAAATGGTAATACATTTATTTTTTTCTTCTATGTGGCTCGTAAAAGCAGAATCAACATTTTGGTACCCTCTCCAAAAAAAGACCCACATGAAAAGGATCACTTTTCCTTTGGGAACTGAAGGAAAAATCCTTCAGTCTTATTGTTGCTACTGTTTGATGACTTTCACCATCTCTATCCAGAGCCCCAGGTGAAACTACCTGGCCAGCTCCGCCCTCGTAGGCGGCCGTAAGAATACACCTTTATAAGAATTTCAGTTACAATATTCATCAAGCACTCAAAAATGAGATTTTAAACATCTTATAAAGCTCTTCCTTTATTTAAAAAGAGAAAAGTTGCCTTTTGTCAAACACTGAAAGTGTCTGTCAAGTCCAAAGAGTGTCCCATACATGGAGGTGAGCCCTTCTGACAGGTGTGATGTTTACAATGTGGGTGTCCTGGCTTTTTGCAGCATGCGGGAGATGAGGCCCTGGAAGACTTCATTGAAATCAGGGGTTACAGCCTTTATGGACTCAGCAGTTCTGATTTTTCACTTTTACTCTAGGAGGAGGGTGGACTCGCTGGGAGATCATTTGACTTTTGTTTGATGTGGGGGTCTCCTTTCTCATGCTTGATTCAAAATTCAGAGTTCCAATTGAACCTCATGAAGCATACAACATATTATTAATATGGCCATCAAAGCAACAGGGATATCTCTCTCAATTTGAAATTTGATCAATAGCAATTCATTAAGAATTTACTGAGTAGCCATCCTAAATTAGATAAGGGAGGTGAAAACAGTCACTCTGCTCAGGCAAACTTCCATTATCCGTAGCCTCTTTTTGGAATATTATGTGTGGACCACTTGCTTACAAGGCAGGGTTTGTTAAGTCACAAGACAAAAAATCAATATCTACCTCTTGGGTTGTAACTGTGCAATGTTTTATCTGTGATGTCAGAATATAACCTAAGACCCACTGGGGCGTGTATACAGTTTAAGAGGGAAGATAGAGGCTCAGGGAGACCAGCGTATCCATGAGTGATGTCTATTACCATTTTAAACCAACGTTTTTTCCCACCCGAAGCAGTTTTCCTTTTAGTTGCATGCTTTGTTCTCAAGGTTTTGAAAATGTTAAATGGCTCTTGTATCCCGGGCTCATTCCCCTGCCACCCCCAGCAATGCAACGATCAATCTTCTACTATTAGGTGTTAGTGAAGTGTTATGGACGTCACCGCCTCTCGTGGGGAGAAACAGAGACATTTGGGGCTAAGGGATGAGGAGGACCATGATCCAAAAGGTTTTCTAGAAATGGACTAAGCTGTTGCTTTAAAATATGAGCATGAACACCCCTTCAACACCCCAGGTGAGACTTTAATCCACTAAAAACATTGAGACCAACAATGTCAATGAAACTTAGGCAAAATTTTCTGCAGCCCTGTTTTTCAGAGCAGAGAGGGCTGGGGACATGTTCTCAGTTCTCTGTCCTTCCTTTAGCTCCTTCTCTCCAAAGACTGTCAGTAGGGAGTGAAACGAATATGCCTCTGTTTATAGTTCCATTGATCAAATGTGATGGGTAACAGAAGAATGTCTATTTGCAAGGCTCAGTTTAATGTATGCTTTTGAAGGTCATGGCATACTCAACTATACGTGGGAGAGCTGCAACGTGCACTCTTGTTCCTAAAAGCACACATTGGCGAGATCTCCCAGCAATCACTGCAGTCATAGTTTAGGCTTAAAAGCTAAATAAATAAATAAATAAATACATACATACATACAAATCTGTTGTTAGTTAAGGCACTCACCTATCTGGACATTTAATCAAGTAATCCCATGCTAATGAAAGTCAAAATTTAACTGTTCTGAACCATATCAAAGCAAAAAGACAGGCGTTATCGTGATGGACACATCATGCAGGTGCAGTTTCCATTTGCCAATGCCCTGATTTCAAAAACAGAAGACTTCGTCCCTCTAAGTCCTGCCACTTGTAATATGTTTTAAAAGAAAGGAAATAGAGGATCTTTAACTAATGGAATGAAGATCCCCTTCTTATCAGACAGAGATAATTATATTCCCCAATGTCTCCAGCTTTATAGATTCAGTCTTTGGGGGCCTATAACACATACCAGTCATTCCATAAAGATCCCAAATAACTCACATATAAATCTGTGTGAACCCAGACATAACGCGTCAAAAAATATAGAAGTCACATGTCTGTGTCCCTCATCTCCCCTGTTCGGCCTTTTAACATAAGATTTTATTGTGGCTTCATTCAACATAGTCTTACTTTTCTGGATCATGTATTATTAAAACCAAAAATAAAGTATCAAAGTTAGCAAAATGTCTAATGTCTTTTTAGACAGCAGAGAATAAAGACTCCCACTATACTCCAAAGATATACGAACTTTGTTTTTTTTAACTAAACTTTCTAGAGTGACCGACTGCAGCATGTGAAGGAAAAGAAAAAAAAAAAAGGATACTGAGACGTGGATGGATGCATCAAGAAGTAGCAATGTTTGTTACCTGCGGAGGTGTTACAAGAAATTTCATCTGCTGCAACGAAGACGAACTGATTTCTGGAAGAGAAGATAAAATTCACAATACTGCTCGCTCAGGGGGACATGTGCTGTCTGCCAATTGGTTCGATGTATTCAGATGAGGGAAGGGAAGGGTGCTGCGTTTGAATGGATGTTGCAAGGAATGTGTTGATATATCTCAGACTTAGAGAGTTTAGAAAGATCATGAAATAGGCATGCGGGGACCTCATCAACGAAATCATGGTAATGTCAGAATATGGACCATGTACAAGCTGTTGCACCAGAATATTAATGCTATGTGTTACCAAAATGTCATGCCAGGAGATGTTTCTACGGCTAGGGCATTTCAAACTGAGCTTATACAGGTTTCTATGCTGAACAGAGATTACATTTTTAAAATATAGGCTATTAGAAAAAATGAGTATATTGCAACGAGCTAGGGAAATCATAAAATTCTAGACTTTATTATTATGAATATAATATCAAAAAACTATTTTTAAAAAAAGGCCAGAAAAAGAAATGCTGTCAATTCAGAAGAAAATGTTATATGGTGTCATGTTATGGATAATAATTTCCTCACCAAACTAGGCTTGCTACATGAAGAAGGTAAGAGAACTCATCAGTTGAAATAAGCCCTGTCTTGGCAAATTATTTTTAATGATGCACTAAAAGAAAATAAAAATGGAAAATGCCATTTTACTTTGATTTAGTAAATCTAGAAAGCTGATAAAACTCTCTTAAGATGTTTTCAACTGTGGCATTTCCACAATGTAATGCATTCTAATTCAGATGTACAGTTTATTTCTCTAGAAATAAGAACATCTGTGTCAGGCAGATTATACAAATGCCCCAATGAGATTGGCTAGGCTCTTAAACGCCTCGGAAGCAGCAGGATAGAGCCTTCTCGTTCTCATTTGCGAGATTTTACTGTGCATACGGATCATCAAGAACCAAGATAAATGCGTCTTTTTGGTCTTAGTTTGATTGGTCTTGTTCAAATGTTTCAATGCTTCAGAAAGTATCTAGTGATTGAGCATTTCTTAAAGCATCTTAAGAAAGTTTTACTGTTGTAAGAAGTACACCCTGGAATATAAATAGCGCTATCATTTGAAAATTCACTAGAATTTAACATTCAGTTGAAAATTCTAATCATTTCTGCACCAATGAAATCTAAACAAAATTATACATGCTCTGAGAACAGTATTTTTATGTTTCTCTTTCACATCACAAAGGTCACAGCTACGTTCATTTATTACCTCTCTTAAAACAATAAATGTTACTGTCATTGGATTTTTGCTGTCTTTTCACCCTGACTCAGATTTTTTGAGCCCCATCACTATCTGGCATCGAAGTTCCAAAGTCTGAAAGCAATAAAATTAATGTCCCTGAAAATGAAGATGATGTTTTGATTGGATGTTGGTTTTGACTTGCTCATATTTGACTTACTCAAGAGGCAGTTAAGACACGGGTACCTCAGATTAAAGGTATGATATTCTTGGGTGGGCCAGACAAGCACTTAGAAGGACCTCTATTTATAGCAGGCTCCCAAGAAGAACACTGTAACCATAATGGCTACCTGTGTTATCCACAGGGGCAATCTATGTGGGAGGCCTCAGGAGTGAGGTGGCGCTATCGAGTTCACACTCCCCAACCCTAGAAGACTCTGCTGCCTTGCATCCTGCTTCTGCATTTTCCACAAGGATCTGTCCAGCCTGCTAAACATGGGAAGGACTGAGGGAGGCAACCAGTACAAATAAATGCAAAAATGGTGAGTGAATAGGGGAATGAATAGGGGAAACTGTTAAAATGCAACTTATAAGTATGACTGTAAACAAATTAGACCTTTTTAAAAAACCGTTCCAGAATTTTATAAAATATGATGGTTGCCCACAGCACTTGTCTTTCTAACACTATATGCTTACTCTTCAAAAAAAAAAAAAAAAAAGCCACCATTTCTCCATTTTCTTCTTTCCTTCCTTTTTTCTTTTTTTTTCCTTTTTAGGTAGCTTATGCTTTTTACATCTTTTCACTGCCCTTATGGTTCCCGAGCAAATTTCTGAACAAACGATAATGATTATCCCTTTTAATGACTCACTGTCTCTGAAAGAGTTGCCTCAAATGAGTTCTGACTAGCACATCAAATCTATATAAAAGCATAGAGTTAGCACCAGTAGCGATATTTTAAAGAATATGTGATGAACTCTGAAGTGGTGCCAAGAAAATTTACAAAAATATTTGTAAAAAAATGATAGCCATTGGGATAGATCAATCCTGTACGGATTTTTTTTAACCACACAAGCAATCCCACTACATCCCAGGTTACCCTAACAAAGGTTTACCAATGAAGGTATAGTTTTCCGAGACGGAGCTTACCCTAACATCTCGAAAAGTGCTCACTAATTCCATGGAGTGAACCTATATGACCACCCCTCCTTCTAGACTACCTTTTCATCAAGTGATCATGAGTTCACTAAACAGGAAATTCCTGCTGAACTATAGCCTGGTGAGGAGCAGCCCACAGGCGAACAGAAGAATTTGGGTAGAATTACAAGGAGAGGTTTCGTGGTGGTATCTGTGTCCATTGTTTTACGCTGCGTTTATCTGTGGTTCTGTTTCTCTCCACTTGAATTTTAAGACAAGCCATCTATTCTTAGCCATGAATGGATCATCTAGGACCCTCTCTGTGAGATCATTTACCCTAAATGACCAGAGAGGTATGGTCAATGACTTAATGAGGTAGTTAAGAAGTGGTTACCCCAGAGATGTCCAGGAACAGTAAGTGATCAGAGCAACGCAGGTGTGCTCTGGACAGTGGAGTCGCCTCTCAACTTCCGCCTTAGAACGGAGGCTGGCACAAGGGGCTGCCATCTTATGCTAATCCTAGCCTGCTCTTCACTCTCAATACTGACCTATGGATTTACATTTTCAGCCATCTAGCTTGTTTAGTGGTTGTAGATGGTCAAGAAAAACTTGGGCTGCACCTGGTAAACAACTGGTGTCCTTTTAAAATTTCTAGTTGACAAGGCTATGCCCAAGACTGACTCAATGGTGATCTCAGTGAGTGGGCCTCAGGCATCAGTAATTTCTAGAGATCTCCAGGTGATTCTAACATGCAACTCAGACTGAGAACCACGTGTCTTGCTGAATGGTTCCCACCTTGGCTGCTCCTTAGACCCATGGGGAGGGGTAAAGAGTGTTAATGTTGGGGCCCTGCTACTGTGGGTCCTGGCTTCACTGGCCTGGGACAGGGTCTGAAAAGAGGTAGGAAAATGCTTGGCTGGTGATTCTAATACCAGCCAAAGCTCAGATGCACTGGGTATGGTAAAATGCAGAGTGGAAAGGGAGCTGAATCCGTGCATCTCTTGTAGCTTTTGTCTCTGCTTGCAGCTTTGCCACCATGCCATCGTCTAGGGCAACCTAGCTATATGGCTGCCAAGGATGCAACCATAGAAATAGCACACATTGCCTAGGAATGGTTACTTTTAGCTTCTGGAGGCCTTCTAGCAGAATGGACTTCAAGCCTCAATCCTGAAAGAGAAGCTGGTCTACAGAGGTCATAATGCCGTGTTCCCTGTATTTGCTTCCTCCCTTGTTCCACTTATTCCGCCATCTCCCATGCATTTACTCAGAATCGTCTTGGCTGGCTACACCCATTTCTCCCTCTGAGTGTACATCTAATACTCTACCAGTCTTTCTCACCTAGCGTTTCCTTTCTATTTTCACCCCCTCCCTCTACTCCAGAGTTTCTTGAACTTCTCTGAAGAATTACCTAGAATGCTTGCTACAAAATCGGTTCCTTGGTTTTGACCCTGACCACCTGAATCAGGATTTCTAGGAGAGACGTGTGATTATCTATACATTTAACAAGAACCCAGGCCTGGCTATTGACCAGCTTCAGGGGACACCGTTCACACTCTCCTAAGTGACGGGTGCTCCTGGGAGGGAATCATGGTTCCAAGTAATTCTTACCCTGGGGAATTTGGGGAAAGCATGCTGAGAAATAGCCTGCAAGCTCCTTCTCATTTTCATTTCAAAGCCCACCTTTCCCAGGAAGACTGCCTGACATAGGAAGGCTTTGTGGGAGAAGGGATGATTACTAATTTAAAACAATAATAATAAAATGGTAAATTACTGGCCACAAGGGAGAAGGCTAGAGCTGTTTCAACCCTTTGCAATGTTCAAACCAAAGAGCCACTAACATTCATGGAGTGCTCACCCACGGCAGGCGGTGGCCAAGTGCCGTGCCTATATATTAATTCATTTAATTTTTCTTATAACTCTTCTTCCTACCCCCTTCTTTAGAGATGAAGAAATGGAGGCACAGAAAGGAACATGATGGCCCACGAGCATGCTGTTTCGTGGTGGAGGAGAAATCTGAGCATAGATGGGCGGGCTCAAGACCCTGACTCTGCTTCACTCTAAGACTCTGACTCAGAGGCGCTTACGTGGGGGGATTGAGTCAACAATGGGGAGTGGCGTCTCTTTGGAGGAATTTCCTAATGCTGTTCAGAACCTTCCGTTCTTCTGAGACATAATAAGAGGCTACGTGGATTCCCCTTTGAATACGATGTAACTGAGGCGTGAGAGGGAGAATTATATTCCGCTTTAACAACAACTTGGGAGGGTGGAATGCCATGGGTCACGGCCTTTCTCTCTCTTTCTTTGATGACCGGGCTTCATTCTGTTTTGCTATGGTTTTCACAGAGCAACCACCTGGAGCCTGGATCTGACTCAGCTGACGGTACGCTTAAGTTAACCCTGTGACCTGCCACATCATCCCTATATCCCACTTTTCTTCTTTAGTTAAATCTCATCTCCCTGCAGTTCTTGTTCTTCGAAAGATCACCCACGGCTGAATTCTAACCGTCAAAATAGTAGTGGGTCAGTACTGTTGGAAGGGATGTGAGAAGCTAGATTTCAAGACGCAGGGTAACCTTCCACAAAGGCAGACATGGGGGAGACACCAGGTCAGAAATTTCTCCTATCAAATAATACTGGTTTTAAGTTTTGCTGTTAAAGATTCTGATAATTTCTCCTTCTTCAGCCTCTTAGTTCTGATATGTCACAATTAGTATACAAAAGTTGGGGTTGATATCACTCCCAAGCAACTTTCTCCTGTGTCCAATGCTATGACGATTGTTCCAATACACACACATACACACACATGTGATTAAAACCCTCCAAGGCTTTCTACTGGCATGACCCTCAGCCTGAGAAGTTGGTCTGTTGGTCTAGCAGATGGCAGCCAAGATGGCAGTGGGACAAAGTCAAATTAATTCCATTTATTGGTTCTGGGGCATCTATTGGTTTCAAGGCAGAGGTTTTTATCCCCAACTGCCTGTTACAATAAACTAATTTTTAAAAAAATAAAATAACGAAGACCAGGCCCACTTCCCAATCACTTAAATCAGGATCTTTGAGGGTGGTTCCCAGGCACAGGTATTCTCACAAAGCCCATGAAGTGATCCTAATGTGTCGGCCCACATTGAGAACTAACTCGCCTCTCACTATAAGAATGTTTTTTTGAACCTATGTGCCCTGTCTCTGCATAAAATATGGTTGTCTTCTGCTTTTTTAATTAAATGGCATTAGTGTGGATTTCCACAGTTTATAATTACTAATATTTTAATGATTGATAATTATAATCATTATGCATGCTTTAATATACCATTTATCATTTTTAATTTTTATAAATATGTTTCCCTTTAGATACATAAAGTAAAGGTGGAAATGCACAATAACCAGGTATTATTGTTGCTGGAAGGGTCATAGGAAATCCAGCCATGAGTGTTTTCTGAATGGTTAAATATAATGCGGAAATAAGCTGCTCCTATTAAAATTCTTATTGCTGACTTTACTAAATAGTTTACTCAAGTCATTCATTCAGTCCTCAGATGGTTAACAACAAAGCCTGCTACATACATGCCAGGCACCTAGATAGCTCTGAGGACGATGATGTTATGCTCGCAGCCTTCAGATCACCGTGGAACATCTATATTGGGCTTGGCTGTCCAGAAGCTCATAGTCTAATTCGTGTTTCAGTTTTACCACCTAGAAAGGGGTGCTTATTTGCTTGTGATTAGTATTTTAACCTCCCTTCCCCCACTCAGTTCTAAAACTCTACTCTAAAATTGTACAAATCCCATTCAGATTCATAGTTTTCCCGGCTTAGTTGTTACTTTTACTTATCTTTCAGTATTGTATCATGTGTACTTCAAAAGGCTGTGGCAAATTATCGGATGAGATGGGATGTAAACAAACAAACAAACAAACCACAAATAAGCAAAGAGATTCATTATAGAATCTTCTGTATAAGTCTATCCTGATCCTTTGCATTTTAAATGTTTTAAACATACATTTAAAAACATTTCATTTAGTCACAGTTCCTCTTGCTAACACTGCATACAAAAAAAAAAATGTTTAAATGAAAAAGGAGATAAGTGTTGTGAATCTGTCCCCAACTTGAATGTTCCACTAAATCTCTGGGTTTTGGAAATTGAAATCCAAGTTCATCTGGATTACCCGGAAACCTCGAGAACAATCCACTTGGGTAACTAGTTTCTCCAACGTTGAACAATCTTTCCAGTTCCCATAACACTTTTTTTTTCCTCACGCTAAAGTGAATGGAAACTAACAGTGAATCTGGACGCCTGGCCTGTCACATACAAGCTGTATTCCACTAGAAAAGTTATTTCACCTTTTCGGGTCTCAGTTCCCCCATCTGGAAAATGGAAAAAAAGGTAGCTCTTAGACTTTTTTTTTCCAGATCGATGGGAACATAAATGTGGAAGCATTTTATTTGGGAGAACTACTGCCATTTATTTATTTATTTATTTATTTATTTATTTAGGCTGCATGGATTCATGAAGAATACAGTCTTCTATCCCCATTCAAAGAGGCCAGACATTTCTCTTTTTAAGTCCTGGGCTTCCATAATGGTGAGAAGGGGATAGTAAAAAACCTTGTGTATTGGTTTGACATGATCTCAAGCCCCCTTGTTTAGGACCAAAAAATGAAGTTATTTTAAAGAGTAAACTTGTTTAGATATAAGAATGAAGCACGCTGGGTCAGAAAGTCATCGTCTCATCTGTTGTCACTAAAAAGCATTCAGAAGCTTAGCTGCTGGGGTGTGTCGCTGGGGGCTTATCAAACAAAACACATGGAAAAATAACTATGGCAAGAGGACGTTTAGAGTATAAATGCCAGAAGTTCGTGAGCGTGACCCAGGAGCGTTAGGGACGGACAAGGCTACGCTTTGCTGACCTAAAGAGCCCTCCAAAGACCTTTGGGGGGTTACCGTTAAAGGCAACACTTTTATGGGTAGTAGTGAACTATCATGCACTGGACCCTCAAAAGAGATCAGCTTGCCAGTCAGCACTGGTGCCCTCGTTCCCTAGCAACATGCTCTACCAACAGGGGGCTTTTACATTTGTCCTGGCATTGGACATCGGCTCTCAGCTGGCTAAGCCACCACTCCCAGGTACCAACTCCTATAAAGGTACATCTCCACTGCATTTGGACTTCATTTTTTGCACTTCCTCTTGCCTGGAACACAGTGTGATTAATCTATCATTGGCCTGGAGTTTGTTATTTCTTTATTAGCTTATTAAGAGACATTATCCTGTATGCCACTGGCTTGTGAAATTGTTCTAATTCTCGCAGTGAACCTGCGTTCAATAAACTATTGGCCAAGAGCATTTCAGCCTCTGAGCATAATTTGCCACAAAACAAAACAAGCCTTTTGAGGTTACAGTTCATTTTAAAAGTGGGCTGAGGCCTCCAGGAAAATGAAATCCCGTTTCTGCACTGGTTGGAATGAGCAGAGGAGAGCACAGAAGGCGCTCCTGGTGAGAGCAAGCTCTGGCACGGGGTGGAAATGGGTCTGGCACGTTCCCTGAACAGCCTGTGTGCTTCTCCAGGAAGCAGCGCCCCTCTGCGGGGTGACGAGCCCCTTGGTTATGGCGGCTGGAGAGAAGCCCAGGGTGTCCAGACTGGGGCTCCGTAGGGTGGACAGGCCACAGTGAGGAGGTCCAGGCCCACCTGGAAGTTATGTGTAAATAAAGTGAGTATGATGGTGGGAAATTCCAGAACCTTACTAATCCTCAGGGAATTCAGACAGCCTGTTACCACCACAGGCATTGGACTTCTTACCAGTCACCATGGGAAATGGGCAACATGGGCATGCTTGGTTTTTTCAACAGTAACTCTTTGTGGGGTTGATTTTACAGAAATCTAAACCTGTGAGGGTTTTAGGGCTAGGTTTACTGGGTTCATGATGGGAGAATTGCCCATATTTCCTACGAAGCTGATGATCCTTGATAGCCTGAGCTCCTCCATGGACAGAAAAGACAATTAAAAATCTAGGGGAAGGATGAGCAGAACAGGCTGTTTGATCTCATGGTTCCGAGTTGCTTCTTCCTTCAGAGCTTTTTTGCCCAACCTATTTTCCCCCCAGTTTTACTGAGTTATGATTCACAAATAAAAAGTGTACATAATTAGGTTGTACAATGTGTTTTTAAAACGGGTACAAAGTGATGATATAATCTACGTATACAGTGTAAAATCATTAGCACAAATCAAGCTAATTAACACATCCATCACCTCACATAGTTACCTTTTCTTGTGTGTGGTGAGAACACAAGTTCTATTCTCTTAGCAAATTTCAAGTAGAGCTATTTTTATACTTCTAGGGTGGAAGTCAGAGTTTGAAAACAAACAAACAAACGAAAATTCTATAGTCGAAACATTTTTCTAACACAGAAAATCTGCTTCCACAGGAAATTACTCATACTTTGACTCTAGACAAAACAAAATACCCTCATAGTTTAGTGACAGTAATAATAATAATAATGATGATAAATATCAATAATAACATCCTCAGTGCCATTTAGTGTCAGGTGCTATTAAAGGAGCTTTTTGTTCATGAACACAATTAATTCTCCCAGCAACCCAATGAGGCAGGCATCACTCACTAGCCCCATTAAAGATGAGGAAGTGGAGGATTGAATAGGTCACTTAGCCTGCCCATGTCTCATGTAGTAAGTAACTATGCTAAATTCAGAACCTAGTCTGAATCTAAATCTCTGATCATATCCTGTAGGTGAATTGCAAAGATTTGTTATTGCATGCATTAATCGAAGAAGAGGTACGATGAGTATAATTGTTACATTATGTAAACCCACTTCAGATCCTGATTGGGCCAATTACAAACTGTGGTCTGTTGAGCGAGGCACAGGTTCCCAGGATGTTAGTGTTAGGATGGGTCCTAGAGACTGCCCAGTCTAAAAATGAATTGCTCTTTAAGTAAATTTAATTCCTTCACTTTTGCCTGTATATATTTAATGCTTTCAAATAATATACATTCTAAAATATCTGTCAATGTGCAGCTGAGTTATTGATCACCCCATGCATTTTCACCACCTCTCTCAGTTCATAAAGCGATGTTCGTTTTCCTCTCTTTCTGATTCTAATTGGTATTATGCTCCCCATTTAGCTGATGAGAAAACTGAGGCTCAAAAAGAGAACAGAAATCAGGTGGGACATTTCCAGGGTACAGCTTACATTAGTATGAGTCTATTAATCAATGAGAAAATATCAGCATGAAATCACATTCATTACCCATGGGTCTTTGGGGTAAAGGAAACAATTAACTGTGGCCCTAGGGTAGTTGAGCGAGAAAATCACAACAGAGAAGATTGTGAGGGATGCCTGACCACTGACAACTCTTATTTTCTCCTTGAAAAAGGGAGAGTAGAGAAGAGGTGGTTACAACCTAACAATTTACAAAGACAAAATTTCTTACAGTTTGCATGGCTTACAGAGGGAGAACCCAGGGTCAACATTATTTACTGCATATTGGGGTGGAATTAAAGCTTGCCCTCCAGGGTGCTGCTTCTCAAACATCATAGAAATTACCCTGGGATCACGAACATACAGATTCTGACACAGTGCAGCTGGGGTGGGACTTCAGATTCTGCATTTCTCACAAACTCCTGGTGAGGTCAGTCTCTTGGTCTGGGAACCATACTTTGCAGAGCTAGGCTCTGAGGACCCTCGAAATGCCCCACTCCAATCTTGAAATTTCAGAACAGAGTAAAGTAACCAGTTCTTTCCATGTTGTTTGCTTGTTTTGTTTTAAGTTTGGGATAGAGAAACTGAGGGAAACAACAACAACAACAAAATAGCAGAGTGACTATTACTTGGAGAAAGCTGTGAGGCTCACATTGACCAGGACACATTTTCAAAGTGCCCCCACCCCCATCACCTGGGCTCATGTTCTATTTAATAGAAGTAGTCTGCAAACCCTCTCACAATGTAGAAATGCTGAAGAAAACAAGTCCCTCATCTTGTAATGCAACATGAAATTTCAAGTTACAACACTGGACCATGAAAGGAGACAAGGGTTGAGAGGATGCTAGAAACATCCAGCAATCTTTGTTTTCTTTTTAAAGGAATTTCAGGGCTAGTAAAGCCATGAGAACCACTGATGCAGGTGATCAGACGTGTGGCCTATTTCTATACTCTCAGGTCAAAACACTTCCATCTAAATGATTAAGATAATTAAAGGAAAAGGGTGTTTGTCTTTGATTAGGTCTCAACACCCCACAACCTACTAAGCTATTCGAACAGTCACACATCACGATGCAGCAAGAATTAACCAGGAAAATTGATGACTTAGTTACTCCCTACAGATATTTCCTTAAGCTCTCATCTTCCAAACTACTATCTCCCTAAATTCTGATAGTGATCCTTACTCTAAATGTTTTGCATATTAATTAAATAAGAAATAAATGTACTATGGTTTTGGGGAGAATCTAATTCCAGAGGAATCAATCACTGTGATCCATGCCAGGGGAAAAATATCTTGAGAAGTCATTTATTTCTGTCTAATAACTATACATTTGCAGGCATTACATGTAAATATGGAAATAACATAGAGGCCACATGTGAATAAAAATCAGTTCTTCTGGGAAAGACTTAAAAGTTCCCTTTGCAGGTGAAGTCAGGACTTGCTTTGATAACTTTAGAGGCAGTGCTAGAAATTTTTAGTGAAAAGTTCTCTCTTACCCCAAAAGATTGAGACGATATAGTATATCTTATGGTGACATCCACCCCGCCCCCCCCCAAAAAAAAACCCAAAGCAAAGAAGTGGAGTGGATTTAATTTTTGTCAACTTCAGGGTGCTTCATGAACTAATATTCTATCACCTGTATATTCCCTTCTATTTAACTGTCTTCTATGAGGAAGATTCTTTATTTGCGATGAAAATGCCTTTTTCCGAGACCTACGGGCTTCTGCATACATATTGTCACAGATTTCTCACCTGCCTGCAGGAAGCATCGGGCTTTCTCATCTGCCTCTAAAACCTTCACAGCTGGAGGACCCTGATGCCTCTACTCGAAAGATAGTTCTTATTTGCTTTTTCGTGGCCTATCAAGTCAATGATCTGCAACCTGAAAAATATGTAATTAGGGCATGACATGGCCAAAGGAGTTGTTACATCTTGTCTTGTCACAGGCAAAATCTCTACCCACATGGCTATGACAGCTATGGTCTATTGAGTTTGGAATTTTCTTTAATATCTCCCCAACTCCTTTTTGGGTCAGTCTGTTGACTGTTACAGGCTTGACTCTTATTTTAACTGTTTAAATTACATATTCATCCAATAGTGCATAACAGTTGTTCAGGAGCCACTATAGATTATGGGCCAAAGGCAATTAGTTCTTGAAATAAAAACGTGGGCACTCTTTCTTTTAATGTGTATGTGTGTAGTCTGTAGATTTAAAACAAGAGAAACTCAGGGGATCTGTCTGTCAGTGACAACCATGTTACTTTTCAGCATTGAGAGCTTTGTGTCCATGAATACCAGTTTCAAAAATCACACTGTTGTTGCTGTTAAGAGCTATACATCCCCTCCTCCACTATTTCAGAGCTATCTCAAATGTTATCAGATAAAACCATTGTCAATCGATAGAGCAGGTTGGCAGAAAATATAATTATTGCAGTCATGGTCATTTTTTTGGCGAATGCCCAGTTGAAACTCTTTGACCCATAGAGGAATGGATACATTATTGGTGTTTCGACAGCATGAAATCTAACTTGCTTTTTAATCATTAAGTCACATCTTAGTTATGGCTATTTGAAGGTGAATATGTGCTTTTGCCCTGACTTTGTAACAAAAGTAGAAGGAGGTAGAAACAGCCTAGGACCTGCACTAACAAACGTTGGATTAGAAGCCTAGTCATCAGACTTCCCCGAGCACGAATCGCCCTGTTTGGATCCACTTCTGGTTGTCCCAGGACAATCCTGGTTGAAGCCTGTTGTCCTGGGGCCATGAACAGTACATCCCCTCTATGTCACAAGTGTCGCATTCTGGATAATCATTCCTATCATCAACCTAACTCTATGGCTTACCTCATTAGGTTGCATGATCCAATGTATTAAATAGTACCTGACACACAAGAGACACCCGAAAAGTTAGCGTCAAAATAGAAAATAGTGGTAAAAAAAAGAAAAAGTGGCAGGAAAGATTAATATAAGACTGCTCACTTAAAAAAAAACCCTGACATACCAATATCCAAACTTTGAAAAACTGATAAATTAAAAGGCTTATGTAGCCTCTACCACCCTACCCCCAAACAAAACTTTCCATAAAAAGACAAAAAAAACAAAGCGAAAACAAACAAATAAAAAAACCGAACATAGATATTCCTGGAACTCAGTGGATTAAAAAGGATTCGATTTGCATATAACCCTTCCTCTTATATTTAAAAAGGCTCGTCTATACTATACTCAGTTGAGTAAGTTTGGTCACTATTCTACCTGAGCTCTTTGAATGACTCCAAAAGCTATTAAAGAAACAACAGGGTCAGAACCTGAAGCTTTAGAGATTCAGGTGGAGTTGAAATAACCTAGATATTTTTGGTTTCCTCGAAGCTCATTCTTGATCTCCAGAGTTAAAGGTCTTACTTGACTATCTTATGGGAATGCATAAAAATAAAAAGAAGAACATGTTATTTGTTCAGGTCTTTAATGTGCTCGATAGTTCATAGATGTTGTCTCAAAACTTCCAAACCACTCAGGAAGGGGGAGTCAGCATGCCCGTGACAGACGAGGTGGTCACTACTGAGAGTAAATTACTTCTCAAAATTGCTCCACTAAGATGCAATAGAGCCTAGTGATTAAGGGCATTGACTTAAACTTTCAAGCTAAGCTGGACAACCTGTTCGACTTTTCCAAGCTTGCCTTCCCCATCTGTAAAATGGAGGTGACGACGTCAATCTTACGGGGTTGGTGTGTCCACTCAATGGCACTGTATTTGTAAGTCACTTAGAACAGTATCTGTCACCTCATAAGGACTCCATGAATAGCCATTGGTACTACTGCTGTCATTATAATATTGTTATCTTTATTACAGAGAGATGATTTAAAGCAAAGTTTGGTTCATCTGCTACATCAAACTTCACCTCCTGGTGTGGTACTTCAGGAAGTCTTACTCCATTGTGCAAATAATAAAGTCCTCTTTTTCTATCTAATGAACATTAACATGAGCACTGTCATATATATTGCAAGTTTTATTAAAGAAATTTATTTTCATCTTGTAATGGAAAACTCACAAGCAATATGTGTTTCTCTCTAGTTATCCTCAAGCTGTCTAGAATAATTAGTTTCACTTTCTCTTCCTGAGTGAACTTTAAACTAAAAAGAATAAGAATATAAATAAAATTAGGAATATATTGCATGCTTATGTATTATACATACTATTATATAAATATATATGTATATATTTTAACCCAGTGTTCTAATAAAAAAACTGGAAGCATTTTTCTAGGCACTGAGCTACAAGAGAATATAAATAAAGAGATTAATGACTCATTTCTCCTACTTCCTATTACAAGTTAACAGGGCATCTTTTTTAAAATTGTAGAACCCGGTAAGCTCATCAGGATGAGTGAAAACCGCAGAAAAGATAAAAAACTGAAACGAGCAACAACTTCAATAATCTACAATCAAAGAAGGAGCAGAACAGCATCTATTTGTTGCTGCCATGTTTTGGTTATGATCTGAATTCCAGATGGCTTCGTCTTGCTTTGGATCCTTGTCTCAACTGTGGAGATGGCACGAAATATGCTTCTATCCTCTCTGAAGCTCCATGAACTAAGCCCCCAGTTTCCTGTTTATCTGAGAATACCATCCTGGGTATCACCCAGTTTTACAATGTTATCACTCTGTTTTTTCAACAGTGATGTCTCAAAAAAGATGGAAAATGTAAATAAAATAGAGAGGTTACCATCGAGTTGCCAACTTTTATTTTGCCAAGAAAGAATAGTTAAAACAAAACTGGATAAGGAAAAAAGCTACCATTTGGTGTTGTCATCATTTGATTTTTTTTAAAAAAGCTATTTTTAACAGCATATAAGAAAGAAACCTGGATAAAGTGGGACCATTCCCGGATGAGTGGATAGCCATTTATGTGGTCTGTGTTCTTTTCCTGTCCTGGTAAACCAGTGATGTGTCCTCAGGTCTTTGAACCAGCCTTGGGAGATAGTGCTTTAAACAAGGCACTGGGAGAAGATCTTGAGATTTCTCCTTGCACACATCATAGAGAATAGGTGGCTCGTTTTTTGATCAGAAGTAGTTTCAACCCTACGGAACTTGGTTTACATAAGAGGAATGGGTAAAACAGTGAGAATTCTCTCCTTTGTCTTTGCATTGTCTGCCCTCATTAAGGGAGACATATTATCCATAGGTGAAGCTTTCTGTTTTCTACCCCATAATCAGAAAAAGCAAAATTGTTAAGTCTCTAAACACAACAATATTTTTAAAACTACCCTTTGTACCTAAAAAAAATACCACTGTAAAATACTGAATTAAAATTTCTATTCGTGAGGCTCGGATGCTTTATAGGCTGACCATATCTTAATTTTTAGTCTGCATCATTTGATAAGTACTCCAAATCAAATGATATATTACTTTAAATGCAATTGTCAGCCTCAGTTTAATGACGGCTTCTCTCTATTATTGAACCTGAATTCAGGAAGTAAGAAGTTCTCAAATAGAGAGGAAGTAACCTGCACTAAAGAAAATAAACTCAAATTCCCCACTTGTTTAGTTCAGATTGAATTTAGGTTGTACATATGGCTTTAATTCAATTTCCTGTAGTTAAGCTTATGATAAAATATTATAAGAACATAGAGATAAGTTTTTTGGCTCCTTCCTTCCTTCCTTCCTTCCTTCCTTCTTTCCTTCCTTCCTTCCTTCCTTCCTTCCTTCCTTCCTTCCTTCCTTCCCTCTTTACTTCTGTTCATCCACCTATCCACCTATCTGTGTACCTGTTTATCTACCATATACCTTTCTATCCATCCATTTATCCATCCACTCATCTATGTATGTATGCATGTATGTATATATCTACATGTCTCTATCACCAATATAATTTTAAATAGTAGACCAGCTTCTCCATGACCCCAAAGACATGCCTAGTTATCTCTATTGAGCTTTAAAAAAAGAACTAACAACTAATCTACAGGGTCCGGCACAAATAACACCCCTTTTTTATTACAAAATCATAAGCATGTAATTCTGTAGCATAACAACATCACACTCAAGCACACCATATGCCATTTTAGGTGAAATGTTCAAATTAAAACTGTAAATTATTACCTTACCAGCCACACTCAAGCAGGCCTTACTTCTGCCAGACCCTGTATTTCTTTCTTAAACAGAACCTTTTATTCATAGGTTATGAGTATAAGAATTAAATAATGTAGCATGTAGCTTGTGACTACTGACTGAATTTGACCAGTCATGGCCTCCTTGTATTAAGATTTACCTAGATACTCTAATGAGTCCTTCCTGAGGTCCTAAGGCACAGGTGTGTATATGTGTGTGTTGTGTATGTATGTATGTCAATGCACACATATATGTATGAATATACATATATATTTCAAATGCAAAGAGTTAGATAATTGATATTATGACATTTTAATCATATGTCTATTAAGTTGAGTTATATGAAATTGCCATTATTCCACCATGTTTGTCATACAAAAATAGCAATTTCATATGGTACAGTCTAATGCTGCCAATAAAACTTTAAGGTCTCAAGAAACAAACAAAAAAAGGGTAGAAAATAAACAAAGCCCAGTTGCTTGTTGTCTCTTTTGCTCAGTCTAGGGTCATCTGTGCTGCCAGGGCTGTATGTACAACGCTGTTCACTTTCAGGGATCTTTAGAGGAAATGCATCTGACATGAAAGAAGAAATGGTCCCTGGTGACTATCAGTGCAGTGGAATCATTATGAAATTTCTGAGTGAACTGCTTTGTGTTACTTTCTTCTTGAGCTGGTCTGTATCTAGTTCCCTTCTGTCTTAATGTGGAGGAGTATTCTCATGCACTGGTTGTTAGATGTTAGAATGTCAGCAAGCAGGACAAGCATGATAAATGTCTGTCTTTCTGGAGAGATAACATTTTCTTTCAAGCTATGTACATACCATATGTATTTCCCCAAATATTTGTGGCATCATTCATTAAACAGTCAATCTCCATCCCCCTCCCCACCTTCTAGTTTGGGTGCTCAAAGATGCAACAACCATCAAGTCATAATACACAAAGAAACCAAGAGCCAATCAGTAAAGAGAAGCCTGCCCCCAGGCTTAATTCAAGCAAGCCATTCATTGAGCTAATGTGATGATGGACCTGTCAAATCCAGAACGCATCACGAACACATCAGCAACACCGGGTGGCATGCAATGACCAGATGACCATCGGCCCCACTGCCATGCTTTCATTGGTTCAAGCTCAGAAAACAACTTCCTTTGAGAGTTTGGACAGTTGGCTTTTCATAAATCAAAGTGAGATTAAAAATAAAGATTTGGTGAGGTCAAGTGCTTACCAAATGTTTTGTAAATGCCAAGGAAAGATGTTTGCCTACTCCCATTAAATGCATCAGAAGAGACTATAAAATTACCTAGTCCAGTCAGGTCTTTTACTTTTGGGGAAATCTTTGCCCACACCAGATGGTCTTCATTCTGGAGGTCAGCATCCAGGAACTCTCAGAGTGCTCCAAGATAACCAGCATGTGATAGTTTGACCAAGAAAAGGATGGGCAGAGAGTTGCAAGTTGCCCCTCAAGGACCTTCTGGGCAGTCCTGAGGTTATCTGAGTTGAATAATTTCCAAAGGTCCCTGAATCTTTGATTTGATGAGAGCTTAATTTGTGCTGATAAAAGGTAAAATTCTACCAACTGGGGACACCGAACTTCTTGCACTTTCAAGACATCTGAAGAGTGATTCATGATTACAGGGAAGGTTTGTTGCAGTTTCTCTTTTGATCAGGTTGACAACCATGGACGTCACCAAAACATTCTAATTTCTGCTGATTTTACTTCCTATGCTGGAAGGGTGTCTTTGAGTTAAGAACTCTTTCTCTTTATCATTCAGAGAACAGGAACTAAAAATCTATCACTACTGGATATTACACTGTGATTATATAAAGAATAAAATGTTATACGACTTCCCTATGATAAATTCTAGATATCTGGTATCTTCAATATAGATTCAAATGCTATTCTGATAATGTCACTTTTCCCCCCAAATATGTGTCTTCTGTAAAAGGGTCTTCCTTCTCTTCACCTGCTTCCTAAAAGTAAAAGGAAGGACCACCATTTCATAAATACACTTTACAAATCAAACCAGAAATATCATTTTAAAGATTGTTTTCTGGCAATTTATCTCTTGCTGCATTTACCTCAATGCAATATTTCCATATGTGGCAAGTGTCTTGTTTATAATAAAGTTAAATAGGGCTGGTAATCAATTCCCACAGCAACCAAGAAAACCTAATGTACAAATTTCTTTAATGAACAGCAAGAGGCCAATTACATGGACAAGACTATATTTAGTTGGTTTCTTTAACTGAAACTATCATAGTCAAGTGGGAATTGCAGTTACTCAAAATTTACCAATACAAAAACGAGGGTAATTTTTCAGTGGGATGTGTTGCCAACGAGAATTATAATAATATTAAAATAACATATTTTTATACATATATTTGCATATATGGTGCCGCCAAATGCAATGAAATTTAACTTAATTTTTAGATGAATGCAAATGGAGACGGCCAGATCCTCAAGTAACTCTGTCTAAGAATAGTGCTAAACATTATTTATTTTTTTCAAATGTCTAGATTGGTCTTATTGAAGAAAGCAATTTAAATTAGATCTTTGTAATTAACCTTGTTTTTAACTTGGGGGTAGATGTACTTATTCTGAGAAGCAACATATAAAGAAATAAATCTGTTTAAGATTCTTATAATTATACAGCTGGCTAAAGTCACTATGACTATAATTATATACAAAGTGGGTGTTTGAGAATTTAGCATCTAGAGATCTTTTCATAAAATAATTAAGGATTGTTGATAAACCACAGTACAACTGATACTTTGTGAATTTTCTGTGTGCAGAATTTAATCGCATTAGCCTTTTCATTTGTAGAATGATCTTGAGGGTTTCAGGGTGGTCAAAGTGTACTGAAGATAGCGACTTACATATTTTGCACCTTCACAACTATTATTGGGTAACTGCATAACTTATATATTTAGAACTGAATCTTGACAATTGTTTGGATTTCTTTGGAGGCTCCCTCCAGCCTTGAGACCTTGTTAGAGTTGTTTATAAGGATATAGTAATAATACCTGCATACAACCAAACAGTAGATCTCAACTCTCTCTTGCCAAAGAGCCATTTATTACAAGTTTACTCATGGAGTTTTCAAAGTGCAGCTTTTAGGGTTCAGCAATTTATTTTGCTTTATTACACTTCAGAAGAATTCTGTAGCTACAATGAGCTAACAACACATCTTGTGAGAAATGGAATGGGACTGCAGAGAAAGCATACCACAGCAAACCGAAATAGGAACTAAGTCACAACAGGCCAGGTAGGAGGACCAGTGGCTGCTGACACTTCCCATTCAGTGGATCAAATACATCTCCTTGCTTACCTGTCTGACCCAGCATGCCTCAGCCACACATGCAAATTATTATCATCATTGCTTTATTCATAAAACATAGTTTTAAATTAAAAGAGTCATTACCCAAAATAAGCACCCTCAATGACATTTGAGCATGCAGAGCATCTGAACATTCACATTTATGTCCTCAGAAAACAGAGCCAACGAGTTGCATTCAATATGGAAACACACACTTTCTTTTTTCAAGGCACCTAAACAGAAATAGCTGTGGCTAGCCATTTCAGGAACCGAGTCATCTGTTAAGCCTGGGGAATTGGTCATAGAGCTCTTCCACCCACCCACCCCATCCCCTGCCATCCATTCTGACTTCTGCATTTCTCAAATCCACTCTGTCCCTTCCACTGCCAGTCTTAATGTGTGATGTGCATTACAAATAAAAGTTGGTTTATCTTAGTAGGATCAAAACTGGACATTGTAAAAAGAACACATATCCTTGGGAATGCCAGATACACCTCCCCCATTCTTTTATTATGGATTAAAAAGTGCTTTCCTGGGTGTAAAAAATTGTGAAAAAGGGAAACAGGGTGCTTGAAATCAAGGTAAACCTGTGGGATGGTCTTCTATCTTTCTTCCTATGAGTTAGATGAGACCATGGTCTTCCATAAAAGACCACGAGTATACAAGTGTACATGGAAGGTATGCTGTCACAAGGATTAAGAGCTCTATACATGAAAAAAACATATTTTCTTTGTGTCTTAGCAGAAAGGGTGAGAGTTTAGAATAAACTGGGCATAAGTGTTCATCCTCTCTCTACATGGCCCTCTTTTTAGTGTCACCATGGGACCTAACTTTGTGAGTGCCGCCTATGCAGCTGTCATGCATTTGCATCAAGACTGGACAAGAATCTCGTCTCCCACCAGCTAAGTTAATTTTCACGTAGCTGTCAAGCACGAAAAGGAAAACCCTTACCTGTCACTGTAGGCAGCTGCAGTGGCAGGGGTAGGCTGGGCGTAGCGGTAGGCAGCATAACCACCCTAAAACACAAGGAGACATCGAATTTAGGAATGCCGAGGAGCCCAACTCAGGGACGCCCAACTGTGAGACCACGCGAGAACAGCAGTTACCCAAATCTAGCAATCTGAAGTGGAGGTTAATGAAAGCTTAGTACCAAAGCGGAAGTACAAAACACACCAGAGAGATAGGGGATTGAATACCAACCCCAGCTGGATGTTAAAGGTTAGCAGGTGTAAGCATATCCCCAAGGGAGAAAGAACCCAGATTAGCCTTTGAAGGCCACGTACCTAAGTGTTAACAGTGACTGTCTTGGGGGCAGGAGGATTACGGGGAATTATTTAAACACTCGATACTTTGCTGAACTTTCCAGATTTTCAAAACTGTTTACACTTTACCTTTACTTATTAGCTATTAACTTACATTTTTATTCAGTCTTTGATTACTTCCTTTAAAATCCAATATAGGTCAAGCTAATGTCCTCTTACTTTTATGTTTGTTTGTTTTTTTAAAACCCTTAGACTGAAAGTTTATTAGTAATCTCTTGCATAATAGTTCTTTAACCAGGAAAGCAATTAAATAAAACTGTCTTTAGCTTTCTGCATCTTAAATAATTATTTTAAAAAGCAATGGTAAATTCTTCTTAAAAATTCTTTTTGGCTAAAGATACCACACTGATTCACATGGGGGATTTGGTGTGGAAAATATGATAAACTATTCCAATTTGTAAATAAAATCATTAAGAGAGGAAAGAATCTGAAAAAATAATTAACATTTAGTTGTATGTACCAGTAATTGCAATTGTTCAATTAAGCAGAGGACAAGCAAATGGGCATATTTGAAAGGAATTGTGTTCAGTGGAGCATTGATTATCAAACTGTGAAAATAACAGTGCTTCTTGCTCAGCCAACCACAGCGATACATCAACCACCGTAGGATGATCTCAGTACAATTAACAAACAGGATCCAGTCTCCACCGATAACACAGGGACCATTCATGTTCTAATTAGAATGCACAGTCCCATAATCCTCTGAGAAAAGGGTTCTCACCTCCACCAAAAAGGGGCACTCAAGACAGGCTGCTGTGTCAGAAGGCACCTAACAGGAAAATTATGGGTGTGCCAGAAGGTATCTAAATGTAGAATTGAGAGTAGAGGAGTTTGTTATATTTAGCTCCACATCCTATAGGGCGAAGTCAAGTAGGAGGATAGGAGATAGATGAATGGGGAAGCTCCAAAGCTTATCTCTCAAAGTATAGATTAAACTGCTCTCAATAATTTATTTCTACCTTCTACCACCCACAGCTAACTTTCAGGGTAGAGTTGGCATCACTTACATAGTAATTCTAAAAAGCTAGTTTATCCTTAAACAAGTTTACTCTTTGGATCAGCCCTGGGGAAGACATATCCAAGGCAACCTGACAGATAATCAGTAATAATTTGGAGCCGGTTTTTTTTTTTTTTTTTTAAGTCTCCCTCGTAAAACAATGTGAAAGTTAAAAAAAAAAAAAAAGAGGTCTTAGCCAGACACCACCTGGTGTTTCAAACATCATGTTCTCTAATTAGAAACGGGGAAAACTCATTAAATGTGCTGAGGAGTTGTAAAACCAAAGCAGTTGTCATACCAGCAACAAGCTCAGGTACAGGCTGATGGGCTGGGGGGAAAAAAGGTCACCAAATTTCTGGAGCCATTCTTTCCATCTGCTTGTCTATCTCCTTGGCTTCCCTGATGCATCCAGAAAGACACAGGTATGCAGGTATGTATAGTACACTTAATGAGGCAGGGATGAGTTGGGAAGTGGCTAGCTGATTGCTAGGAGGCACTAGCTGCAGCCAGCTAAAAGCTCTGAGTGGAGATAGGGTGTGTGTGTGTGTGTGAGATTTTTGTCTCTCATGTCCAGAATTAAAAAAAAAAAAAAGGATAGCTACCAAGATATTTGCATCAAGTGCCTTGTCAATTAATCAGGATTTGGTGACTGTGAATTTGGTCGAGCAGAGGTTTTCAGCAACGTCCCACTTGCAAACCCTCTTTGTTTGAACTCTGTGCTTCTCCTCCCAACTTCTGCAGTAGTTTTCATTCATGAAATTAGGTAGCAAGTTTAATAAGTGGAAATAACTGTAGCAGTGTAAACAGAAGATAACTAAAATAAACCTCACTGACTGCTAGGTCAGTATTTATTGTATGAACTTAAAATGGACATGTGTACACCTGAGATCCATCTGCATAGCAGATATGTTCACATATGCAGCTTTGAGAAGGACCCATCCGTTACATATTCACATATGATTTGGCCATTCAGAGAACATAGGCATGGGTTTCCGTGCAAAACAGGCATAAGGGGTCGATGCCCTGACACTTCTTTGTTTATTAGGAACTTGTTTACAAGCATTCCCAATTCAAGAGTCAAGGCGATTGTTTGCTAAAGCTTGTGTAGCTAGTGGAAAGATTTTGATCTTGGAAAGATTTTGACCCTGGTCCTTGCTATCCAACTGGCCACCTGGTGATGACAGAAATGTTCTCTATCTGTGTTATACAATATGGTAGCCACTTGTCCTAAGAGGCTATTGAGCACTTGAAATGTGGCTGATACAACACAATGAATTTTTAATTTATTGAATTTGCGTTCATTTGAATTTAAATGTAAATAGCCAGGCGGGGCTGGTGGCTACCCTACTGGAGTCCAGGTCTATGCGATCCCTGAAGTATGTAACAACTGGGAAAAGAAAAGGGTTAGGTGGCCTAATGCCTATGTATCCATGCAAGGGAGGACTCCAAAAAACCTGGAATTTTTTAATAAAAAATTGTGTATTTATTCTTACACGTATAAAATTCAGTCACCTTTGTCACCTTCAACATACTCTCCATTTGATGCAAAACACCTCTTGAGACATTATTTCCTCTGCTCAAAACAGTTTTTGAACTCATTGATTTTGATGCCTGTTAGTGCTTCTGTTGTTTTTTGTTTCCCCTCTTCCACATCAGCAAGATGTTTCCCTTTGAGGACTTTTTCACCCCGGGACACACAAAAAAGTCAGTTGGGGCGAGACTAGGTGAAAAGTGTGGGCATGGCATGGGGTCATGACAGTTTGGGTCAAAAACTGATGAATACTTATCATGGTGTAGGCAGGTGCACTCATAAATCACCCATCATGAAATGGGCAAATGCTTTGAAAGAGTCTTCAAAAAAAATTCACTGAGGCCAAACGCAGCCTCTCACAACACCAGCTGGCACACTGATACAGATGGGTTCCTAGAACACTCACTCACCTAGTGGGGGAAGCCTGTACTACAAGGGGCCTGCCCTCCAGAAGATAATTCTGTTTGTTTTGGTTTTTTTTTGTCACCCTTCGCATATTGCATTGCCTTCCTAAGTTATTTGTGTTCTGAATGAAATCCATATTAGGGGAATAACAGAGCTGTGTATTAACTCAGGGTATGTGTGCATATACTGTAAAATGATCAAAAAAATACAAATTGCTTTAATTTGCCTTTCTAACAGGTAACTGTAATCAGTTTTATTGCTTCATTTTTTGCAGTTCCCTGAGCATAGCCAGAGGTTTCTGCAAGCTTCTGTGGTAATGTCTGAAAAAGGAGTGCTCACTTCCATTGGCTGTCACCAAACCATGTCTGTGTTGAAACCGGCCTCCTAGGTTTTAGGCCCAAACTGCATCCTTGACAGTTAAGATTTTTCCCACTCCCAAACCAAGAGAAAAGGGTTGACGGGGCACAACATAATAGTTCTACACTCCCTACTCTTTTTTTTTTCACATGCCAAAGAGCAGCAGAATATAAATGTGACCTTACATGAAATACAAATTTTAAATGGCCATTGTGAATTGCCCCCTCACCCCCTCTACCTCTATGAGATGTAACCGCCTAAGATACAGGCACACCCGGGTCTGAAACATTTCCTTTGTCAGCAGCGCCCCTGGAGGTCCGTGGGGAGAACTTACTGATTAAGAATCTCTAACGATACCCCAATAAAGCATTTTCAAAAGTGTGCTGCTGGGATACTAATAGTAGCAGGCAAAGGAAAGGTGCCTGGGCCAGACAGGCTTGGGAGATGCTGAACTAGACAAAAATGAAAGCGGTTACCCCATTTGTGGAGCTTCCTAAGGCAATACTGATGAGCACCGCGGGTCCCGCTGCACCGCAAAGTACTGAACAGCGTCACTAAGGAAATCACACTGTTAACTTTAGGGCATACTTCTGGAAGAAGATATTCTAATATCCAAATAGTGAACTATTTAGGAAAGAAGTGAAACTTGTGTGTGCTGGTGGGGCCCTGGGGTGGGGGTGGGGGGCCGTGTGTTTCCCTTTAGTCGAGTAGCGATGGGTTTGGTCACAGATGGAGGTCTCCTCCTTTCCGAGAATACCTAAGGAGCTCACTTTGTGCAAAACAGGTGGATTGGCGTATATATAATTAACTCAACATTTTATTTATGAAAACAACATTTACGAGAACATTTGCAAAATGAAAAACTTAAATAAAAATCATTACTCCCTAATTTATCTGCATTATACATTCAGCTGTTTTTGAAGTGTGGCAAGTTTTCTTGAAATGCAAAAATAAAAGTTCATCTCAGGAATTTTAATTATTTTTTCCTCTCTTAGGTTCAAGCACCCCTTTTTCATAGTAGAGTTCTTATTAAAATGATTAATTTCCACAGTAAAAAAAGTACTTTCTTAATTGACTTAATACCAAACAAAAATGATAATTGCAGGTTATAGGGAAACCCATGTAATAAAACTCTGACTGATTATTCTAGTATTTTATTCTTCTCTCATTTTATTTGACAGTTTTAATGTTGGCAATAGAACAAATTTGAAGACTCAACCAACTACACTCCCATGGATGTGTGGCTCCTTTTCTTCCCAGAAATTTGTTCATTTGGGGGTTGTTTCTGCGGTGAGAAGTAGGTTTGAAAGCTATAGCAATAGGTGTAATGAATTTATAAGAATCTACAATAAAGCCAGGGAAAGATATATTAGCTATGTTGACCCTCAATGCTAGATGCATAAGAGGTTTTTTTTATTAAACATTCCAGTTGACTCCTGGAGCCAACTACAATTTTTCTTAGACAGTTGGTTCAGTGAAACCCTAGAATTCTTTTTCACTGAATTAATTTTAATTGAGTCCAGATGCATTTTAAGAAATTTACAGCCAAGCCAGACCCCCCATTTTGATACACTCATGATCTAGCAAAGAGGGGAAATTTGAGGATGATCATCTCCATTCTAGAAGAATTCATGTCAAAACTGGAAAATTCAGTTAAGTCTTTCCTTCTTCTATATTAGAGAACCTCTCCCTCCCTGGAACGGTCTTGTTAGTAGGATTTCACAGCAAAAACCCACAACCAGATGATGAGTTTTTCCACCAGTCAGGATTTCATACCTGCAGCAATTTATTGCCATACACAGGCTCTTGATACACTACTCTATAAGGAAACAGAAATGTAATGTTTTCAATGCAAAAAATGAAATAAATAAAAGAAAATGCATAAGTCAGACAGAAATTCCAGAGCAATTCATTTACAAGTTTGCTTCTCTTCACGAAGACCTAGAGTGACCCACCCAACCAAAGGAGGGACCAGGCGCCACCAAGCAATCTCAGTTACAAACTGCTGTAACTGAGACTATCAAGAGAGGAGAGATGGGATCAAACATAGTTACAAATTTGTTCCAGAACCTGTGTTTCTTTTTAAAGAAGAAAAAAAGATACGTTCATGGCTTCTTACCCTTCCAAGCTAACTATTGGTTCTAGCTAGCTATTTTGAAATTCATCTCTTTAACTCATGATTGGAATTCTCCAGAATACCTGAGGGTTTAACTCTGATGTCTAATTATTGAGGCAGTTACAGTTAAAATGGCAGTATGGTAGCAACCATAACTATCAACACCTGTGTTTATAAAATTTAATTTCAACTAACAACAGAAATCGCACTTATATTTCATGAATTAATGAAGCACATGGAAGTTATCAAAACTACTTCGAATTAATATGACTAGAAAAATTACGCGTGTGTGTGTGTGTGTGTGCGTGCGTGCGCACGCATGGGCCTAGAAAAGCTACTGTTAATATCATTAGCATGTCATCACTTCAATGAAGTGATGAGATCTCAAAAGAGCCCAGGGACAGACTGGGAGGCGACTTGTGGATGTGAGTGATTCATGGGTGAAGTTGATCTTTTATGTGAGTGACTCTAGTTTGAAGTAAAATTTCCAGTTTGGGGCAGACCTCAGGTGGACATTTTCAAGAGATTTAGGGACCTGCCTTATAAAGGTATATAATTAATATAATTAATAAATATATATACTTATATATTTATTGTATTTATTTTTTTCTTATGTAGTCTTGTTTTCCTTTCCAATTTAGCTTTACTTAACATTCCTCTTTAAGTCAAAATCTAAAAATTCTAGTTCTCTCTTTCTCACCCTCCTCTTTCCCTCCCTCTCCCTCTCCCTCTCCCTCGTTCTCGCACTTGCTCTCTCTCTTCCCCATTCCTGGTTCCCATTGATTGCTTACTTGAATGTTTCAAATATAGATACAATTTCCCAGTGGCCTGTGTATCCCATTCCATTCTCCGTCATTCTCTCACTTTTCCCCATTCTCCTTTTCTTCCTTTCCAGTGCCTTTATTAAAGTTTGCTCTAGGACAGCAACAGTGTTATTCTGTTGGCTCAGAGCTTGAGTTGTGTAGCCAGACCGTGTGGGTTCAAACCCTAAAGTCAGTGAAGATTTCTGGACAAACGATATTACCTGCTTTTGAAAAAAAAGTTTCCGGTTGTGAAAAAATTAAGTGGAGGTGATACCTAATGAGATTCCTGCCATCTAGGGCTGTGGTGAAGGGCTGAGGGAAAGGCTGAGGTCTTGTCTCTCACACAATAGATGCTTAACTGCTAGATGGGCTGTTATCTTCCCATGGTGACTAACCATCTTGGTGCTGAGCCTCCGTGGCTCACACTGTAACCAGGGTCTCTGGAATAAGGACATGGGTTTTTTATTTGGAGGATTGCTGTTTGCCGGTTTTACATGGTCCCAAGGCTACTGACACTGCTTTCTGAGCTCAACCACCAGTGAAATGAGGACACCTCTTTGCTTTAAGATCCACGGACAGTAAAGGTGGCATGAATTCAGAAATAACTGGGTTTAGTCATGGTGTCAAGCAGAAACTTGTTACGACAGAATCTAGGAGTGATGTAAAACTGCAATGAAATCTCATTGACACATATTTGCTAGGCGGTCCCAAGGCTGCGTCGTCCGTTAGGACGCTTGGGGCTCTCTAAATTCACGGGAACACGGTTAACATTTATAATGTCTGCCAGTTCCCGCTCTCACTCCCTTTCCCTGTCTTCTCTTCCCTTCTCCACATTGCCCAGTACTCTACTGTCTTAATCCAGTTCCTCCTGATAGTTTGTTCATTCTTTTTGGTAGTTTTGTTGTCATTTCCTTCTTTCCGTTTTAATAGTTATCCTTTGATCAAATGCCACATCCTTTGGTATTTCCCCGAGTGGGTTAAGGTAAGTGTCTTGGCTAAGTTCAGTTAGGTAACACTTATTTTCGGCTCTCTGATCAATTCTGGGCTCATGGGAACTATAGCTTTACCCCTAAGAGTAATGCATTGCTTCGTAGGTCCAGGAAACTGTCTTTCCACTTCGCTTTTCAAATAGTGGTCATACCCATGTATCACCTCTACTATTACTTATTTTTTTCTTTAACTTGACCCACTTTTTAATTTAAAAGAATTGGTTTAAATGTCCACCACTAAGTGGTACCACCGAACTAGTAGATTTGATATACTTGTCACGGAAACTAAATCCCCATCTTTTGTTATGAAAGTGTGTGCGTGCGTGTGCGCGCGCGTGCACGTCTGCGTGTGCGTGTAGGGGGGGGGGTGGAGGTGTGTCCGTAGGTGGTAGTGAGCCAGATATGATCTTTTCTACCTTCTTTTCTGACTCAGAACTCCCTATGTCCTCTCTGAGGAGCATCAGTCAGACTGGGCCTGAAATGGTCCTTTGTGGCGAGAGGCAGCCTTTCTCCTGCACGGCTAGACTCCTGAATGGAATGCTTTTTCTTTGCTCTCAGCCTAAACAAACTTACCTGACTCTGACTGTAGTTTCTGGCTCACAGCATCTCCTAACGAGTCTACCCTCTCCAGCAATTTCACGGTGTCTATGAACATCTCTCCCTCTCTCCTCAATCCTCTCTGCTCTGTAAAAGTTAAGAAGGAGCTAATTCTAGGTAGGATATTGTAGTATGGCAGTTGCAGGGGCCCTGAAGGGCTTTTAAATCAGAAATGCCTGAGGCTCCCACATCAGGTGGGAGGGATGGAAAGACCTTGGACAACAAAGAGGAGAAGGGTGGGAGAGAGTGGGGTGCACAGAAAAGGGCGGCTGTTCTGGTGTATGTGCTGGTGTCCCTGTTGTTGAGTTGCTCTGATAGGCTGTCAACATTGAGAACATCTGAGTAGGAAGAATTAGAGAGTAGACTCTCCTTAACTTCTGAAAGTAACCAAAGCTAGAAGCTTACTCCTCTACCCAATTATATGAAAAAGAAATAACTGGCTTAAGCCTATTAGAAGTGAGTAAGGTGTCTAACACACATCCCAGGTCCTCTCAGGATTGCTTTAAACCTATTTATTGTGTATTCTTTCTAACGAGATTGAAGGAGCAAGCCAGAAACTTTCTTTAAATAGAATAGAACCTCACATGCTTTTCTAACCTCTTTAATCATCATTTCTTTAAGAAATGGAGCTCTGGGGACATGTCTACTCATCAGAACATAGAGGTATCTCAAGGGAGGAGGGGGCAGCAGCTTGAAAAAGCACATTCAAAATTACTTCTAGCCAAGATGAATCCAGCTCCATAAATTCTAACGTGCAGGAAATATTCATATTTTTCTTGCCCTTAAATCAACTGAAGGCCATCCACGAACCCTTGTTTCGCTGCTGCAGTGGGGTGGTCCAGTTCATCACTGTCATCTCCATGCACACACCACTCAGCAGCAATGGCTCAAAATTGCTATCTTACACAGAACAAAAAATTCAGGAAGGTCTGCAAGGTCTGAGCTACCTTCTGGGAAAGAGGACAGAAAAATATGCTCGGTAAACAAAACTTCACGTTCGTATCTAAGCTAGTTTTTCCATCATCTAATTGCCTATTTGGAACTGTCCCCTTGAAAAACCTTACTGTCATTATAAGAGGAACAGCGGAAAAATGCATAATTTTTTTGGCTTACTAGGGTGGCTTGAAAAAGGCAAAAGGAAGTTTTCCAAACCTAGAAACCAGGGAACTCAGGACTTGAAGTTACTGAAATAACTTCTCTCATCTACACCTCACCCAGATGCCGCAGGAGCTGTACCACTGAGCCCGGTGGGCTTTGTTCAAATATGAATTTGTGGGAAACAAAAGCTCTGAAAGGAACCAAAAGCACAAAGGGAGTTTTCTTTGGGGCTTTCCTTTGAATCTCTCTTTCTACCTTCGTGTGGATGTCGGCACACTTTCTCTCTTCCGAATACCTCTGCTCTTTCCATTTGCTTTGTTTCGGGGGATTTTCCTTTATCCCAACCAACACGGATATACTCTATCAAGTAGTCTATCGAGCCATTCTATTTCCTTGTGAAATCTTACAGCCTGTGCCTTCAGGTAGGTTCTACTTTCTGCTATCCAAAGATCTACGGGGCAAGGGAAAGATGCCACTTCGAAATCTCCGTAGACCAGCTCAAATTAACGATTCAATCAATTATTGTCATTTTAGAAATAATCCAATAAATTACAGTCACTTTAGAGAGGCGAACACTCAATAAATGATAACTAATATTATAATATTTGTTTTTAACTAGGCTTACATAACATCCACATTTCCCGCCCCCCCCCCCTTGGTTGGTGTTGATGAAGATAGTTTTCTTTTTGGTGGATTTTCAAAAAGTTTCTCCATCCCTTCTCTGTTCCCCTCTATTTCCCAAATTAAAAAAAAAAATCCTTAAACTTAGTTGTGCCAACTATAGCCCTCCACGTACATACTCTATCCAGAGGCTAAACTGTGGGAGCATGTGGTAGACTGAGGTTTGGGCTCACTGAGTGTCGGAGGATGTGGGTGAGGTCCAGCTGGCTTAGTGTCAGCCTGCTTCTCTATTTAAAATGGAAAAATGAGGAGGTGAGAAGGAGTAAATTAAACTACACAAAAAAGTTGGTTGTTCACTGGGTGAATAAAGGACATGTAGATCATTCATTAGTTTTATTATGAAAAGAAAGCTAACCCACAAATTATAATAAATGTACTTGATGCAATAATAATAGAACTCAACTAAGTTCAACACTGATAGAGATTAATACTATGTCTCAAAATTGTAATTATTTGAAATTCAAAGGGAAGAAAATTAAATAACCAGTGTCTTTCCCATTTTCTAGTAAATGACATCAATTTGATCAGAAATATAGTTTTATTTTCCTTTGTTATCCAGTCTATTGAACAAGTATGATTCCAGTGAACTTACTTGAGGTCATTTGTAATAAAAAAGCATATGATTTAGAAAATATCCCCAATCCTGCTAATTTATTTTAAATTGTGTTCCTTCAAGTCATTTTTATAATATTGCTGCTAATATAATGTGAGAGAATAGCTACTTCTAGGTGAACTTAGGTAAGTTTAAATATGGTTCTCTTAATGAGAAACATCCTATTTTTTTCTAAAAGCGAACAGCTTAATAAAGTGGTACCGTTTAACAAACATTTCTAATTTAACAAACAATTCTAAGTAAGGGAGCAATTCTAGGGAAATGCAGAAATAAGGGGTTGAAGAAATATGAGTTTAATGCTCAGGCTGGCATACTTTTGTTATGAGATGCTTCTTACTAAAATCATCCATGATGTGGCCGGGTTGGGGAGAGAGAGAAGAAGACAGGGAGACAGGTAGGGAGAGGCAGAGAGGGAGGGAGGGAGAGAGAGAGAAGAAGAAGCAGAGACAGAGAGATAGAGAGAGAGAGAGAAAAGGAGGGAGAGAATATTTTTCTAGGCCTTTGGGATAAACAATTAAATATATTTATTAGAAAACATTGAAACATCAGCCATGAAAATATCTTTTAACCCTCTGCAGCCGGTAACTACCGCTGTTATCTTAAATATTAAACTGAAAACACACAGACCATACTGAGAACTTGAGAGAGAATTTCTTTTTGCAGGGAGACCTTAATTTGACTCGAGAGAAATGCCATCTTTTGGCAGGGCGGGGAGAGGGTTTGCATTTATTCTGAACTTGATGAAGGAGTTCCTTCCACTCATTCGACAGCGTGTGATGCTATCGTGAGCAGACGTCCTGCTGCCCTGCGAGCCTCTGGACTCTCCCACAGACCAGGAAGAGGAAATGGACGGCACCGAGTAGCAGAGAGTTTCTCAGCAAACTTGTAAAAAGAATGACTCCAGGAGGAAACGAGGATGGCATGCGCGTTAATGAATACTTACATAAATGTCTGCACCATAAAATCCATCCTGGTAAACAACACTGCAAGGGTGCACACACAAAGAGAAACATCCATATTAGTGCATTTCCCCATGCAGACACACCAACCCCTGCACTGGCGAAGTTAGTCTGGTCACAAGGTCCAAAACACAGGAACCGAGGAGAATTTCCACATCGGTTAAGGAGGTTGGAGGCAACAGTAGTCGATCAGGCCAAGAAAATTAGACTGGAGTTCGGTGTTGGCCCAGAACCAAGATGTGGTATATGCTGGGTACCAGACTTCCCACCCCTTCAGGAGGGGTGCAGGTATGCAAACCGTGTTGAGGTTTATTTTAAATGGCCTAGACAGATATGAGAGACAGAGTTTGCTTTCAATCAAACCACATAGCCCACTTAGCCCTGCTTAAAATATATGACTGATAAGGGTAGGGACACAGATTGTCACATTTTCAATATCAGTTATAGCCGAATGACCTTAGGGAAGTTGGACAACACAAACAATTTCAGAAATGCTCTTCTGTATTCTTTCACACTGTAGTGCTATATTTGATAATTCCCTGCATCACTCTTTCACGAGAGTAAATGTAGCAGAATCTCTCTAATTATAATACGTGTGTGCATGTGTGTTTAAAAAATGCACGCACTCTGTGTGTGTTTATGGGTATACATGTGAGTATGTGCAAAAATATGTGTTTTGTGTTCACGTCTGTGTGTGATGCACATGTGTGAGGGTATATATGTTAATGTATACATGTGTGCAATGTGTGCATGTATATACCATGCCCATGTGCATGCACATACAGTGTGTATAACGTGTGTAGAATGTTTGCACATCTGTGTATTCACATATGCTTATGGGTGCGCATGTGTATATACATATTTCTATGTGTATATTTGCATAAATCATACCCAGACTAAGCAAAGCCCCACATCCTGATGGAGAAGCCTTGCAGCATGTCTCAGATCACTGTCCCGATAGTCATCCCAGAGAGAAGGGACTGCACAGGAAGGGGAGAAGGAGGGATCCTGGAATTCTCCAGAAATTTTTTGATATATCTTGAGTGAGGCAGCCGGGAAAAGAAGCTCACAGCTACACCATCATGGGAAACTTGACTTAAACTTTGTAAGTATTAAAATGGGCTTAATGAGAATTATACGCAGCCTGCACACCTCACAGTCTTCTGTGAGGGTCACAGCATATCTTGAATATGAAAATGTGTGTTTGTCCATGCATGTTTTCCAAAGCCTGGTAGTGGTTGTAATTAATAACCTTCCCTAATGCTTCCCCATGGTGTTTATAGATGACTTATGAGCCTGGCAAAGGACCACTGAGCCCCACCATTGAATGGAGCTATGGTTTTAATAGAACTACTTTGATTACCAAAGGACTGCAGCAAGTTTCCGTAGCAGAGTGGACCCACATGTAAGCCAAGCATATAGAGCCAAGGGAAGGTGCTTCAAAACACACACATGCACACACACACGCACACGGCAGTGACACTGGCTTGCTGGAGAACACTGTAGAGTGCTTCTCGGAGCTTCTCAGAGTCGATTGGCAAAAGCCCAAGAACCATTATCCTTAAAGAGGTGTCAGGGATTACACACACTAAGGAGGTTGGTAGGAATCGCTTTCAGCTGTTTTCATTTTGATCAAAAGGGCTCCAGTTCACGAGAACACTTGTCAAGCGGCGTAAAACCCTAATCCCAGAGACTGAGGTGTATGGCATCCTGAGCTAGGCTTCGAATTCTCTTTCAAGATTTCCAACATAAAACGATAGTGCCTATCAACAGCAGAGACCTAGGAAGTCAGGGCTAGCCTCCGCCAGCAGGACTCAGTACAGATCTGACAGAACGGGGGAGGGCGACCAATATTTAGTTGGGCCCAGAACCGCAGAGCTGCTCAGTTAGCTATAGCAAAACAACTTCTGGCCCCTTTTTTCATGCCCCCATGCCTTTGCACATGCTAGGCCTTGCACTGGGAATGGCTGTTCTGCCAAAAGTCTCACCGAAAGCAGAGCACCATTCAGGAGCAAAGTTAGAGGGGAATGACACAGGCGTCTGGGTCAAATTCAGCCTCACCAGCCAGCAGCTCTGTGCCCTTGAGCTACTGACCAGGTTGTCTGAGCCTCACTGACTCACCTGTAAAATGGGGTAGAGGCCAGTGCTCGCCCCCAGGGAGGAGTCAGAGAGAGAAGGCTACCAAGTCATGTGCGGCGTGCTTGACATCGTAGCTCTAACTGAATGTCACCGCCGTGACCTTAATCTGATGCCCACCCGAAGCAGAGTTATTTCTCCCTCCTGTAAATGCCAACATTAAATTTTTTCATCCTCCCTTGGTCAAATAATTTTAAATTTTGGTAAAATACAGGGTCCAGCACAAACGACACCCCTTTTTTTTATTACAAAATCAGAAGCATGTAATTCTGTAACATAACAATATCACACTCAAGCACACCATGTGACGTTTTTAGGTGAAATGTTCAAATTGCTGCTCATCTCATGTGAGACATTCACGTACCCTGCCAACCATGCTCATGCAGGTGTTACTTCTGCCGGACCCTGTATTAAGAAGGTACTTATGTATGGGACTCATTTCGCATTGAAGTTGCACCCAATGAGCTCACTCAGCGTTCTATCCTGCTTATGTCTAACACATTGCTTTTTATCTGGGAGATGTAAAATAAATATCTAATGACTGAATATTGCCCATATTTTATAGGGGAGGTGACAGGTGATGACATGGAGTAATTTACTCATCACCTCCAGGTAGCATTAAGTAGAGGATGAGGAAGAGGCAGCCTGCAGTCTCAGGTTTGTTTCTGATCTGTTTATTCATCATCAGTGACTGCTGTCCGTGGAGGAGGGGAAGGTGAGTAAGATTCAAACACTGGATTGGCTTAAGAGACCAGTGCAAGAGGCTAGATAGAACATGACCCAGGTGGGAACAAAATATTAATATTTAAGCAAATATTAATGTATTCAAACATGGGAAATGATACCCTTTTCTAAATATTTTTAGAGGGGGCCCGGTCTGTGACGGCTCTCCTGAAAATACACGCATACCTCAGAGGTACTGCGAGTTTGGTTCCAGCCCTCCACAATAAAGCGAGTGTCATGATAAAGTGAGCTGTAATCATTTTGCTGGTGGAGGGTCTTGCCTTCAATTTGTAAAAAATGCAACACGTGTGACGCACAATAAAGTGAGCTACAATAAAACGAGGTCTGCCTCAGATGGAGAGAAGCGCCGAGGCGGGACCTGGAGGTCTGATCCAGTGGGCACGCAGTATGGACCAGGGGTGACAGGGGCTGAGTTCTGGCTGGGAAAGTGGCCCTTTCTTTGACCAGGACACGCCCCTGGGCACTGGGGCAAGCGGTGTACCTCAATGTCAAGCCTATTTGTACCAACAACTCCCAGGGTGAGGCAAGAACAGGCGCCGGTGCTTGTTCAGTATGGCGACACCATTGCCATGCTTTGCCCTCCGAGGAGGTCCTTATTTGGAACTCTGACTGACGTCCCATGTTTATGAGACAGAAAGCCAAAGAGAAAATGTGATCTCACATCCTCATCTTGATAAGCTCAGACAAACTATGTCTCTGCTGTTGAAAGGCTTACTACCTTCCAACCACTACACCGAGGCACAGAGGCCACTTGCTATATCTGCCCTAAGGGAGCTTACTGCGGGGGCGGGGGGCGGGGACTCAGTCGCAAAGCCGGGCGCATAAACATCGAGTGGCAGCCTTGAGGGTGCTGCGGGAGAGAGGGACAATGGCACTTTGAATGTGAAATGGAAGGAGGAGGGCTTGCAACAGGGGTGAGGGAACTGGAGGAAAGGCCTCAGAAATCTCAAAAGTTTAGCCAGGTAGAAAGCAGGAAACGCAGCCCGGCCACAGGGAACAGCCTACGCAAGGCTGCAGGAAGGGCATCCTTCAGCTTTGGGAGGCTCTGCAGCAAGTGGTGGCTGCACTGAGAAAGGCAATCAAACATTCCAGCTGCTATTGTAAACCACGCCGTGTATGAATTGCTTGTTTTCATCCAGTGCAACACATGCACATTTTGGAGAGACACGAACTGAGAGGCTGAGTGATCTGCCTTCATGATAACTCTAAAAAAGAAGGAACCGATATGGTTGTCCTCATTGGCAGTGTGGAACAAAGCCACTTTGGGGGCTGTCGTTTGCACCAAAATGCTGTGTGTGTGTGTTTTTTCCCCTCTAAGCTACAAGTAATAACACAGGTACAAATCCTGTTACTCTCTACACTGACTGAGAGAGGACTATGTGTCAGTCCCTAATCTGAGCACGTTGTGCTCATTATTCCACTTAATCCTCAAAGTACTCCTTCGAGATGGTCACTGTTATAGTCACCTCTGTAAGTATAATGAAACTGAAGACGAGAGAACGAGGTAGTGACTAAGCTGGGATTCTAGCCCAGGTAGCCTTGGCTTCACAGCCCCAACTTTTATCGGTTCTGGCAGGCAGCAGTGGTCAAACTTCAGCATGCAGCTGAACCACCTGGAGGGCTTGTTCAAACACAGATGGCTGGGCCTCACACCCAACCCAGAGGCCCTGAATCAATAGAGCTGATGAGGGGGTTAAGAATTTGCATTCTAACAAGAAACAGGTGATGCTGCCGCGACAGTCCCGAGACTAATAGGCTCTTTGCTCCATGGAACACCACCCTCCACATGTTCCTGTTTGACACAGCCCTGCAGGTCGGCTTTCTGGGTCCTATTCTAAATGGAAGCTGGTTATAGGAAAGCTCTTACAAAGTCTTATGCCGGTTTCAATGAAGATATCTAAACACTCATTTTTAAAGCCCCATGAAACAGGTGCAACAAATTTGTAGGGAAAGGAGGACAGGGGTCAATGTCTAGTATGCATCTATAGATAAATGAACCACGGCCCAGTCGCGGGAGAAAGGAGTTGCCATCATGCATTGAACAGGTGCAGTCAATTTTATCGCAAAGACGGTCTGTCTAGCCATGCAAAGGTAATTGTATTGCTTGTCAATCACTTGGGGACTGCAATATGCTTTTGCAAGAACATAATGCAAATGCACATCTCATTTTCTTAGAAAGGTAATAACAGTGGTTAAATATTTGGACGAATGCAAGCAGGGAATGACTGCACTATAGCAAATTAGTTTAGTTTATATTTTTTTTAAAGGAAGGAAAGAAAGAATAGGACACCCAAAGTACATGATGTGTTTGTGTAATATAATATAGTCTAACCATAAATATATTTTTGAAGGAAAGGTTATTTAAAATGGCTCTACCTTACTTCCCCTTCCAAGTGGAAATAAATTAAAATTTTAATGCATTCAAATCTAGCTGTTTTTAAGTCGATATCAGGTGGGTCCACGAACTTCCTGGCATCATTTGCATAGAATTGTGTGTGTGGCACACGTGTGTGCATGTATATGTGCACATGTATTCTCCAGGGGAAAATACATAGTTTTACTTAGATTATCAAAGGCATCTATGACATTCCACTCCCCACCCCAAATTTAAGCACCACTGATTTATGGTGTCTGTCCATAAATGCACTCAATTAAGAGGAGTTTTTTAAAAAAATATAAGAGGTTACATTTTAAAACTGGCTGAGAGTCTGAATAAGAACTGACCCCCAAAACAAAAAGCTAGAGAGAATTCTGGAAAGTATTTGAAAATGGATGGTGATGACTTCAGTTCTAGGGTTTATGTTAAATTAGAAAGTTCCTAAGTATCAGATAATACAGTCTGAGGATTAGACATTTAGAAATTAAAACCAAAAAGCATGTTTGATGTATAGACAGCAAGGTACGTACACAGAGTCCTCGAGGCAGGTCATCAGGGAGCTATTTTTAGGACCTGAACGCATTCTCAAAGGATCTGTGTATGGGTCGCTTCCCTGCACTAGCAGACTCCAAGAAGTTTTCTCCTAGGACGCTATGATAGTTTTCCTGCATTCAAAGTAGCACAGGGTCTCTTCAAAATACATCTCGATCTAACTCTGAGAAGTCACGCAAAGGTGTGCCATAATTAAATACCTGAGACAGCACAGAATATCTTGCTCAAAGGTAGCCAGTGAACCAAGACCAAAGCCCTATAGCAAATGCTGGATGCTCAGCTTAGGTGTTTAATAAGTAGCTGTTTTATAATTAATTAACTAATTAATTAAGAATGAGAACTTGGTGAGACCAATCTCATGAGGTTCCTTGGGAGGGAATGGGGTTTACTTGCTGTTGTCTAACATCAGAGGTGGCCTTGAATCTGGTGCCTACCTTCCACCTTCATCCACAAATAATAAGTCTGCAAGTTCCACTGGATGATAATTACCCAATGGGTAACTTCTCCCAGCTATGAGTCATAGGAAGACAGACTGGACATTAAGGCTCCTCTACTGAAATTGAGCCCAGGACCAAATATGAGGAGAAATAGGGAAAACTTGGTCCATTCAGCTCTTGTTAATATTTTATTTACAACCTACCTAGTACACAAACTATAGGAGCGTGCTGTGTGAGCCAAAGCCATCTTTGTGGCTTGTGTGGGAGGAAGATCTGTGAACTGCAGGCGCCTCCCCGGAAAGGGGTAAGTGATGCAACACAGGGAAAGACAAAGGGTCAGTAACTGCATCAACCTCAACAAAAGTAGCTACAATTCACTAAACACGCATCACATGATGGACCTTACTAAGCTGTTACCTTATATGGATCTCCTATCCCACGCTCTCTGAACCCCCGGCAGGGGCGGGGGGGTGGGGGAAGGGGAGGCAGATATAGTCCTCGATCTCCTGTGAAGGCAGCTGTTCCTATACAAGTTAAGTCAGCTGCCCAGGGCAGTACACGACAGAGCCCCGGGGGCCAATCTCATCTGCCCCCATGGTGTCTTTTCGGACTATACCAATTCTACGGGCTGTATAAGCCACTAGCCTTCTGACTCATCACTCATTCTCCCTCAGTTAATGTCAGTAAACAACAGGGAGTTCGCTGCCTCAGTGTAGAATTTTGCATTCATTTCCATGATTCCTCCGTGGTCCAAGCAGAGCCCCTGATCCCCCAGGCTCTGAAGGAATGATCACGTGTTAATGTCCCAAGAAGCTTCTATTTAGCTGTGTGAGAAAGAGAGACAGGGCCTCCCTGTGGCCTGTGTTCTCTATTTGCTGGAAGGGACTCCAGAAAACCTCAGGGTGTGGAGGGGAAAACCAAACCAATGGGAGGAAATAATGGGTGTAGGGCATCCTTGGTGAACCCTCCTGGATAACTATCTCGATGTTGGATACGCCAAGGGTCACCCATGGTTCCACGAAAGCAGCCATGGAGGTTCTGTGGGGCTTTTTTCAATGTCTTAGAACAACTATATAGAAGCTGTACATGAATGTAGGATAAATGACACATTTTTGGTTGGAATTTGAATAACAAAGTATATTCATATTGTGTACTTGATGAAGAACAGAGGTTTAGGTTGGCAGTTAGATATGCCTTCAACTGGTGACAGTGAGAAAACTACATTTTTTTCTTAATAAATGCAGTTTGCTAGGTGACATCTTAGAAAAGGTGGAGATCATTGGGTGTGAGGGAGAATCACACAATGAGATCTTAGCGTGGAAATTTGGGAAATGATTGAACATAAATGTATCCCATTTCTCGTCTCATCCTAGAAGCCTTATCTGAACACCCGAGCCTCTCCTTGGTGCTCACACAACATCCTACTTATCGCTTACCACGTCTATTGAAATCTTTGGCTAATGTGGTACCCTCTGCCCCCAAATGGTGGAAATTCCCCCAAGGGTGCCATTTGCCTTAGTGTCCTCCGTGCAAGACAGTGCCTGGAGCTGAGAAAAAGGATATTGAGCTGAACTGGGCATCCATAAAGACATTAGACTAATCTAGAAATCATTCTCCAAAGGACTTTGGAGACAAACAGCTATAAGAAATCCACATTATCTCCTGGACCACCTGAATCCTGATAATGTCACTTCCTGGCAACAGGAGTGCATTTCCAACTTCTTTACAACTCAAGGCAAGGTCAGGGTCCTGTCACCTCCAGACAAACTCTGCTCTTCTTTCCAAGATGAGCCACTCACAAGCCCGGGGAAAATGGAAACGACCATTTCAGATGCTGCATTCACACTTCTGCATCCAGAGTCGATACACTCCAGCCAATCTGCAGTCCAGCAAAAGACCCAGCAGCCAGCTGAATGTCCTCCTTCCCCACCAGCCCCATCCTCTGATAGGACTTGCAGACATGAACACACACGGACACGTGCTCCTAGGCCCTTCTGTTCTTCCTGTTCTCCCCGTCTTAAGAGCTTTATCTCACTACTAAACATGGGTTCAGAATTCCAGCCAATAGTCAGCGAAGTGGCACCCTCCGCCATTATAAACAAAATGATCAGAATTATCACTGGAATATTAATACTAAGTCATGTTCTGAGCCGCCGCAAACACATTGTTTCACCATTTGGAGGTGTCTGTGTCTCTCCCTGGCGAATGTGGTGTTAATTAGTTATGCATGGTTATTCCCAGCAAAGAGCAAGTTCATTATAAGTTAGCAAATTTCTATTTTACAGCAGGTGTGTTATTCTGAGACTTTTATAAATTGTTCATGTGAGGATAAGCCATATAATTTTACTTTATTTTTTCTGTTCAATATAGCAGTGAGATACCGAAGGTATGTATACCAGAAAGCTGCAATTACCAGCTACCAAGATAAGATAATGATTTTTCAGACAAACTAATGGGGTATAAACATGCAATTTTGCATTTATGGCTTATGAATCTTGCTTTAGTAATCACATGAGCCTAGCGGGTAACTTTTTTTTCCTTCATAACTCATTATGTGACCTTGAAAATAACAAGTCTTTATTCCTGCCTTTCTGGATCTATAAAATGGGCTTGATACTACGGGGGCTGAAAATAATGGTTATTCTCTCAGTGATTACCTATATCACATGGTCAGATGGATGAGGCTTAGGACATGAAGATACATTATTTTGGAGGGTGGGAGAATTTTGGACCAATTCATCCTTCGTTTGTTATTACCCACCATCTTTCTACTAGAGTTTTTTTCTTCTTTTTTGGTGTTGTTTTGTCCACTAAGAAGCTTCGAATTGACCTAACTCTAAAGACAACACCAGAAACAATGGACTTTGTCTTATTTCTCTGCCTTTATTTTCCCTTCCCGATGATTTCATCTACCTTTCATTTCTTTTTAGTGTTAACTTTGTCCCACTGCATTTGTTTTGAAACACTTCAAATGCTCTCCTTTGAAATGGGAGAAATATGAATAAATATCTCAGTATAATAGAGAGATGGTCTAGGCTAATACAGGTTTTCTAAAAGATTTATAAGCAACAGAGCTATTTTAAAAATGTGGTCTGGAATACAACCATATTCTTCCTAAAGACGAGAAAGCCAGTCCCAGGCCAGGGAACCTCCTGTCAGGCCATCCTGGGCATAACTGAGTGTTCCTTACAGTGGCACCACTGGTATTTAGGGCCCCAGGACTCTTCGTGTCAGGGGAGGGGTTGACCTGTGCACTGTAAGATGTTTAGCAGCATCTCTGGCTTCTCCCCACTAGGTGCCATTGCACCTCCCAGCTCCTGTTGTGACAACCAAAAATGTCTCCAGATATTCCCAATGTCCCTTGAGGGCCACTGCCTTAGAGACGTCTTTGTCTCCCTTACTCTGTGTGCAGGAATATTCTGGGAGTATCCCTTAACAGGAAGGAGAAAGGGTAGCATATCAAGATTGCAGCCCGTCACACCAGTACCATTTCTTTTCCAGCATTCACCACCATTCCTTGCTATTCACTTGGCAATACCAAGGTCCATGCACAGAAATACCAAACTGGCAACGGGGAACACGTGAATTTGCATTTCCTTGCAGAAGGGAAACAAAGACAAATCCCATCTTGGAAAATCCAGCTAAAACGAGTCTGAATTCCAATTGCATTGAAATTTTGAATGTTTGCATTTGACTCCACACCTAATTTTCTCTTCCCAGCCAAAGGCTCGTAAACCTTGAAGTTCAAGGCGTCTTAGGCAAGGGGAGCAAGACCAGCCAGTGATTTTTATGTTTGAAAACCTCATGTCCTTCTATGGACAGATTCATGGGGCAAATGGGATCCAACCTCCTTAATAACCAGATGTTTGCAATCATCAGAAACACATCTTTGGCTGTAACCATTTCTCTGTTCTCCAGCATTCAGTCTCAGAGAGAATTTACATAACAACATGTGACATGTAGAATGCTTAAAGGCACCATCCATGACAGGACAAATTACACTCATTTTTCAATACTCTTTGCAAGGTGCTTCACTGCAGGCTCGCTGCGCTGCATGCTGGGGTGTTCTGGTGGGGCATCAAGACCAGCATGCGCTCGCAAACAGGAGGGGGCGGGTGCAGGGAGGCCCGCCCGGAGGTAGCCTCACTTACCCGCCGTAGGCAGGGATCGGGGGCGGGGGCGCCGCGGCCCGGAAGGTGTTGTACACGGTGCGGCCACGGCCTCGCAGGTGCGCCCCTCGGTAGGCGGCCGCTGCGGTGGCGGCTGGATACGGAAAGCCGGGCACTGCAGGGCGAGAGGAGAGAGCAAGGCAAAGACTTTCAGAGGCACGCCTACCATTGAGGGAACCTCCCGTCCCTACCCTGCTCCCTCAGGGCCAAAGCTGTACGCCGGCCACCCCCCCACCCCCCGCACCCCACTCCCACACACACTTCCAGGAGCCAGGGGTGTAAGGCGGCAGGAGGGCTAGGGCCAAGGCCAAGGTCCGATTCCAGAGAGGATGGGCTAGTTAAGTCGGTGGGCCCTGAGCCCACGAGAACGTGCTAAATGACAAACACTGACAAAGAATTCTTAAAAACAGAATTAAAGCTCACTGCACAATTTTTTAAAAAGTGGATTGCAATACATATATGCAATGTGTTCTCGACTTCTGCCTGTCTTCTATCTATCCATCCATTGTTCCATCCATCCATCCACCCATCCACCCATCCCTCCACATATATGCATATATACACATAGGTCTAGTGTGTAATATATGTATATATGTATCTGTGCATGTGTAAGTGAATATGTAGTACACTGTGTGCGAACATAATAAACATGTGTATGTATATGCAGGTGTATGTGAATGTGTATATAGATATGTATATTTATATTTATGTGTATTTAATTATATATACATACACACACATATTTCAATGCGTTCCATACTTGTCTCTGGGGCTGAACTGCATGAGTGTTAGCTGTCTGTTCGCAGTTTTTCCCCATCCTGTTTTTAGTCATTTCTCACATTTTCCTTTAGGTGCATATACTGTTCATTGAAATACAGTGTTCCTACAGACGTGTGTTTGCATGTACATATATCTCACGCTCCAAGAAACAAATCATTCCCAACATCCCATCAGCCCCCTAACCATTTATTCAACCTATAAAACACAATAACAGTAATGACAGAGAAGTCGGGGAACTCAACTCTTAAGAAGAGAGCGTGGGCAGGATTTTCTTCCCTAAGGGAAAATTCTCTGAGCAGGATAACTTGGTGCAAGTCAAGAGGGAAATTAAGTGTCATGCTTGAGACCCCCGATAATTAATTCTGTTGCCTCTGCCTGGGCTGTCCTTCCTCCCACCACATGCAAATCCTAACCCAGGAGGCCTCCAGGAACATGCTTCTTTCCAGCGCCTTCTACTTCTCTGAATCCCCTGGAGCTCTCACCCTGCTGCCCATGCTTGTCCCATCCCACTAAACAGCAGGCAGTGCCCAACCCAACACGTGGAAGGGGTGCTTTTCTGGAAAATACGCGTGGGAAACTGCTGTCCCAGGAGATCTGTTGAAGGCTCAGAAAGTCCTCGGCGAGGGAAATGCTTTAAACTCGTGAACTCAGCACTGCCCAACTCCATTTTCCCAGGTATTCTTTTTTTTTAATCCTCACCTGAGATATGTTTACTGATTTTACAGAGAAGGGGGAGGGAGAGAGGAAGTGAGAGGGAGAGAGAGGGAGAGAGGGAAAGAGACATGGATGTGAGAAACATTGATTGGCTGCCTGCCGTTCATGCCCCAACACAAGATCAAATCCACAACCTACATGTGTGCCCCGACTAGGGACTGAACCTGCAACCTTTTGGTGTACAGGACGATGCTCCAAACAACTGAGCCACCTGGTCAGGGCCCCCAGGCACTATTTATTTTGTGGAATAGCTCTCACGGGTATTGATTTTGAGAGGAGGAAAGTCAGTCACTTGTTACTCTTATCTTTCCATTAGTCTGCAAGCTCCCTGAGGCCTCCCTCCATGTTCCATTCATCTTTGCATCTCCTCCTGCCTCCCCAAGTCAACAGGAACTGTTTTTAGCCACAGCAAGTTCTAAATATTGGGCACTGGCATGAATGCATGGATGACTTCACTACCTGACCAGGCGAATGAAGCTGTGGGCTGTGGTCAGGCCAAATGATGGGCAGACCGTCCACTACACTTTCTCTGTTGGCCCTGTTTTTTCCTTTCATCCCACTGACCTAACGGGAGCTTCCAGGATTTCCAGAGAAAGAGGAAGACTGAGCCAGGGTTAGAAGGATTCTGTCCCCCTGCACAGCCCTCCTTCCCTGCTCCATCGTTCCTGGGGTTTCACACAGTGTTTGTATGACCTGCGAGGCAGGGAAGGACACAGAGTTTCTTTTGGCAGGACCTAAATGCTAGGAATGGCCTCCCCGTGAAGGAAGCTCTTTAACCTCGTTAACTTAACACACCCACAGTAAGGGGGTGTGTGTTGTATTCCCTGCTGTGCTAATGTAGCGTCCACCCTATATCCTAACTGCCAAGAGAGGCTTTCCCTTCCTGCCATCACATTCAGGAGCAGAAGCACTCCGCCCCATCTTATTCCATTGCTCCCGGGTCTTGGACAGTATGTTTGTAGCTGCATGGTGGGTGGTGGGGGCAGGGAGAGCGAAGGACTTCCCACGAAGTCACTCCCAATTCTATGCCACCTCATGGAACTGCACGGGTTGGAATACAACCCATGAACCTGAAGGGAAGACAGACTGACTGTCATTTGGAATTCTCTGTGTGTTCCCAAATGGTGAACAGCCAGCCTGCTTCATGAATTCTATCATTTCTTTCCCTCACAATGAGGGTAAAATGCTAGGATTGGTGAATAAGCTAGAACGATTTCATCTTTCTATTTGTGTCTGAGAAGACCATATTGGTTATTTGTAACCTTTTTTATTGTTAAACACGAATTGTGCAGCTGAACTTAACTCTCAGCTTGCCAGCCCCTAGCACCCGCGTTTCCTGCCTCCAGTTTCAGATGATTGTGCTTGACATTGTAGAGAAGTGCCCATCTTAACATGGAAAGTGGGTAAACCCTAATATCATAAAAGCCCTGAAGTAATGAGATAGGAGATGTTTGCTGTGGGCCCGGCAGAAAATGAGCGAGCGCGGCTTGATTTTAACTCCGTTTTGCCACAGTTCAAATATGAAGTTTTCATAGGCACGCTCTGGATTTTGAAATAAAGAAAATGAAAAATTCACAATCTGGCAGAGCAGCTGGCTGCCTGTGTGAGAAAACACGGTAATTATGCTGACCCATTCATTATCGCTGGCTACAGTGCAGAGGGAGCGAGACAAGATCCCTCTCAGCGACAAGCAGGTTTTACAATAATTCTTGGAGGATTTAGATGTTGAGAGATAGCATGAAACAGAGGCTCGGCAGGAGAGCAAGGGGAGCACAAGCTGCTAAAAGTACAGAGCCAGGGTTCCATTTGTACCCTGTTCGCTACAGAGTACACGCAGGATAAGATACGTGTGGGTCTTAATGCAAGCCTCTTTGGGTTCCTCTGCACAGGGCAGATTAGAGGTGTTCTTACTTTGTTAAAGGAACACAGGAAAGGCTACATGTCAACGCTTGGTGTAAATATCACCTTCCTGGGAGGCCAGGTCCCCTTCGGTGAAATAAGGTGGTTCCAAAGTTCATGCTTTGGAGCAGAGGCTTCGTGGAGAAAGTATGTGAGTCTCCCAGATGGGCGGTTTGCTCAGTTATCTCTTTCCTGTTGCCAGTCTAGGGCTGGCCAAGGGGGCCTCTTGATCTCTAGGTAGTCACCATGCTGATGAGCAGTTTCTCCCTCTTTCTTCCTTCTTATCTTCCATCCTCTCTTCCCTGCTCCTTCATTCCCATCTCTTGCTCCTTTCTTCCTTCCTTCCTCCCTTTGTTTTTTAATCTCCTTCCGGACAAGACTGTCATGAACCTCCCCTGGTGTATATAAGTCCTCACTTAACATCAACAGTAGGTTCTGCAACTTTCAGCGAAATGACAGGAAATGAAACCCATTTTAGCATAGGCTAATTGATATAAACAAGATTTAGGTTCCTACCGCATCTCATCGACAGCATAACAAAACAATGTTATCCGAGGACCCGCTGTGCTAGCAATCAAGTAGCTTGGATCCCAGAACGAAGACCCCTCCCTATTGTTAGAATGAACATAAGCTCCATGAGGGCAATGATCTCCATCTGCTTTGCTCACTAATTGACAAGGTTGCCTGCACAGAGTGGGTATCAGGTATTTAACGTCGTGCCTGGACACCTTTTGGTGGTTAACAGATGCCAGTCTCCTTCTTTCTGGGGGAGGAGATGCCCTACCTGTTTAGCTTTCACCTTTCATAACACTGTTTCCTACACAAAATGCCCTGTCCAGGTTTTGCAGGCAAACAGTACACAAATGACACAATCCTATCTCAGTCGTGATCTTTTTAAAAAATATTTTCTGCATCCCTACTTTTAGGTGTTGTGTTGGTCCAGAAATAGCAACCAGACTCGAAATATCTTTGATTCTGATAAAAAACAAAGATGTTAAAATGTATTTTACCCAAAGATGGGTAAATGTATTGTACTTATATGATTGCGAACTTTCAACTTTTATTTAAATTCACTTTTATTGCTGCAGAGTGTCAGGATTTGAAGATCTGTTTCCTTTTCTGGAGAAAAGCAGGACTTGAACTTTTCCCCCTGATGGGCGATGTCTATTAAAAAAGTTCCTTCCTTCATTTAGCCCTGGACAGTGCTTTCTGACAACCCAACAAATCACAGTCTCCGAGTGCAATAAATTTGTGCAACAAGGGACAAGAGAAAAATAACAATGTTCATAATCCTTAACATGTCTGATTTGTAGCTGTGCCTTCTATGTGTCTCCCCACCTCCATTTAGAGGATGTTCCCCAAACGGCTGGTTTAGGACAGTCTGGTTCTCTTCTCTTGCCACTAAGACAAATAGTCATTTTCAAGGGCAAAAAAACCCGCACTGTTTGTTAAGCTTCCTTTAGACTCAACATGGGATGGGACTACTTTTTATTCACTTGCCCACCAGGTAGGCTGGATTGTAGATGCTGGGACATGGTTAACTGCATATTTGAAGCAATTACTTGAATAAATAATTCAGATACAGATTAAACAAAACCAAAATGGCTTTGTCCTTGGACCCTCTAGAAAGAGACATCTTACTATGCACTTCGTGGCATGACACTTATCTTTTGTTGAGTGTAAGTTATCATGTCATCTACCCATGCCCCAATTCTGGAGTTTGGATCCAGTAAGAGGGCAATAAATGTTTAATCAATCCAATGCGAAATGCCAAATGGATGCTCACAGTGTCCTCTCCATTTCTGGAATGGAGCAAATCACTGTTAATAAAAGCCATAAACCTGTCACCCTGTCCAATATTTGTAAATGTAAATTAAAGAACGATGTTAGAGAGAAAAGATACCAAATTAAAGGCATCTCTGAACTTCAATGCTAGAGTCTGATTTTTTTTTCCAGTTGAACTTCAAGTTAATAAACATGTAAACAGACCATCAATGGGGAACAATGGAACGTGTTCAGGCTGCTTTGTGGAATACAGTATAAATCCTTAGTTCTTGGCAGGAGAAAAGAGAGACAAGGGAGAGTAAAAAAATCATAGGTTCATTATACTGGAAAGGTTCCCTCTGAAACCTTATCCAGCATGAATCAAAGTGAAAAATCTGGTATCACTGCAACGAAAATTGGATTTAGCTCATAAGCTAAAAATGAGTTTCTCTCAAAGAAAACAGGGCAAGAGCTTTTGGAGTAAATACCAATTGAGCATCTTGTTGACACATCAACAGTCTCAGCCCACCCACTCCCAGCCTTCAGCTAGATTTATACCCAGAGCTGATTCGGGGGGAGGTGAGTTGGAGTAACCATCTCCATTCTTGGGAATACAGAGTTCTTTCCATACCTTGGAACTCAATGAAACGGAAAGTTTAGGGATGTGCTAGAAAACGGAGACAGATCCACATTTTTAAATGGAAGGTATGTGGGTGTATCAACCAGCCAAATGAGCCATTTACCCAAGTGTCAACTGCTTCCTGTCTGTCTCCTCCTCAAAGACAAAGCCCCCACTTCCAACCTTCTACGAGCTCTGCTTTCAATGTATTTACAGTGACAAATGCATGTTCACCCCCTCCATCTCTTTTACGAACGTGGTGCTTACCTTCGAAAATAAACACAAATGAGATCATCTCACCAGCCCAGGAATCCCAAGAGAAGAAACACAAAACCAGTGGAAAATACTTGAGGGTTATAAACTGCATATTAAAGTTTTAGAGCTCTGGGAGAGATGGCAGAGTAGCAGATGCAAAAGCCAACAGGGGGGCAGATTCTGCATCAAAGCCATAAAAATATACAACCGCTTTAATGGGCAATTATTCTTTGCATTTGTGTGCCGGTTCGAATTTGCATGAGGTTGCCAGCTGCCCTGGAAAAGGTGTGCCTTCAGAATGGAGTGGGGGGGGGCTCGCTTTTTGTCCCACTCTCCCTTCCCTCTGCCCCATAATGCCACCTTTCCCCCACCTTTTGAATGTTTCAGGGCTGAGGGATGTTCTTGCTAATTTGGAGTTGAATTGTTCTGTGGGTAGTTTATGGTAGGAAATATTCACTTATATAGTTCCGGGGGTGCAGGTGTGCTTTCAACAGCAGGTTCACAGTTCTGCGGGATCCCCCTTGGGGGATCTCCAGTTCCATGTGCTGGACCACAAATTAAGAAGTGGCATAATAGGTAACACACTGAGGCAAAATAAACAGCCTGCCATTGCTTGATTTCAGAGGCAGAACATTGTGTGATAAACATCACAGTGAAAACGGATGATTTTTTCCAAATGGCAAAAATATTTGCTCTCAAACAGATCTCAAACAAAGGTACATCAAATTGGTTTATAACACAGAATTTATACACAACTAGGTCACTATCTTTAAATGATATTACATAGGAAATTGATTATGATGGGACATATTTAGTTCTAGGTCAAAGTGAAATGGAAGGGCTTTCAATTTTAAAAAATTCAGTAATTTCACGGTTTGGGAAAAAGAAGAAGGGTTCCATCCATTCAGTCATTTACAAAAAGACCAAAAGAGCCACTTAATTTGTTGGAATCCCTGGTTCTCATATTCACATTTATCCCTAAAACGCACATTTGAGATCAACTCTCATTTCATTTAAAAATGCATGTTGATATTAAATACTGCTGTTTAGAAGTGAATAAATCTACATTTTGGACAAACAGTTCCTTATAGGACACCCTCATTTGAAATGCATTGAATAGGAAAACAAAAATTTCTAATTAATGTACAAGTCTAATCACCATTCTCCACATGGAAGAGTAATTTTTCACTGTTCATTTGCTCGGTTTAATCTCAAAACTGACATAACAGAAATGCAATGTCCTATAAATCTCCACTCATTTGTTTCTTTAATATTCATATTCCATTGAACTGCAGCTGCTTGTTGCTTCAGTCTGTTACAACTTGCAAAAGTGTCGATAAAAATATTATGAAAGGCAAGATGTGTTTCTTTCTGGCTGTGTGTGCCATTTATTTGGGGAAAGACAATAAATGGCTCGTGGATTGTTCGCCGGCCTGCTGCTTGGTGGGTGATTAGTGATTAATTACCTGGCAGCAAATTGACATGGCACGAGGAAATTGACACAGCCCTGATTAATTAACTTTTTATGGGCGGTAGTTACTCACAAAACATTGCGCACCATAATTGAATCTCTTTACATAACGTCATGGTACAAAAGTTTTAGTCAAATCCAAATTAGCCAGAAGTTTCTAGGCTGTTATAGGTCTGATTAGGATGTGTGGAAGGGATTGGCAAGGATTTGAACTTGGAGAGAAATGCACATTTTTGAAGGGAAAAAAGATGGTGACACTGTACTGGCCTGACTGCCCAAGCTGCCAGGGGCGTCCAACCTTTTGGCATCTCTGCACCGCACTGGAAGAGGAATTCTCTTGGACCACACATTAAATACATTGCAACACATAATCATGAAAAGAAAATCTCATAATGTTTTAAGTAAATTTATGATTTTATGTTGGGCCGCATTCACCGCCGTCCTGGACTGCAGGCGGCCCACGGGCCGCGGTTGGACACCCTCTAAGTCTTTATCGTAAGAGGCTGAAATGCCTCATTTTCCCCCAGCCTCTGGCTGCCGCTTTGCGCTTGCTTCTGCAAGTTCTCTGTCTTTTGCTCAGTCTCTACCGGTTGAGTTACTTTCCTCATCCAGTTTTGGTTCCCGCATCACCTCCTCCTCCAGGTCTTTCCTCTCAGCTGTACCTGACATCTCCTGTCTGCCATCAGTCACTCTCATATCACTCTCTCCTGCCCCCCTCCACTTAATCAGTCTTTTACCACCTTATTTGGTTGCCACTTCATTTTTATATTTCTGTGTTGCGATGTCCTGAGGACTTTATTTTGGTCAATACTCTGTCTCCAACATCTACAGGGTTATCTGGCCCAAGGTAATCCCTAAAATGTTTATGGATTATATTGTCAGATAAACTAGAATGCCACAATAAGTAGTTCAGTTACAAAGGAAAAGTGGGTGCTGGTCCTTGAATCTGTAGGACTTGCTGAGATGCTGCTTCTGAAGGACGCATATTATAACATAACCTGCTTTATTGAGAACATTCATGATGAGAGACTCTGGACCTTACTGGTCTAAAAGTTGAGGCAGTGAAAGCTGGAATACGCCAAGCAAAGTCATGTATACAGCTGGCAAAAATTCCAACTTCTTGCGCTCTATTGCCAGTGGAGGAGGTTCAACTGAATGATGGAATGGCTACTATTTACATGTACTTGCTAAGCTCCAGACCCAGCAGCTAACTATTAACTCTTCACAAAACCACAGAAGCCAGATGTTATGGCTATGTCTTTACTTCCTGGGAGGAACAGAAGATATAGAGCAGCTTAGAAACTCAACCAAGTATCGGAACTCAGGTATTTTAACACTGGAGACACTACCATCTTATCTATTACCCAACAAGTCAACTAAGACAAAGGGAAGGCATCCCATGTCAGCTTCGGGCAAGATTTACTCCATTTCCCTTCCCTCCTATTGCTTGTACAAACTGTTACATCATTTCTCTATATCCATACCGCATCCAAGAAAATCCAGCCCCAGTTCGTCATGGACTGAGTTAACTGGCAGGGGACTCTGTTGACGTCTCCCTGAGACTTCAATATGCTCCTTGTTGGCACCAGAGGGTAGAAGTAGGGGAGGAGGCAGGTGCCATTTCTTGCATTCTATATTTATGTTCTGAGATTTCGAGACACCTGGAAGGGCTTTGCTCCTTTTATACTAATTGGATACAGGCCACGGGGATCACTACTGATTTATGTGACCAATAAGAGTCCAAGGCAAGCTGTTTCCCTTCTCCACCGTGGTTTATTTCCACATCTGGATGTGAGCCAGGAGGTTGTACGCAATCCAAAAATGTTGGGAAAATGGACTCTCCCAGCAACAGGGACCTGGGTTACACTGGTACGGTGTTCCACACACAGACCTGATTACTGTCAAGGTAATTAGGTCCTTATGACTAAATTCAAACAGCATTTTTCTCGAAGATGTGGAATATAACTGATTTAATAGTGTTATCAATTATCACTTTACTCGCAACTTAGTTAGAAATAAATCTCTTCCTTAGAAAGAAATGAGTCATCTGTAAAAATAAATAAGTAACAACGCAAAGGACTCCCATGTATATACTCTGAATAGTGATTCTGGTGTTACCAAAGCAGAAAGGTTTCCTAACTTAAAAGCGAATTCCAAACACTGCAACAAAACCCATACCCAACACTCATGCACACGAATATCCTTTCATGATGGAGGTCTTTGCAACTTCAAATGAGGACAGAAGCCTTGGTTTCTAACTAATCGCCACCCTCTCCTGCTTACCTCCCGAAGTTAACTGTTGTCTCTTTTCTCCCAGGTCACAGAAGGTCAGGTTAATCTGAGAGACACACACCGCCTTAATGGGCAGTGACAGGCTTTTACTGTGCACAAGGCATATTCGTAATTTGTTTATGCTCAGGTATTGACAGTACCCCCCGGGGCAGGATTTTTGTAACATTTCATTCAGCAAAATGAGAATGAATCTCAGCCTTGGAGTGTTTAATTTGGCAGGGCCACGGAAGGCATTTGCAAAGGTGCTTTATATTGTTTGAAGGAATGTTGAAGACAAAACTGAGACGCTGTGGTCTATTTTAATTTGGAGGAAGGGATTTGCCATAATCTATTTGTCTGACAAAACCTGTACTAGTGTCAATTTAGGTTTTTTTCAGGCAGCATGGAAAAAAAGCAAATAATTTATATAAATAATTACTTTATCGAGTGCATATGCACAGTAAAGGTTCAACTGTTAAATCATTCATGATCTAGCTAACAGCTGGCTGAAACAGCCAGCTCGGTGAATTGCCTCTCCAGGTAAGAAACAGGGCATGTGAGATAAATTAGCTTCCTTATGTTGGGCTGGATTTCCCATGCTTCTCTGGGGTTGCTGCAGCTCCGGAACACGGGGCCCTCAGAGGGGCTTGGCGGTAGCTCACAGGATGGGGACACGATGCCATGGCATGGTCCATTTTACTCCCAGCCATCGCTGTGGGTATAGCTGGTGGTTCTGTGTTGAGGCCATCTGATTTTCAGAGTCAGCTTCCAGACTCGAAAGACTGAGTCTTGATCTTTGCGTGACAACAAGCAGACCATCTGGACCTGTGGAATCCCCTGCCTGGTGCCAGAACTGCAGCCCTCCCCAAACCTCCGTGTAGAACAGATTGAAGGAGAACCGTGCGGAGAGGATCCAGTTGTCCAGTCACTGGACTAACACGAACCTGCCAAATCAGCTTATTTGGTGACCTTTCTAAAGACCTGCAGAATGCGCCTTCCAAGAAAGAAAGGGGAGGGTCAGCCATTTGTTTGAGGAGCTACAATGCTTCGAGCAGCCCGAAGGGCTTTTTACACAATACTCTTATTTAATGCTCACAGTAAGCAGACATTCATAGATACGTTCTGGGCAAAGAGACTAGGCCAAGGTCACAGCGCTAGTGTAACCATGACACTTTAGACCCAGTGTGGCCTGAATCCAGCTCTTTTCATTAAATCATTGTGATGCTCAAAGAGAACTTTGTAGAACCAATACTATGGACTAAAAATGATTTTTGGATGAGTAATATTCCACTGTATATATATATGTACCATACCTTCTTTGCCTAGTTGTATATCGATGGGCATTTAGGTTACTTCCGTATCTGGGCTATACAATGCAATATTACTCAGTCATATGAAAAATTAAATCTCACTCTTTGCGAAAACATGGATGAACCTACCGGATGTTATGGTAAATGAAATAAGTCAGAGAAAGACCTTACATGTATGTGGATTTCACTTAAACGTGGAATTGAAAGAACAAAAAGAAAATAAATAAACAAAACAGAAACAGACTCGAACATACAGAGAACAAACTGATGGTTACTAGATGGGAGGAGGGTAAAAAGGTGAAGGGATTACGAAGTAAAAACTGCCAGTTATAAACAGAAGCAGCCATGAGGATGTAGAGCACAGCACGGGGAATATAGTCATAATATTGAAACAACCGTGTATAGTGTCAGGGGAATGCTAGACTCATTGGGGCAGGGGGTCACTTTGTAAGTTATACAAATGTCTAACCTCTATGCTGTACACCTGACGCTAATATAATATTGAATGGCAACTGTAACTGAAAAACAGTAAAATTTAAATTTTAAAAAATAAATAAAAATGGTCTTTGGGAAATGTTTCTTTGATCCCTGCAGCAGTAACAAGGATGGGGATAAGAAATATCCTTGGGCAGGTGTGCCCACAGAGGTAGTACTTGTTTGTTTGTTTGTTTGTTTGTTTTGACATAAAAAACCATTAGATGTCAGGCACCCACATTGCACACCAACGAAACCCAAGGAGATGGATCCAAAATGCATGGTGTGCTACTGGGTCCTGAAAACTGCATTTTGTTAACGCTCCTCATAAGCTCTTCAGTAGCAATAAAATAGCTTTGGGCATGACAGTACTTTTACATAAATGAAAACATGATTTAAGAAAATGATGGTTTTGGAATTCTTAGTGAAGCAAGTGTTTAAATTATCGTGTTTAAATGAACTATGCCAGGCTGTTTTCCCTCCAATGGGAGACAAGCTCAGCTTCCCTTTTATGTATCTTCGCACGGGGCAGGGAGATTTACTTTGGAAGAGAAATGCGGCCAAGGGAGGAGGGAGCCACCGCTGTAGCTGGACACATTTTTATGCAAAATACACCAGAATCCCCACCCCGGCATTTGAATTATATGAGTGTCATTAGATGTTCTTACCCCCCTCCCAACGTCCTCACCCCCAGCTCTGCAGACTTCGAGAGAGAGAGGTTCTCTTTGCAAAGCCGGACCGCTAGGAATGCACACCTGCGCCCATGTATCCAGTTGTCCCACTTTAGATTCCAGGAATCAACAGCATCTTATCTTTGCCCCCTGCAAATTTCATGTTCAGAGCTCTGAACGCAGAATAGTTTTGGGTTTTTCCTACTTTCAATCCAGGTTAGTTTGAGGAAGCAAATGAAGTGCAGATGAGGGCATCAGAAATGAACTCAAAATGAGCTTCTCAACCCTTGAAGGATTTCCCTCTTGGCTTCAGCCAAGGGCTGGTGAAAGGTGGACTTGGGGGAGGAGTTAAATATGGGAGCTGCACCAGGCAGTCTGCTGGTCCTCTTAAGAAAACGTGAGCATTAAAACATAGTTTCTGTCAGTGTGATCACAGGACTTGGGTTTCCAGGGAATTCCCCCGGAACAGCTGCCTCGCTGCCTTTCAGAAACATCTCATCTCGGCCTTGTTCTCTGGCTGTGCGCGCACTGGAATCCCAGGACAATGTAGTTTATTGTTTTAATATCTGTCTGACACAAAGCAAACCATCCTCTGGTGACTCCTTATCTGTCATATGTATTTCTGTGAAAGAAATATCAAGACAAATAAGATGTTTGGGGGCACACCACAGGATGGTAGGTTTGCAATTGGCGGGATTTTTCAGAAGGGAGACCCCCGTCTGAAAGAGACGAAAACCACCACTCTGCATTGAGATTAATAACAAAGCGCAGGGAAAGCTAGCCAGCAGCTGCCTGAGATGGCCTTCTGCACAGATTCTTCCCTTTAAGCAACTAAGGGTGGAGGGTATTTTACTAGCGATTTTTTTATTTTTCTAAAACTGTTTTCTTTTTTAAAGGACAAAACACTAATAAAAGAGCGGTCTAGGATTATTATGATTCAGCCAAAGTAACAGACATCAAATGAGGGAGCGAACACAGTTGGGATGGAAATAGTGGGGGTTGGAAATACAAATGAACCTGTTCTGAAAACTGGTGTCCAGGTGGAATCACTAAAGAAAAAAGAAAAGAAAAGAAAAAAAGGAAAAAAACCCTCTTAAATGTAACCTCTCAATAAACGAGAGATGTTAGAGATGTGCTGGACCACAGGAAAGCAGGGCAGATGGAACAAAGCCAAGAGATGGTGCTCTGGTGATGGAGAAAGAATGCTTCCTGGAGTCCCCCTGTCAGCAGTGGTTGCTGAACAGCTGTGCGCAGCTGTGGACAAGCACTGTTCGGTCGTTGGGCATGTGTCATGATTGAGGCCACGGGCAGAGCATGGCACATAGTAGGTGCTCGAAATCTCTTCTTCCAAGGATTCAGTGAGGGAACTGGGATCTCAGAAGCGAAGTGTGTCTGTCTATACTGTGGAAGGATGGTGAAAATAGTGACGTTTAGTTCACCTACCAAGGGGTATTAACATTGGCTAAGTCTCCTATTAGGAATGGTTTTCCAAACAGCCCCATGAGCAATGTGTTTGCAATTCTGAGATCTTAGCCTTATATATATCTATTACCTGTCTTGTCTACAAGGCACTGTAGATGTCGCTTGTGTATGTCATGTTCACGTAGTATTCACAGTGTATAGAATGCTACCTGTTATGTAGAAAGAACTTGGTAGAGACTGGTTGAATGAAGTGATTCATACCCCTCCCCCATCAAAGGACAAATAAGATGAGTAAAGAAGGAGGAATTATCTCAGGGAAGGTGTTGTCAATACAATGCTGAGTCACGGACAGAGGAAGAAGGAAGTACTGTCTGATTCCTGATTAGAAGGATCGGTCTGGAGGGCGTTTGAGAACCAGTATTGTTGGGAAGTGTGCGAGAGGAAACAGAAGGGGACTGGGTGGAGGATGAGGGGTTCTGGGTAAGATGAGAGAGTCTCACTGTTATCCCCGGAAAACTGGGGCAGGTAGTAAGGAAGCCCAAGAGCACCAAAATAAAGCCTCCGAATCCAGATTTGTTTGTTGTTTATTGTGAGAGCAAAACTATTATCAGCCCTTTGTATCTTGACTGAATTTATGTCTCTATCTTAATATGTACCAGGGGGAGGGTATTCCTTCCTACCTTACGTTATTTGTTTTAAAATGTGACAAAAATTATACAAAATGCCAAAAGTATGTGAGGGCCTGTAAGACTGGAAATATTTACTTTCTGGCCTTTTAAAGAACAATTTTGCCAACCTCTGGCCAGCTCGATCAGAGACGAAAGAATGGCTTCTCCAGAAAATCCTGGGCTGGGAAGGATGACCTGGGCCTGAGTGCAGAGGCTGGACGGCTGCTTAGAGGTTCCCCTTGGCCACTCCCTGCTCAGACATTCTCAGGAAGAGAACATGTAACATTGCTTGTTTGCACCCACCAATGTGTAAATTTAGAGACTAGGAAAGATGGAAGGCCTGAAATTCTGTTAGGCTGGCTTCAAAGTGATCTGGCTTAGTGACAGTGGACAAATTTCTTCATCCCTCTGACCCCAAATTTTCTCATCTGAAAGGAGGCATACTAATCATATTTGTTTCATGGTTTTCTTGTGAGGATTAAGTGAGCAAGTTAATATGAATGGCTAGCAGAATGATAAACATATAACAAATTCTCAATAACGATGATGATGATGATGTTGATGATGATTATTTTATATTATTGCTAGGACTAGGATAAGACCAATTAGGCACTCACCTTGGGTGCCAAATTTAAATGAAGGACCACCAAAAAAACCCAAGTAATCAAGATAAATCTTACCTCAATGCAACTTTTTAAAAAAACAAAATTATTTTTTAAAAATTCTGTCATAAACAGAATATCACAATTTAAATAAAAAAGTTCTCTGCTGAGCTGCACTAAACACTAAGGCAAAATAAACAATACTAATCATCCTGTCTTTATAGGAAAAATTTATGTTCGTTCAATGGATTTTTCCTTTAAACTTCAATATTTTAAAATATTGGGTTAAGATATTATTTATCTTGATGACTGAGTTTTCTGGCACCTCTGTAAATTTTGTCTGAGGAGAGTGCCTCACTTTCCTCACCCTAGTCCCAGCACTGATTATTATTCTTTTAAGCAATCCCTCTAGAAACTATTAGAAAAAGCCTTCTGGGAGGCTGCCACGAAGCTCTGAGTTACTGGAAAGAGAGAAAAAGAAGGCTTTTTTTTTTTTTTTAAATCCAATGTATCAGTAACACAATGCCCTGGACATGCACTGTCTATTAACTGAACTCAGTCTACTGACATTTTTCTGTATTGGGCAGAAGAAGGAGGAAGCCATAAATTAATTGAGGCCATTGCTTTAATTACAGTAACCAATGGAAGTTCTATCCATTACCTAAATGTAGAACAGTGCAGGCCTGATTTATGTATGTTTCTGCCACTTAAATCATTGTTTTATGAATCCCATACAATTACTTCCATAAAATCTGCAATCAATATATCAATTAAAAATATGCCACTACCACTTGCCCTTGAGTTTCATAAAAGTGAATAAAGGAGATGATTTTGCATTTTGAAAACATTTAGGTTCCCGAACATTTGCCTGTGATGTCAGATTTTTTTCTTCCTGGTTGTCAGGGGTAAGAATTTAGGGGGGATCAACAGTTATCTTCCTTTTCTTTTAGGAGTCGCCCTCGCACAGACTGAAAGCTGTGGTTTCCATGTAACTATGATGAAATACACTTGCTTGCATTGATAAGCATGTAGAACCATACAGAAATGGCCGCTGGAAAATGCTTTTTCTAGCCCTTGAAAAATAAAACTGACACTTCTGTGTCACGGTGCCTGTGTAGACTGGATTGTGCTTGCCCCTCACCCCCAAACTCACATGTTGACCCCAAGCCCCAATAGGACAGTACTTAGAGATGGGAAGAAATTGGGTTTAGAGGATGTCCGACCCATGGCCCAAGGGCCACATGTGGCCCAGGATGCCTATGAGTGTGGCCCGACACAAAATTGTAAGTTTACTTAAAATATTATGAGATTTTTTTGTGATTACATGTCCCAATGTATTTAATGTATGGTCCAAGACAGCTCTTCTTCCAGTGTGGCCCAGAGATGCCAAAGGTTGGACACCTCTGGTAGATGAAGCCATAAGAATGGGGCCCTCGTGAAAGGACTGGTGCCTTTACAGTGCCATGTGAAGACACGGTGACAAGGCCATCGTCTATGAGCCAAGAAGAGGGTTCTCACCAGAACCGACCATGCTAGCACCTGGTGTCAGTAACAAAAGACAAGACAGGTATATTTGCCTATATAATTAAAATTACGTGCTGAAATGTAAGCAAAATCAAATGAACAAAATGGGATAGAGGTTGGCAACATCTATCCTATTCACAGGTTATTTTCCCTAATGGATAGTTATCTCTCAATGTGAGTTAAAAATAAAAGGAGAGAACTCCTAAGAGAAACGGGCAGAGGTGTATTGAACATAAACAAGAGGTAACATCCAAACAACAGTTAAAGTTGTGAAGGATGATGCTCTTCACTAAGAGAAAGGCAAACGCCAACTGGAGCAAATTGAGATGCTATTTTTCACCCATCCAATTTGCAAAACTAAAAAGAGCAAACTATGCAGGTGCTGGCGAGAATGTTGGGACAGAACCAACGATCCCATGTTTGGGAGCCCAGATGTAAAGGCTGAAGCGCTGGTGTGTCAGGGTATGGGTAAAAATGTTTGCTGCCGCCTTAACGGACACAAAGGGGATATAAAAAGGAGGAGCTTGAACTACCATGGACAGAGGATGGTTGAATAAACTGTGGACCTTCCACGCCATGGAACAGCATGGCAATATCAAAAGGCTTCATGGGAGATGGTCAATATGTGTTATTAACTGAAACAAAATGTGATGACTCTGTGTAGTGTGAACATAATATGAATGTGCATATTCCCCTCTATATAAAATCATGCTACTAACACTTATTACATGTTTGTATGTCCTTCTTTGCATTATTATAAAAAATCGTGGACAGATACTTACCAGAGAGTCAATGTGGATTACTTTAAGGGCTTGTGTTTTTCAGTAAAGTGGGGATATTATTACCACATTATTCCATACTTGTGTGTTTGTGTTTATTTTCATGTTCCCCTGATTATAGTGAGCACATGTCACTTTTGCCATTTAAAATCTATTCATAAAATTGGAAAGAAAATAAAATAAAGCTGATAATATTTACCTGGTTCTGGAAACATCTACTCCATATGGAAATAAAGAATGAGTGATTGCTGGCTTTGCCAGCCCATGTTGGAGGTGGGCTTTCCCATTTACAACTTACTGCTTCATATTTTGACAAATAAAAATGGAAGTGATGTTTTAACTTGGGAGAGAGGTGACATGCTGTTTACCTTCTTAGCACCTGGAGACATTTTTGATATCACGCACACACTCACTGTGCGCAGACAGCACAGACTGCAGCTGGTGTCTCCGGCCCGGACGGGAGGCGCCTACAGACCACTGGCCATGGGCTTTGTGTTGTTTGCCACTGAAGCAAATGCGTGGTCAGTTAATTAATTAAAATTATTTAAAAACAAATAGAAGTATTTTATTAGTTTAATTTAGTTGATTGAAATTCATTTCTTATGACAACAATATTAATATTACATGTTTTGCATTTGGGACAGGGTGAGGATGATATTACCTAATTCCCTGGAGTTTTGCTTTGACTGCAGTTGGATAGAAAGTAGGCTCATTGTACATTCTGGGTGAGTGGTTTATTAGGACATGCAGGAGGACATGTGATGTCCCCTGACACAGCTTGAACTAGGGTTTCACACTCAGCTAAAGGGGATGAGGAGGAGAAACTGGAGTCGGTTGGGGTGAGATGGGAGATTCTCTAGTATTATGTTGTATTGACACGGTCTGTTTTATTTTTCTCTTAACGCTTTTATATCCTGGGTCATATTAGTAGGATGACTCACTTAAGGGGGGGAACCCATTATGCAAAAATGCATCTTAAAAAACAGATAACTTCAGTAGGAGTTATTTTCATTACTGACTAATTCAGCAGGGTTCCTTTAAAACCCATCTCCCTTACTGCATTTAAGGATGTTATTTACAGATGATGAGCTATTTGGCTAGGAAGAAGGAAAATTTAAGTCTAAAACATCCAAGGCCAGTTAAAGGAGTATGAAAAAAAATACAAAGTCAGGAGTAATCGTGAAGGTCAGTAACGTATAGGACACAATTTACGAAAGTGTAATACGCACACACTTTTCTCCAGCACCACGACCATTGCCCCAAATGGGAAACATGAACCTTCGGGTTAAAAACCAGATGAATCCTAAATGAATGCTGAGAAGTAAGGGGGCCTCAGCTTTTGGGGAAAAGTCTGGATCATTAGAGAAAAAGAGGCCACACTGTTCAGAGCTCAAAGATGAGACCATGGTTAGATCAGATCTGGGGGGAGGAAAGGTACCTCTGGTGACCGTGTGTGCTTGTGCATGTGCGAGCATGTGCAAATGACCCTTTATGTGCTGGATGAATTGTTTATAGAAAATGGAGTGTGACATTGTGCCAGAATATACACCTTAACCTGGAAGAAGAACCCCAAGTAAATGTTGTAAAGGAGCCAGCCAACCACCAGCAGCCCGGTCCTAAAAGGCATTGCTGGCTTGGAGAACTGAGGGAGGAGGGAAGCCTCGGCCGGTGGCTCAGAAGGGCTCAGAAGGAGAATCTTGACGCTCAGCAACAAAGCATGGCCTCGAGCTGAAAATGATCCAGGGCCCTTGCAGCCACCCAGGCGGAGCAGGGGAAGTCTCAGGTTGGTGGCCCTCGCCGAATGCCGACTGAGCATGTCAGTCTAAATGCTGTTGCTTAAGGGGTTAGCAACGGTAAAAAACCAGTTTTTGTTTTGTTTTGTTGCGGGATAGCAGGATTAGCTATTAACTGTGGTTTTCTTTCAAACTACTGTATACAAGGACACTTATTTACTTTATTATTTTTAAAAAATTGCTATCAACCTAAGTACCCAAAATGGAGGGGGGATAGATTAAAATGTAATATCATTAAACAATAGATTATTATGAGGTCATTAACATATTTTCATAAAGTATGCATGACATGATAATAAGTGAAAATAATCGGATGAAAAATGCATAGATAATATAACTGATTATGCAATTTTAAAACTAAGGGTGTTGGACACACATCATACAGTTTCTGTAATCATTATAAATTTTTACTCTTAAAGTCATTTTAGAAAGCACCATTAGAAACAGTGAAGCGGATGTGCCATTTTTCCATTTTCAATGGTGAAACAGACACTTGAAATCAGAGATCAGCATACCTTTTTCGTAGAGAGACATGTTATCTAGATTTAAGGCTCTGTGGGCCACCTCTGCTGCGTTCTTATCATATTTTGTTTTTGTTTTGTTTTGACAATACCTTGAAAAACCTAAACCCATTCTTTGTTCACAAGCCTTACAAAAACAGGCTGTGGGCTGGAACTGGCCCTTGGGCTATCGTTTGCTGACCACCGCTTCACCTGATTTCATTTCTGCTGTATGTTTCACCTGTTTTCACATGGAGCACTTGTGGGATAGTCCACGTTCGACATGGATGACACACACTTTCCCCAAGTCCCTTTAAGAAGAGCTGCACCTGTTAAAATTAGCCCCTTTTCAGACTTAATTTATTTTGTTCTGTTCTGAAAAGTGAACTATAAATGCAGCCTATGGCTGTAGAAAGCCACGCTGTCCAATACGGTGGCCATTAGCTTCACAAGGCTCATTAGAGAAACACCAATTGAAATGAAATAAAATGAAAAAGTCAGTGCCTTAGTCCCAGGAGCTCACGTACCGGACAATGCGGATATAGGACATTTCACCCCCACTGGCTCCACGGGACAACCATATTAAAGAAAAAACAAAACAATACTTTGGAACGCAACCCAACTCTCCTTCAAAAAGAGTATTTATAGATAAGAGGGAGGAACCAGTACAATGGAATGACGATGGGGTTTAGAGTTAAATGGGGCCAGAAAAGCACCCGAAGGTTAAATGATTTCCCCAGGTTTGAAGAAGAAATCTACCCTGTACTGGCTGTGTGGCTGGGTGAACTACTCCACCTCTCAGCGCCCTCCATTTCCTAGGCTGTGAAGGAAACATTACAAAACCTACCTGATGCAGATTTTGCGAGGATCAAACAAGGCTGAGCATGCGAAAAGGTAGAGTGGCATTCTAACGTACAAGAGATATGCACACGCATTTACACTGGCCCACATGGGGCAGTTTTCATAAACTCAGAAAGAAACACTTCTGACCATTGTGGCTAGACTGTGGCTTCTTGGGGACCTGGCATTTCATGAATGTCAAAACTACCACTGAAGATTATACTCCAGTTGGGAGAAGCACTCAGCTGTCCCCACGACCTGAAGTTTTCCGGGACCCTCATGTTTCTCATTATCATGTTTTGGGGTCCGTGTCATTACTTCTAACCTTTTCCTGAAAGTGAAGAGTTGGGTTCGTCTCAGCCTTCGCGAACTGACGTGTTTGGTCTTGGCACATGGAGGCTCCTCCTCTGTCTCACATCCTCTTAATCATCGTCAGCCTGTGGCCTCTGCTTTCTACCACGCCCTTCTCTAGCCAGTCTCAGAAGCACCCCCCCTTCCCCCGGCCCCCAGACTCACATTGGAGCACTGATCCCAATGGGGACCCATGTGAGTGGCTGTAAGAATTTCACAGGGTGCACACGCACGGTCTGAAATAGATGACAAGGTCCGGACTGCGATGCAAGACTTCGAGGAGGGGTGAGCCAGCTGGGGACTACGGCGGGTTCATGGTGGGGACTTTAGGGAAAGTCCCGCTCTGGGAACTGAGGTGGGAGTGGGTATTCTTCAGAGCGTCCATCCCAGGCAGGGAAATCCTTGTTTTTTCCACCTAAACCTTGTGATCTAGCTTCCATGATTATTTTGGCTTCCTCTGCCTAGCTCTTGATGGGTATGCTTATATTTTTTACAGAGCCTTTATATTGTTGTTTCCCCCAGTTAAATGCAGGGACAACCACAGTCTTCCCTCTCCTCTTCCCCCTTCTCAGTGGACTCACATGGCCAAGGACAGAACAGCCTTGCAAAAGGTCACTGGCCCAGAGTAGCAGTATTTCCCACAGTGAGAAAATTATGCTCAAGAGGGCTAATCAAGCGCCTTTTGCTAGGCGAGGGTGCCCGTTGAATGGCGTGAATATTTTACTTCAATTATCTGCATATTAATTTACAAAGCTGTGATAGAAGGTAGGCAACGAGCTGTAGCTTCCCCTTCCCCTTCCCGTTGCCCTCCCCCACCCCAATATCCCATAGCCCATCCGGCGGACCCAGTCCTGAGGGGTCTTCACAAAGAATGGCTGGGGCATCCGGGAAGTGAGGATTCAGACGTAATGAGCAGGGGATTAGATGCCAAGGCAACAGGGAAAACAAAGACATGCTTACGAAAATCAAATTCACCTTGCAGGGAGCCACACGGAAGGGTGGTGCAGGGGGAGGGAAAGAGAACTTACATGGCAGGGAAGGTGATGGGACTCAGAGTTATGTCACAAAACAAAAAGAGAGCCACAACATGGGCTTACTTGCGGAAGTATATACAAGTGAACTGGGGGCACTGTACATGGAAGATCCCTCCTGGTTTGCCTGGCACAACAGCACCGTGCCTACGAAAGAGAGAGAGATAGATGGTATCTGGTTTGGGAACAGGCACACTACACCGGAGAGATCACAGCAACGCAAATGAGAAAGGCAGAGAAATGAAAACATAGCCACACCCCCAAGTGCACGACGGGACCCCCAGAGCAGCCCCCTGCGTTAGTCAAAGGGAGTCGGCGAAAGCCCATCCCCAGCCCACCAAGCTCATGTCACTTGTTTTCACGTGGGGTTGGAGTGGTGATGACCAGCTGCCCCAGGACCACAGTTTCAGATCAGTAATGCCATGCTCAAAAGGGAACTTAGAAGTTTCAGGGAAAATGAAATAACAAGCCTGGTTTAGACACTGCTTAGCTGTGTGATCATAGTAAGTGACTGTACCTCTCTGTGCCTTGGAACTCCTATCTGGAAAATGGGGTGAACATACCTACCTCCACAGGGGGTTGTGAATCGTATGACTGGAGACATGCCCCCAACAGAGGGGCTGGCACATAATCATTACTCAGTAAACGATAAACACATGTGAAGTATGTTTTCAGAAATTTCTTCCTCCCCCAGGGAAGAAACAAATGCAATTTTTGCCATTCCTGTGACCCACCGGGACCCACTCCGGACTCAGAATGAGGTGATCTATGACTCCTGCATTTCCTTTTTCTTTCCTAAAGTCCCCAGCCTTCCATTGGGAGAGGCTCCGTCCCTAACCCTGCAAGCCAACCCCAGCTGCATTGCACCACTGACTTCCCTCCGCCTGATTTAAAGCAAAGGGCACCAGGCTTATCCTTGCAAAATGGAATTTTACAGAGGAGAAAAATGGTGGAATCCTGAGATAGCTCCTCAATCTATGCCATATTTTGCACAACCACCCACTCCAAGGATGACCAGGGTCAGGAATCTTCGGGATATCAATTCTGCTCTCCTGCTGCTGCAAAGCTCAAACTCGAAGCCTTTGAAAAGAGTGAGAGAGACATTCGAGGAGTTTTCACCCATTACTGATGATGGAAATACATTCCTGGGGCTTCTGTTCACTTCCCTGTCTGGGCAAGGTCAGCCGCCTCCATTTGTTTCAGTATTCTCCTGTCATCATCACAACTGGAAAGCAATCTCCCATGAAAGGAAGCCTGTACCCTCAGGGAACCTGGAACTAACCTATATCCTTGGAGACTTGCCCTTGGGTGGTGAGAGGAGGGGGGAGCCGTTCTACAGTTTTTTTGCATCGTGTCCAAATCCAACAAAAGTGGAAGTTAAAACTTCCAGCGTGAGTGGGGGCTCACCAAATAGAGAGGGACTGCCAGATGAGGCTATTAAGAAATAGTAATATTTCCTGAATTACAAACCCAGACACACTTCCAAAGATGGCCTTCCTACCTCATTCAGGCACCAAGCCGAAATAGATGGATCCCATGAGGAGACTGAGTAGTCATCCCCAAGTTCCACTTCTCCCCTCTGTTCCTGGTGTTTCTCTGGATTTTGTACATTATTGCCAGGTTGCACAAAGGTTTTATTAAAATTCCTAACTCTTCTCACCCTCCCCCAACACCAGGCTGGCCAACTTCGTCCAATATTTGACAAGGGGAAGTAGTCCCTGGAAAGAAGTTCTCTCTGAAGGAATGTCTCCTAGTCCCTCTCCTGTTTACCTTGGTGTCCTGTTCTTATAGCCGGAGGAGAGCCCCCGCCCCTCTCGTCCTCCCACGGAAGCCTAGAAGTAAGAGTAAAATTCGCTGACCTTCTCTTGGTAGTAAATATATGAAGAGCCTGGATGGGCCTGAGTCATAATCAACCTGTGCTGAACTGACAATGCTTTCTTCTTTCTACTTTAGGTGAGGACGGTTTATGGTAACATATGAGACTGCATGCACATGGTCTCATTTCCCCTCAGTGGGTATTTCCAGTTCTGTCAGAAAACTGACCTAGTGTGGGGATTAACAGCAAACAACTGAACCTCAGATCATGGGGTAGACGGTCTAAAATCAACCAACAGGAAGCAGGACACCCAGCAGAAAAGACAGGCTCTAACCCCCGCCCCACGTTATCAGCGAAACCCATTCCGACTTTGCAGGGGTCATCTGCATGCTTTTTCTCATTGCTTGAACTCGGAGAGAGACGCTCCTGTTTCTGTAGGATATAGAGCGAGCTCCCAAAGCAGAACCTCCTAGGGTGGGCCTCAGGCAGGGGGGTCATGAGAAAGTTCTTCAACCGGCCTCGCGTAGGTGCGCTCTGGGTTAAAAACCACTTTTAAAATGAGATCTGAAGTTTCTGAGGGTGCCTAGGTTTCAAAAGGAAAATAATGTAATTGTAGCAAAAATATATCCAGAAGGACATTTTAGTATGTGCGGTTAAAACCATGGGGTCAATTTTCAATAACCTCAGTGCAGTCCGGGAGTCCCACTGGGACACAACACAGGCTCTCTCTAGAAAGTTAAACCCTGGCAGGGCATAATGAAGCCTTCCTAATTTTCTTACGCTGTGGGTCCTGAGACACTGGACTGAAATAGCTTCTTTGGATGCCCTCTTCGTAGTTTAAAAAAAAAAAAATTCTTTATGAAATGATTTTGACCTTTGTAAGACAAAATCTACATAGTCACAGGACTTGGTTTTGATTTTACCTAAAAACATCCTCCAATTTAATTTGCAAAGTACTTATTGTATGTTCTCTTAGTACATTGTGACCTTTTCTTAAAAGAAAGCTTTGATTTAAGCAAAAGCAAAGCAGCTGAGAAAAACACCGTAACCTCCGTGGGGGAGAGTAATGTGTGTTTGTTTAAGAAGAGGACGTCGGATAGATAATGGCGTACAAACGGCAGCACCAGGAGTGTTTACAAGGTCATTGAAAGCACCTTGTGATGCAGCTGTCTAAGGGTCTCCAGAAGTGAGCCTTCCATCCACATCCTTCCCCCCCAAACATAGACCATATCCCTCTGACGACCATGAACTGTCTACAACCATGGTGACGTCCTTAGACCTGTGTTTTTGCTTATAAAGCTCCTTACGATTTAAGTATGGCAATTATATTCAATTTATATCAATTCCTTAGTCAGGACAGACCATTCATTGATTCCCATATTATCCTTTCCTTTTGTCCTGGAATCCTCAGAATCATTCTCAACACAGCTTTTGGGCAGCTGTGATAGAGTCAGAGAAAGGGATGAAACCACTCTCCTAGTCCTGCTCTTACTATAAGTTCAACCATATGAAATTGGCTGTTTGTCATGTTAAATAGGATTGAATGTTGACAATTTTACGTGGTTCAATTAAAAAAAAAAAAAGGTTGCTCCCCTCCCCTCTATGTAATTTAAAAGTCAGCTCCTCTCCTCTGAGTCCCCAGGAGTTATTTAACTGTGACCCCTTTAATGCTTTTTCACACTTAAAAAAAATCTCCCCAGTAGATCCTTTTCTCATGCTGTATTACAACTTTTTATTTAGATATTGGTCTTCTTAGCTACACAGAATCCCCCTGGGCCAGAGGCAAATCATTCTCATCTTTTTATCCCAAGCCCCCAGCAGAAATCCTGGCCCTCAGAGGGATTAATAAGTATGGCTAAAAAATTATACGGGTAAACAATAACATACGTGGAACCTCTTTAAAATGGAGCCAGAGCTTCCATCCCACAGGGACTGCTGTGCACATCTTATACTTCAGGCTTTTGGGATGTTACATTCAGGGCCAAATAACCTTTGAACTGGGCCTGAGCAACATGTCCCAAAGAACTGTTTGCAAAGATAACAAGAAAGCAGTTATTATGACCACTGCACCGATGACTACCAGACCTAAAATTTAAAACATTGTTTAGAATTAACGTCACTATGTTATATTATCTACACCAATAGAAATGCCTTCCTTCTATTGATGTAATTGCTCCCGTTCCCTTTCTCATAAATACCGATTACCTTTGTCTCCCAACTGGAACACCATTTGGGGTTCTGCCTGAATGAATGATTCTAAAATAGCTATTCTTATTGATGTCAAATAAATGCCTGCTGCTTCTCATTTTGAAAAGGCTTTTTAAAACATTTTTAAGTTGACATATGTTTTTAAAGACTTCCCTATTTCTTTCTTTCCTTTTCTTTTCTTTTTTCGTTTCTTTCCTTTTTTTTTTTTTTTTTGTTGCTAAAAATAATCCTTTGTTCGACCAACCTTTCTTGAGTGGGCCTTCTTCTGTCCCTTTTTTTACATGTTGGAATTTGCATGTCTGAGGTTCATATACAGTTACCAGCTGTATCTATGGGATTCATTCCTTTCCACTTTTCTGGCTCTTTTAAGATTGAGTCATTCAGTTTAACGTGACACCTAGGCAGTCTGGTCATCTGTTTCCTAGAAAGCTGATGACTGTGTCTGCAGCTGGCAGGGAAGGGGCTCCACGTGACAGGCCACGATCTTGGAATAATCAGAGCCTTTTCCAAAGCCTGTCACTCTTGGTCACTCAGAGAGCCACAATCATCAACATCTCAAATTCTGGCAAGATGTCCACAGGGCCACTCTCAAGGAAGACTTGGAATCCTCCAGTTGGGAGAGGGTATGCCAGGGTCCATGTTTCAGATGAGGTGATCCAGCCCTTTCTCTCCCGCGGACTCCCCTGGCGATCATTTCTGGGCCTGGAGGGGCAGGGAGGAGCCTTGAAGGGGCAATTCCTATCACAGACAGGCAGAAGGAAAACCTGAAACTTTTACTCTAGTCCCAACCCTTAGGCAAGGAAAATGGACTCAAAACAATGGGAGCGAAGGTATGGTTTTGCACCTGCATGTCTTTGTAGGAGTTATTTCTTCTCAAATAGCCCTTCCCATCCCCCAGTGAGGGCCCCTGGTCAAAATCCACTTTTACAATGAGATCTGAAGTTTCTTGGGTTGCCTACATTTCCCAATAAAAATAATATAGTTGCAGGAAAAATATATCCAGGAGGGCATTTTGGTATTATGCACTTAAAGCCATAGGGTCAATTTGTAATACTCTCAGTGCAATTTAGAGAGTCCCTTATCCCCCAGGTACTTCCCTCCCAGACCTGCCTCTGGCTCCTCCTTTGAGAAACGGAATCTGTTTGCCTCCACTTGGCCGGGTTCTGCTCTGCTTTTCCAAGTTGTGTTGTAATGATGTATTTACCAAGCGTCTTTCCACGGACGCTGCAAACTCCATGAGGTCACGAATTGTGTCTTACTCATCCTCCTGTTGCCTGGGCTCGGGGACCTAAGCTAAGAGGCAGGAAGCAACGGAAGAGAAAAACCAAGGGGTTTCTGATAGGCAGCTATTTATACGTTCAAGAAATAAAGTTAGAATGGAACAGGGGAAGGAAGAAAAGAAAAGCTGTTTTGCAGTGTCTGCCCATCCATATTTGTATCTTACAGGCGGAGTTCTAAACCAGCCCAATGATGAATGACTTGACCCTTCCTATAATCTCTGAATTAAAAAAAAAAAGGCAATGATGCATACCAACTTCCTGGCAATAGGGAGTGCCCAATTCACTTAATTAACTTCAAGGTTAAGATGGGCTAGGAAATTTGGATAAGGGTGCTCTTATCTCTATTAAAATGAGGGCGCGCGCATGCGCGCGCGCACACACACACACACACACACACAGAACCACCACAACAAAACTTTATGAAGCAGCTAAGGGCCGATGGGAATCCTGGAGCACCCACCGGGTAAGGTTCTGTGTGCGTCATATGTTATCTGTGCCTCCGCAAATATCTGCTTTGTGCCAGTCCAGAGTCCGCTTGAAAACAGCCCTTTGCCGGGGTCCTGCTTTCCTAATGTCACTTAGCCTAGTGACTCTGTAAAGTCACTAGGAAAGTCCCAAGGGCAAATGGTGAGTGAATGCTGGACACTGCTCCAGAGCTTCCTCCCTCTGTCTCTAGTGCCCACCTAGAAAAAGATGGGGCATGGATACCATCTACCTGCTAGGCGCTGTGTAGCTTCTGGGAAATACTTGCTGAACCCCATGTGCTTTTCAAAAGGACACTGTGCTGTCTCTTTCGGTACTCATAGGTTCAGGAACAAATACATACTCAAAGGACACGGGGATGATTCTGACTATCAACCCCAAGCCTTAGACTACATGGTCAGTTATTTCGGTCGCTGATGAAAAACATTGAAAAATAATTTTGGAATAATTTTTACTAGTCATAATTATTATGGCTTTGTTAAAATGTTGATTCCATACTGCTGTTATACACTGCAGTCATAACTAAAACTGTTCAATAATCATTGTCACTACTAGAAATAATATTTTGGTTTTATATCAGGAGGAAGTTTTTATTCATATTTACCAGAGAATATTTACACTGCATTTGTCCCTCCCTTAGGAGAGGGTCAGGTAGTATTAGCCCTTTTTTACAGATGGGAAAAAAAGGTACAAAATAAGGATGTTATTTATGAAAAGTCTTATTACCAATCAGAGGCACATTCCAGGTGAAAAACAAGGTATCTAGGATCCTTGAATATTTCGTTATCAATGTTTCCGTCCTGCTTCCATTGTTGCAGAAAAAACTTTAAAAAACATTTTTAAAAATTAAAATAAAAGTAGGAAAATGTTGGCCATAATTGGAAGAATAAACTCTGATCTGGGGAGAGAGAGACACTCACCGAAACTGAAACCCACACGCTCCTACAGCAGCAGGACCTTGGGAGGGGGCGGCCCTCGGCCAGGCTTCTCCATTCGCCAGTGGTTCCCGTGATCACCTGGCGGACTTGTTTGGCACAGACCGTTGGGCTTCTTCCCAGTGTTTCTGATTCTACAGGTCTGGGGTGGAGCCTGAGAATTTGCATTTTTAACAAGTTTTGTGTCTGTTGGGGGGCTACACTTTGAGAAACACTGGGAAGGGCCAGTCCCCCAAACATCCAATGCCATGAGTTCTTCCCTTCCTTGTATCAGAGGTTTTCAAGCCCATGAGAATATGAGAATCACTTGGGGAGACTGTTCCATGAGGTGCCTTCCCAGCCCCACTCGCGCAAGAGTGAGTCAGCGGGTCAGAGACCAGCATTTCTAATCAGCAACCCAGGTGACCCTGACGCTCCAAAGGGGCACTTGGAGTAACCTAGGCCTAAGCTCATCTCCACGTAATTTTTAAAAAAGTAAAAATGACTATATATAGTCATATGGTCTGAGTGCTGAGGTAGAATGTGTTCACTCTTTATCTTTACCATTTTGTTCGTTGACAAACTTTGCCGTTTCTTTGTAGCATTTGAAACAAAAAGAGTCACTTCTGGCTCTAGCTATTCTGTCAGACCCTCCAGTGGCAGGCTAGTGACAAGGCACATGAACTCACGAAGCGCATCAGCCTGGAGAAGCCTCTCTTGCTTTGCCACCCAGGGGAGGACATACCCATTCTTGCCCTACTGTTAAGGACCGAATGTGTTCCCCCCAATTCAAACGTTGGTGGCCGAACCCCCAGTGCCTCAGAATGTGACTGTTTTAGAGACAGGGTCTTTAAAGAGGTAATTAAGTGAAAATGAGGCATTAGGGTGACCCTAATTCTATATAACTGATGTTCTTATAAGAAGAGGTGATTAAGGCCCAGATAGGCAGAGGGAAGACCACGTGAAGACACAGGGAGACGGCAACCTATAAGCTCAGGAAAGAGGCGTCAGGAGAAGTCAATCCTGCCAACACCTTGATCTTGGACTTCTATCTTCCATGACTGTGAGGGAATCTTTTTTTTTTTTTCTTTCTGAAGCCACTGAGCCTCTGGGACTTTGTTATGCCTGCCCGCACTAATAAACCCTCCGATGTCATAATGAACCTACCCTGAGGACAAGTGAGGCAAGATACCTGCGGATCCCCTATGAAGCGTCCAACTTCTGTTAGATGTAGAGGCCTGGGAGGTTGCCACGTGGTTTCTGCCAATGGAAGTAACTACTTCCAATTGACAAATCTATCCAATTCTCAAATGAGTTGTAGATGTCTTTGCATTTACGCACTTTTGAACAGAGACTAATGTTGACGTAATCCATGTAGGAATATTTTCATAGCTAATACCTAATGCTTTTATGCTTGCCTGAGAAATGAGCTTCTCCAAAGGGTTATAGTAGAGTTTTAAGTAGAGTTGTTTCCATTTAGGCACAGATGTTGCAGAAAAATGTATGTGTATTTAGTGCTTATAAATCAAATCACACTTTAATTGTACCAGGGGAATTCCATATTTGAAGGTGATCCGAAATGAATCTGTGTATAGTGGAAATAATCTCTCATGTTCATTTATTTTGTAAGTTTTGATTTTCATAATATTTAAAAAATGTATTATTACCGATTTTTTTCTTTTCACTTTTTCTTTTTACATAATTTCAACTATACAAAAGGATACCACGAAGAAATTATGTACAGATTTCTCCCTGACTATTTATTGCTTAAAAATGTAATGATTCATTTGAACTGTTCTTTTATTCTCCTGCCTCCAAGATTTAGGCTAATAGTGGCTTTTACAAAAAAAAAAAAAATATATATATATATATATATATTCAATTGACTCAATATGATAATAAACATGTTATCCGTGGCAATTACAATAACTGCTTACTGAATATCAGGTAAATGCCAGGCAAACCTGTTCAACATTAAATGTGAATTATCTCCTACTCTTAACAACCTCGTACGACAAGTGCCCTTATTACATCCATTCAATAGAGAGGCTATTGAGACAGAAAGTTTTAGGATCTTGCCCAAAGTCACGCAGATAGAAATTCTGTGGTACTGAGTGCAAATCGAACCAACCAGATTCCTGGACCCATGGTTTTAAGGCCAATCTTTTAAATCAGGTGCAGGCAAACTAGAGTCTTTTGGCCAGACCTGGCTTACTACTGCTTTTTTGTAAAGTCTATGAGCAGAGAATGATTTTTATATTTTTATATGATGGAGAAAAAAATCAATAGAAGAATTAGATTTGGTGACAAGTGAAAAAATCAATAAAATTCAATTTTGGTATTTATAAATAAAGTTTCGTTGGAAGAGAGCCACACTCACTCATTTGCATGTTGTCTATGGCTGCTTTTATGCTGCTAGAAAGAACCGAATACTTGCAACAGAGTCCTTCAGACCACGAAGGCTATAATATTTACTATCTGTATCTTTACAGAAAAGGTTTTCTGACCCCTGTTCCAATGTCTTTTTTTCTGTTTGGAAAAATACTAATAGTAATTGTCTCTCAAGATAGCATCAGCCCCTTAACCAGGAAGCTGTAAATATTTTAGATGGTATGATTTCATCAATGCTTACCAAAACCTTAATTTTATTTCATTTTTGTTAAAAACAAACAACCAAAAACTTTAAAAGACATGTTTCTTTTCAAAACTTGCCAATTTTTTTTTTTTTAAATTTATTGCTGTTTCGGACAGACAATGAAACAGGAGAAAACTTGGCCTATGTGGTATTTCTGGAAGGCTAGCATTCGGTCACAACAAAAATAATGATGGTAAGTTTTATTTTCTAAGGTATTTGGCCTTCAGGGTGATGGGTGTCAATATATAGACAAGGGCTGGCCTAGGGCCTCGCTCGTCAAATTCTAATTAATATGGACCTGGCGGACACTTTTAAAAGGCTGATTCTTATCTAGTAGGTCTGGGGCAGGGCCTGAGATTCTGCATGTCTAATAAGTTCCCAGGGAATGCCCAGACTGAAAAATAATATATATTAAAAATATTTTACTAAACATATTTTAGTAAAAAATATTTTACTAAAAATAGTAAAATGATAGGAACTACATAAGCAACCTGAAGTGCAGCCAATATTAATGGAAGTGACCATTATGATGACACTGAGTTTTTGGCACTTGGCTACGTATGTTCTACATGAATTGCATATATTTTTTCTTCTTAAATCCACAAGAAAACTATGGCTGAGAGAGAGAGAAACATGAGACAAAACTGAATCAGACTTTGCCTGATTCCAAAGCTCGGACTCTCTCATAAAGCTTATTAATGGTGTTACTTGGTCCTGTGTTGGTCGATCTTCAAATGGTAACTATCCACCAATCCCATTTCAACAAAACCATGTGTAAGGACTCTGCAGTGGCCTTCTGGCTGCAAACACCTGGCTCTTCTACAGATAAGAAAACCCCACTTACGAGACAGAAATAAGACATGGAAGAAGGGAACACAGAGAGGAGGAATTGTGAATTCTTGAGGTCTGAAAAAGCTGAAAAAGCATGGGTTTTAGGAACTTTTAAACTTAAGTTTTGTCTTCTGGACTCAGTCACTGTAAGTTTCTTTGACTTTTGGGCATTTCACATTCCTGAGCCTCAGTTTTCACATCTGTAAAATAGGGACAAAAATACCTACTTCATTGAGTACTGTTATAAAGATTAGAACTATTACATAAAAGGGTTTGGCAAGTAGTAGATAAACAATAAGTGACCTCAATAATAATAATAATGGAAATAATAATTATTATTTGAAATCTCAAAACATGGCACTTTGGGGACTTAGTTGTCTTCTGTTCCTTTCAGAAAGAAATAGCAAATTGATATAACTAGTGTACTCTTTTCTTTGACCACTATGGTAAACATAATAGAATTAATGGAAAATATTTTAAGATTGGAAAATACTTGCAAATATTTAAATTTGGGAGGTTTACTGTTATAAGACAGAATCTAGCTTCTTTTGTGGGAACCAGGAAATGGGACCACTGGGTTTGGGCCAGTATTCCTGCCTGGTAGGGCCGCACAGGGTGATGCAGAGAGCCACTCCTTCCTATAACTGAGTCATGACCCCCTTGACTTGCATATGTCACATACTGATCTCATAGCCTGCACCTCAAGACATTTTAGTTTGTCCTCTCTGCTCAGGAGGCGGGGAAAGATAGCAACTGTGCTTTAGTGGCGATCAGTGGAGCTCAGTGGAGTTTACAAATTTCTGCAAATGATCTAGGTGGCCTTCCTCAATGTCTCTCTATCATCTTCTTAGGGACAAGGGCCTCTAAGGTGATAAAGAGTTCAAAAAGTCTCTCCTGGAGAGACTTCCCTAGGGCCCCCCTCATATGTTTCACTAACAATTATAGACTTTTATTTTAGGAGGGACTAGATATATTTGTGGACTGGGGGTAGAGATACATCTTGATGTTTCTCCCTGTTCCAGATCAGGTTTACATTCTTGATCCCACTGTTTTGGTGAAAGTAGAAAATACACTTCAAATTTGAGGCTCTCAAAGAGTATCAGATACATTCATTTAAATGTACCAACACACACACACACACACACACACACACACACACACACACACATCCCTATGGGCTGAAAGCAGACAGAAAATTTCAACTGGTAAAAATTATTTTTAAAAATGACAGAGAATATAGAGAGTTTCAGTTTTTATAATGCCATATGTGTATCAAACACTAGAAACATACAAATAGACTCATATTTTTTCCAGGGGAGGTGTCAGTGATATCGGGGTGTTCATGTTTTTAAAATGCTACTGGGTTTAACACTGCGATAAAGGTGCATCAATTAACCTTTGCATCAGATTTAAATGTATAACCCATTAGCTAATTTAATCTCTCAAAAACATTACAGCCATTGGCATTATTCTTTGAATAATCCTTGTTTAGTTTTCATAATGGTATACAGTTTAATGAAACACTCATTAGGATGTAGCATACGGCATAATTAATTCTGGCTGATTCTTTGGGTGTAAATAGCTAATGCTGATGCTGGGTTTCATTTTCCACTGGTTTTATTAATTTTTCATAAACCAATATTTCGACTGTAATGGGTTGTAACAATTCTATAGAAGTTCTAGAAATGCACTAACTGTCTTCGGTGTAGTTAACTTAAGTAGGTTTTGCCATTTGTGTGCTGGTTCTCCAACACTACATTTTTAAAAGACAACAGGGCTGTTTTGTGTCGTACTTGGAGAATGAGCATCTACATATAATTACCGTACAGAGCATTAAACAATATTTGGTCAATTTGTCTCTATTTACACAAGAACTCAATCTTGGGCTAATAACAGTGAACTATACATTTTGAAAAGAACTCTAAAAGGGGGAAACAAAATATCTCCAAAACTAATGGTATATAGTAGAATGGCAATGCCAGTTAAAATATAAAGAAAAAAAAATCACCTCATTTTTTTCTAAGTCTCCAGGAATTTACTTTCCTAGGAAAAGATTTAGACAAAACCAGGAAATGAGTTTTAATAGCCTTGGGGTTGGGCACCAGTTTAGTAATCTGGGGTCTGTGAAGACCCCGACCTGTGGGGTTGGTGAGCAGCTGCTGGTGTGGCGCTGCTTTTGTCAGCTGCCAGGACCTGACCTATATATTAGTAATATGTTCTCCTAAGACTAATACTTGCTTCAAAGGTAGATATGGGTACTACCTCATCATCAACTGTTTTGCTTGTTTCATTTATTTATTTTTGATTGTTTTATGTTTTTATCAGAGCTTTCAATGGTTGCCTGTGGCTCAAAGGATACATTCCAGAATCCAGATTCCTTTGTATGGTATTATCAGGTCTTTTGCAACTTTTCTCCAGAAGGTCCCCTCTGATCTCAACAGATCAATATTTCTTAGCCTTGAGGGAAAGCTGGCTTTGCCTCAGAAATGCCCATCTTAGTTAAAAATCAAGTGCCCGTAATTGTTTTTGTTTGTTTGTTTAATATTTCTCCATGGATTCTGAAGATAAAGGTTGAGAAGCTCCTTTGGACTGTACCAAACTGCTCCTTTCCTCTGCACTAATCTTACCCCACTTCCTTTCCAGGTGAACTCTTACTTACTCTTCTCCTTCAAAACCCAACTTATGGCACCCCTCCGACTCCCAGTGCAGGCGGCCGTTACTTCTCAGGGCTCCGGCAGGTACCGTCCTCTATGCTACACCGAGTCTCTTTCTTTGTCAGCGACCTTCTTCGCGGCCCTGCCGCGCTCTGGAGGGAAGCACTGTTCCCACCGCTCTGCTCACAGGGCCTGGCGCTTCCCAGACCCTCAGTGCTGTCACTGGAGCTAAAGGATGAACTGGTGCAAGCCAGTGGCATGTGTTAATTTACACAAGGCCTCTTCCTTGATGAGTATCACACAACTGAGTGACAGCCAGCAAACCTTACAAGTTCCTGCAGCGTGTAATTGCTAAACCTGTGCAATGCTAAGAAACCCGTGATATCAATGAGACTCCTCAGGGTGTAAACTAGTGGCTTTGTCTTTATTAAATATGGACTTCTGAAGCCGGGCTCAGCAGAGCAGGGCCGTAGCTTTCCCATTTTTACATAGTTGGGGTTAAAAAAAAAAATCACTGGTTCATGACTTGTGAAAATGATATGCAATTTCAATGTTGGTGTCCTTAGATAAAGTTTCCTGGGGACACGGGCAAGCCCAGTCATTATGTACTGCCTGTGGCTACTTTCCTATCACACCTGCAGAGTTGAGTAGTTGGGACAGAGAGCAGGTGGCATGCGAAACGTACAATATTTACTAACTGGCCCTCTACTAAAGAAATTTGCTGACCCTTCTCTAAGCGAAAGGTGACACATTTTATTTTTTTAATCACTAAATTCAGCTGGATTCTACTAGAATCAACCAATACAGTGGTATATATTACATCATCACACCAAGAACTGCCATCATTATCACCAAGGTTATATATTCTGAACTTTTCTCCTTCATTTTTTCCTTTAGTGCAGGGAAGGGTTAACTCAGCTGGGCTGCTGCAACCCTGCACATTCCCCCCAAAGGCTAGTTTTAGGACTGGCCCTTAAGCAACTTCCAGGAGGTAAGATCTGAACTCTTGGAATAGTCTACCTGGTAAGACTGTTTCTGGATGCCGGAGGCCTTAGGTCATACAGAACCAGTTTGATAAGATAGTTTACTGTGTCCCTTTGAGTTAGGGTGAATGCTTGTTTTTCTGCTCTGGGGGCTAAGTCGTAAGTAGTTGAGGGCAGTCACATGGATGTTCCACGTCTATGTGACTGACTTCCAGATAAAAACCGAATCTCAGACGAACTTCCTTGACTGAAGACTGCAAGCACTGTCATACATCAGGGGGGACCCACCCAGAAGATTTTCCCTGGACTTCTGGCATTCGCCCCCTGTGCTCTTTCTCTTTGCTGATTTTTAATCTGTATCCTTCTGCTGAAATAAAATGGAACTGTAAGTACAGTTGTGAGTCTTTCTAGCCAATCATAGAGTGTGGTTTTAGGAAGTCCCGATACAGCTCTGCAGTATATAACCAAACTTCATGCCTATCCTTTCTGGAGTCAAAAATCACGAGTAAGGTCCAGAAGAGGAAATATGTGGGCAAATGTCTCTCTTCAAATACTTTGATTTAAATGCTATTGATAATTACAGCTGTTGTGCATCTTTAGCAGTAGCAAGCAGCAGAGCATGAGAGTTATTAAGATATTTGGTGAATATGTGACATCTTTACTAATGTGCTTCTATCAGGACAGGATCTCTCAACCATATTACTAATCGACATTTTGGGCCAGGTCCTCCTTTGTGGCGGGGTCTGTCCTGTGTACTGCAGGATGTTGTGCGGCATCCCTGGCCTCCACCCACTAAATGTCAGCCGTGAACACCCTCCCCCCACCCAAAGTGACAATGAAAAATATCTCCAGAAATTTCCTAATTCTTCTGGGGTGGAGTGGGGTGGGGGTGGGGATCACTCCCAGTTCAGAACAACTGATGCAGAATATTGGATTAATTAACGCATTTGTGGGGGTATGTTGTCTTAGTAAAAAGGAATGAGCTTCAGATTCACAAAGATAGGTTTAGATCCAGCTCTTTGGCTTTCGAAGTCAGCAACCTTGGGCAACTAAACTTGACTGGATTTCTAATTTATCTGCAACACATAATGACACTTACCCTGCCCAGTTGCAATCTATGTAAATATACGTAAAGATCCCAGTGTGGAGTTTGGCATGTGTGTGATGTTAAATACAAAGATTTTTTATTAGTTATTATGATATTCTATGACCCGATGGATAGAAGACATTGGGAGCACACCCTCACCTACTCCTATGGAGGAAACTGCAGGGCAAGGTGATGAAAAACATGGCCTTTGAAGTTAAAAAAAGCACCCCTGTATGTAATAAACACAATTTTTTTTTACATACTAGTTTTGTGATTTAGGGAAGGAGATAACTCTCCACGAAGCCTTGTTTTCACCATTTCTAGAACAAAGATAATGCTATGATATTCTTATGAGGATCTGAGCAGATGCAAAGTGTTTAGCACAATGCCTGGCTTGTAAGTGCCCCAAATTGCCTTATGTTGCTGATATTTTGAGTTGTTCAATATATTGATGACACAGCCTGAAACTTTCCCTGTGAAATTTATCCAGAGCCAGGTATTTGAACCTCACCTTCCTCCACAGCCTAGATGTGGGGCTCCTACAATTGTCCTGTAACTCCCTGCTTTTGGGGAGCTCTCCTTGATAGACTTCCCATGCAATCGAAGGGAAACTCATTTATTTAGGAAAAGCAGTTTTCAGCACATAAGCAAGTTCTGATCCTATTTGAAGATCAAAAAACCCCCACAGGCTTCATTAAAGCTGAGATGCACTCCCTCTGTGGGACAGGGAAGGACCCAGGTAAAAATTAAGGCCAAATGTGTGTGGGGATGGAGTGAAATCTGATAAGACAGATGGGGGAGGAGAGGAGAGAAGGAAAGTGAATTGCAACCAAAAGAGGAGACAAAGGTAAACAGATGTAGGAGATAAAATCTTTGAAGTGGAACATTTCCAGGCTGAAAATCCTTTGCTTGGGGACTTAAATCTGGACCCTTCTGTTCCAGTTCACCAAAGTGTACTGCATTTAATCTGGCAGATGTGTAAATTATACAAAACATCTCAGAGCCAAGGGTCATTGTTCATAAGAAATGGCTCCCTACTGCCATGGCTGTATGTCTAGATGAGTCTGGTCCTCTGGGTGGATGTGGGAAATGTTAATGCTAAGAGGGGCGCCTAAATATTGGCTGCTTGGAGGAGCTCAGAGTGGTAGCAGGTACCTTTCAAACCCACACTCCATTCTTTTGGGATGCTACGGTAGTCACCCCAAACAGGGCATGCTTTGTTCCTAGTATTTTGGCAGGTCATCCTGAACCCAACCAAGAGTCTAGGACTGTGACCAATGAAAGAAAAGCAGCTTAGGTCAGGGACTACACTCATCTCAGGTTCTGAATAACTTTACTTTTTTCAGATGCTATTGTATCTAAACTGCAGGAATGGAATTGGAAAGAAGGCCCTCTAAAATTGTGGCTGAAGGTCATTCTCTTAACTGTAATGGATCAATCAAGTGACATGGGTGGGGGGAGCAACTTGGAGGGAGACTTACATCTACCTTCTTTTGACCCCAAAGCCCATAAAAACCAATACCTTGGTACAGGTAATCCAAGGTCAAATACAGCTGCCCTTTCAAGATAAGCAATCACAGAGTGCCACATCCATCCTCTTCGTTTTTAAAATTGATATTGAGATTTCAATCCACTTTCCCATCACCTCTCCTGGTATCCAGTCACATGGTCCATGGCCAGGCTTGTACCAACGTGGACATAATCAAGGTGACTTCAGTTATCACACTAATCTTTCATATTTTTATTTTTACTTTACTGCCTATAAAGTTATTTTATACTCATTATCTCTTATCCGATCCTACCATAACCCCAGCATAACCTACTTTCAAGACCTGACCTCCTTTCATATGTGAGTGCAGGTAGGTGTGTCCTTCTTTGAGCACCTGTTATTTATTTCTTTTGCCCCCCTCAGAAATAGGAAATTTTATTATTGGGAGGAGTATATGTTCAAGATCCCCTTTCTCCTCTGCCACCCGTCTCCACCCTCCCCTCCAAAAACCCTGCTCATAATTATAGTCTCACCAAGACTATTTTTCATCGTCATCTTCAAGGCTTTTGAGTGATTTACTCTGCATCTTCCTACTATTGACTTGAGTTGTGTGTTTCCTGTCATCAGGACCTAACTATATCTTAGATTTGCATTGCATTGAAAGATCTTTTCCTTTCCTTATTGATCGTGACTCATGGAGTAATTTAACTGGATTCCAATTTTCCTTTGCAAGCGGGGTGCTCTCCATCCATGGAAGTGAGTTATGCATGTTCAAGTGGTGCATCTTATGAATCTTGTTAAGCTCTGCCGCCTTAGAGCCCCACTGATGGAATATTTAATCACAGAAATGAGTTGGCAGATATGATATACAGTGCGGTTAAGCTTTGCAGCGATCTTAGCGGCAATTGAGAAACAGATGAATTTGCCATTTGTCAGTACCATGTCAACATCTTTGTATAACCTTCTGTTATTTATTTTTATTTTGTTTTACTTATTTATGAAGATTAAAGTTGCTTTCGATCAACAGTTTCGTGGGCTAGATATGATGATTATCTCTCAAAGACACCACTTTGTAAAAATCTTTTTATTAGCAAGCAAAGGGGGTTTCTCACAAAGACAGGGAAACGGTAAGAATTCCTTTTGAGCCTTCTTCATTGAGATTCTTAGAAACACTACTTCTTATTACATTAAATAAGTTGAGGCATGCTACTGGGAATGGATATTTATAGACACTGTATGTCTATTTAGGGCTTTCAATTTTCTTTAAATTCTAAAATGGAATGGTTATAGATAGTAGCTAAAGTCTTTGAGACCTACCTGGACTATTTTTTTATTGACTTAACTGTCTTTTGTCTTGAGAATAAGCCTCAAGGAGTCTGAAGATGATGAAACTTAAGAAAAACAATCAATGCTGTTTAGTACAACAGGGAAACACCCCCTTGTCTTCGGAGAAGATTTATATATGTTTGTGGGATTAAGCTGATTTATGTATATTTGCTTCTGGAGATTGCACTGGATAAGCATTTCAAAGAGTTCTTCCAGGTATGACTTGATGAGAGTTCAGAAGAACAACCCGAAATGAAAGACCTTCCATAACAGCTTTCTAAATGCTTCCTCTGGAATGTGCACGCGAGGGAGAGTGCAAGTCATATTTTATCAAAGCAAATTAATACTGTTCAGCTAGTAATTAAAGATCCTCATTAAGAGGTGCAACTGCTCTCCCCACCCCCACCCTGCGTTAGCAATAAAAATGCACTCAGGGCGTCAAGAGGTTATATAGAAAAATCAATAACCTGCCATTTTATAATTAAAAGAGAAAATAAATGTTAGGGAAAAGTCCACTAAATTAGGAAAATTACCTTTAGGAGAGATTGAAAATATCGATTTTAATTTACAAAATATGTGAACTTTTCATGCCCCATTCTGGGAGACAATTGGAGGCTGGGTTGTTAATTCTGCATAAGCTTCAGAAAATCAATAATTATACTATGGGAATATTATAATATGTGTCATTAACACAAAATCTTATATAGAGAAATGGTTAATAAGTCTGGTTTTCTATCTTGGGTAGATACAGGGCTGGCCTGCTAAACATCCCTAGCAAATCAATGACAGGGTCTTCGTTTCAGCTTTGAGGCACATTCTAAATTGTAAAATACATCCAGACTATTTTTGTACTTGGGGAAATTTAAAATGCCCCCAAAATTTTAGTCATGAGTATTTAAATGGGTGACATTAGTAATTACACCTGGTTATGGCAAGGAATACATTCTACACATAGCATCTTCACATATGCAAAGGTGGGCAAAAGCAGATTTACAGTTGTGAGTATACAAAACACAGTTTATTCTTGTGTTATTATTTGTTAATTATTGTATTATTTATTGGTATTACAACTGTAAACCTCCTTTTTGCCCACCCCTGTATGCATTTCATAGATACAGGTGCCTGAAACTTTCGATTTAAGCTAGCTGGAGTCTCAGTGTGTACACATCTTTAAATATTTCAAAGGAATTGTTCTGGAGTATTGAATTTGCAGCAATAATCCCCCACATTTCGAATATCACAAACTCTGGCAAAAAAGGGAAAGTTTCTGAGTAAGGAAAGGTCAAATATTGACAACTCAAAACATGAATGTCCAGATTTCTCAAGTATCACTTACTTATCCATGCCCCATTTTTTTAAGGATTAAGTTTTTTGGAGCAACTCATAGAAATAATTATTTGGTTGTTCAAACTCCTTAAAACTTCCCCTGACCCAACTAGAGAACATGTCTCAGTATGGTGGTGGTGGCAGAAATAATCCAAAATAACTATCTGAACTTACTTTTCTTCTTTAATTTGGCTGGTCTGGACATAGATCAATAGTATGATCTGCTATCATAGGGCACAGTCAGTAAGAACTATGACTTTCAATATTCATAAAAGATAAAGTAGCTGTATAAGCTGGTTGTAAAGAACCCAGCCTCTGTATTCTAAATTCTAGCTGGCTTCTCATCAGTTACGCAGTCTCGGTCCCATGATGCAAACTCCCTCGCCCTTAGTCTCGTCACCTGGAAAACTGCCACGAGGGTTTAAACGCATTAACTTAGGTACAGTGTTTAGGACAGTGCCTGACCAGGAAAGTACTTGGCCCATATTAACCCTTATTGTAGCTTATGCTTTCTCTGTAGCCCAGTAATTTAATTTCTGAGGGTGGGCCTAGGGCTGAATTAAATTGCTGTTCTAAAAGTTACTCAGATTAATATATTCTGGTATGTATAAATTAATCTGAATTGTTTCTTCTGTCTTAATGTTCTCTTAAACACCCACAGATATGCATGTGAAATCACATGTGAAAAATATACTTGGCATTTTCCTGATTGCCGGAGACAAAAATGCCCAACTGCTTTGCATGGGACTGGGAAAACGCACTTTCCTCGCTCTACTACAATGCATGCATTTATACCCTACCTCCCCATCCGATGACATCTTGCTTCTTGCTCTTAACCCATAATTTTGGGGAGAAAGTGTGCACGTCGGTGTACAGGTGCACACACACACATGCACTCACACGCACACAGAGTCTGCCAGCTCTTCACTCCGGCTACCCCATTCCACCAGGGAGCATCCGCAGGTGCACCGAAGGTGCTGTCCAGTGGGCTCCTTGTATCTTTGGGAAATTTCATTTCTTTGCAGCTTTGGACAAGGATGTACCCCAGTAACATCTGTGCCCCCCAAATGGGCTGTCTTACCTCTGATCCCAGAAATTAACTTCCCCCAAAGGGACATGCTGAGAACAGAAGGACTACTCCTCTCATGAGATAAGAAGAGAATCTCTTAGTCTAATGGTACACTCGCAATTCGCCAGCGTCAGCTCTTGGTTAACTTTCCCATTATGGCAAAGAGGTGGGATATTATCTTATTTATTTCTATTTACCCAATGTTTATATAGTGCCAGCTATGCACCAAACACCCTTCATATATTAAGCCGTGCAATTCTTATAAATACCTGTGAGCTTGTTACTATTATCATCTCCCATTTAACAGATGAAGACACTGAGGCACAGAGAGGCTAAGTAACTTGCCTAGAGTCACACAGCTGGCAATTAGGGAGCCAGAATTCGAACCCTGAGGGCAGCATCCACGTTGCTTACTCTGCTAGGTGTCCTGTTAGGAGGTGGGTTCTACCATATGATCATGAGAAGCCTTATAGCTATGTCTCTCCTCACTCATATGAGTCAACACTGCTACTTCATAGTCACAGAGCCCTTGGACTTAACCCAGACTTGTGGTAAAACCCACCCATGAAGAACAATTGCAGATGTCATTTACCTAAAATCTAGAATGCATATCGGGCTTTCCCAGAGATACCCTTTAAAAAAAAGTCAAGTTGGTTATCATGCTAAATAGCTGTCTATGCTTCCCATGCTCCTTTGTCATCCACTAGGATAGATGCTTAGCATCAGGACAATGAGAGCAGTAAGGCATCCCAGGAAAGAAAAAGTAAGGGACGTGGCTTAGCCCTTGGGTAGACAAATTGGTCATTTCTTTCTCCTTATTAAAAAACAAGGGTCACATCAGGAAATACCTCTTTTCAATATCTATGGGGCAAATCTACTAAGGTTCCCAGGTGTTACGTGCAGCCCTATTAATAACCAAGGACATGACAGGCAGAAGTGACAGGCCAAGCCTAGCAAAAATCTCAGCCACTGTTGCTTCTTGGATACTCTCTCTCCACATTTGATGATCAAGCTTTCTATGACAGTGGACTTCCCAAATGAGTAGTTGTTGTGGGGTGGGCAGGGAAGGGGTGAAGAGAGAGAGATACATCCTTGAAGGCAAAGCAGAGAGAAATGGAATTGCTAAAGGAAGCTGATTAATGGAGAAAGAAAGATAACTTAGCTTTCTCCAGTTTTCTAAACAGTTCTTCTCTTGGCAATTCCAACTCATGAGCACATTATTGGAATAAGTAATCCAGTTCTCTGCTTTGCTAAGGAAAAAATGCAACCCCAAATGGATATGTATGGCTAAAAAAACACGTCCGGGCACATACTGACATAAAGTGGGCAAGGACAGCTCTGCACTCATTCAGTTTGCTCTTGAACAAAGTCTCAAGGCTTTTTAAAGGCAAAAATCAATGGGGCATGTCATTAGGAACAATGGCTCCATGCTTATTTCACATCAATTTACGTGATCCCCCTTTCTTTTATTAAAGGGTTTTAAACACTTTTGATTTTGTCAGAAAAGTTACTTAGAACTTCTTAGGGTAAGGGTTTACTTGGTTCAGATCTTTTTTTGTTTTTTGTTTTTTTTACAATACCCATTCTTTATTGGTAGGCAAAGCACATACAGAAAAGACCGAGAAGACATCATGCAAAGAGAAATTCTTTACCTGCATAGAATTCGGGACTGTAGACTGCACCCACAACTGGATTCAATTTCCAGCCTTGAAACAGATACACAAAAACATTAATATCACCTTTGATTCAACAACTAATATCATTGCAAATTAACTACAGATCTAATGGGTTGTTTTTTTTTTAATTTTAAAATTCAGAAGATATATAGTTTGGACATGTATAAAAATTATTTGAAAACAATATCGGAAATATAGGAAACATAAGGAAATAGATTTATTCCTTTCTTTAATTTTCTTTGTAAACAAGTTAATAGTATGGAAGCTACTGACCAGCTACAGGTGAACCTTTTGATGTGGTAATTAATTTTCTCCCATATCAATATTTTCTAGAGCCACTATAATAATGTCATTCTTTTATTCTTTCATGGATCACTACTAAAATAATACATCACACGTCTCTGTGTGTTAGGGTCACAAAAATTTGAAAGCTCACATGAACAGAATTCTTTGCAGCAACATATTCTGATAATTATCATTTGTAATTATGACCCAGAAGCTGTAGAATTCTGAAGTGCTTTCTAAATCCCAAAGAAAATGACATTTATCCAGTAGAAATTTAGTGTGGAATACATTTTACTGCTTTCAGAAACCAAAACAATTCTTAATCAAAGCATGATATCTCAGGTAACTTTCAAATAACGTGTATATAAGATGAACAGAATCCTGTAATTTTCCAAAGTTCTGTAAAATAAATCCTGGCCATTCAAAAACTTTTACTTGAGGAAAGTGCATAGGAGAACATTTGCAAAGCAAGAAACTACCTACATTAGAGACTCATTGGGCACTATTTAGGGAACAATCTCAGAGGAATGACCATGTTTTAGGGTTTGGTGATCATTTCTTGCTCTCGCTGGCATGTCTTTTTGAAAGCATCCATTCTATGGAATTCCTGACAGGCAATGAAGGACAGGTGTGTTGCCTTTTTGTGGAAAACCTGTGTCCTCGGGCTGGGGGTCCTTTCATAGATTGCTCCTGAGCAAAGGCAATGGTGAAAGCTGGGTTGTGTGGGAAGGTACTTCTGACGAGGTGAATTCTCTGAGCTCTCTCCGGAAGGGAGAGGTATGGCCTCCCAATGTCTGACCTGAGGGGTGTGCCTGTAAGAACAGCTGGGAGTGGCCACTATCTACTGATCCACTAAGAGGCTCACTCTCTCAATAGATATGCCGCAGGTGGACCTACGGACTTTCTAGAACATTCTAAGATGTTTGGTTTCTATGAACTTTGGGTTCCAACTTTAATAAGCTTGCTAGTTTACAGTCCCCATAATGTTCTTAGGATGGAGCTTTTCAGAGGGTTGTCTTTGAATTACTTGGAAGGCTTAGTAATGAAAAATCCTTAGCCATATTTTAGACCTACAGAAAGAGACAGGAAATCCTGAGACCTATTGTCCCAATGGCTTCTTAAATGTCACACTGACAACTTCCTCTCTCGTATTAACCACATCAGGTGTTATAGGAATTTCTATAGTGATATAAAAATAAATATTACCCCCAAACATTTCAGAATATGTCTTCTATGAAGGTGGAAAATGACTTCAATTTAGCCAACTGAAACTCCACTGCTTATCAAATAAGAAAATGCTCAATTCATGAGGACCTGGGAACTAATGTCCACATATTGAGTTATTTGAAATTTAAGAGAAAATGGAGCAAACTAGTTGAAAATAAAACAATAAAATTACAGGGACGTCTAAACATACTTAGCATTCTCTGTCTAGTCCTTCACAGAAATCAAGAGTTTGTGAAAGAAATCTATATGGAGTTATATTAAATGAATTATCAATTGATTAATTTATTATCCCTTCTTCCCTCTTACACCCTGCTTATGACATACCTTTCACTGGTAGCGGAGACAGGGTCTTTTTAACACTACCCAAGTAAGGTTTTGTTTCTTATACAGATCCTTATTAGCTGTATTAAAGTCTTCTTTTTGCACACAAAGCTCGAACACACCATTCATTGAGTGTGGACCCATCGATTAATTTTGATGTAACCATTAAAGAGAAGTTACGCCAATGGTCTTTCATTTTCTCAAGGAAAGAGATTTTTCAGAGGTAAAATTCAGATTTTTTTTCAGGTTTTTCTAAGATGGCCTAAAAATTATGTTTCTCTCATCTGCCTTTATCTTCCTCATTTCCTTGGGCCAAATAACCTGCTTCCTATCACTATCTATTTATATCCATTTAATCTCTCTCTTTCTCCTCTATCTATCTAGACTGATCCATTAGCTCTTGACAACTTTGACCTGATGTGATTTAGGTCTCCATCCCCTTCCCAGGAGAATCTTCTTAATGCCACACCCTCCCCACCCCTCCTTTGAGCTACTCCCTGATTCAATTTCCAGTTTTGTTTCTTGCATAGCTGTTAACACTAAGCTGCGTTGATCTTTTTTCTTTCTCTGCTTGTTCTTAATTATTCTTATAACCATCTCCTTTATAAAATTAATGGTAAAGTGAGCAGGTCTGCCATCCGATGTGAATTCCCAGCATCTAAAACTGCATTTGGTGGAAAGTCAGTGCTCCATAAATATTTACTTAGTTTTGCTCCAAAGGAACTGAAGGAAGATAAAGCTTTTTCTAATAGACTCATTTCGTTTTGGCTAGGATTCTATCTTCTTCCAACCTCCAATGACCTGCTTCCTGATATACATCTAATAAAGAAGGACCCCATTAGGGGTGACTGTCTTCAAGAGAAAGGCAGTAAGAATACAGCCCTTAAAAATCACCTCTGTTCAGACTTACAGAGCTCATGCAGACTTATGTAAATGTATGCAAATTGCATGCAAATGGAATTCTAGTCCCTGTGACTCCATCTAGTACCTGGAAGAGACCCTTGGGATAACCCTGCTGGAGACAGGAGCCTGAACTGTCAGGAAGACGGACAAAATGATCCCAGTTTTAATTTCTCAGGCAGTTTGTGTACATCCCCAGGCCCTACAAATTCACAGATTTTGATCAAGGACATTAAACTGAACAATGAGGCTTACAACAAAAGGAGAACAGCTGATAAAGCTCACCGCTCCAGGCCTCCCGGGCCCACCCATAAAACAAGGCAATGGAGCAGAGAACAGACACGTGGGGGTCTTTCTCCATATCAGACACAGGAGTTGTTTAGAAAGACCCCTCTGTGGCTGGGCCTGGAGGGGCTGCCTCAAAAATCAGTGCTTCCATCCTCAAATTTAGCTTCTCAAGGGTCATCAGCTACCTTTCTATAAAACACTGGCCAGGATCCCTGGTGTTAATTGTGGCTCTAGTAGGTGTGCAAATGCAATTCTGGATGTGCACACACACACACACACAAACCTGCACAGGTCTTCTCTAGGGCTTTACTGGGTTAGATATCAAAGAAACACTTTTAAGAAAGTACCCTTAAATACACCACAGGGGTTTCCAAAACTGTATATTAATATTTTCTAAAGACAGGTACCGAGGGTGCCAGGGGCCTGGTCACTGAAATGGTGCACAAAGCAATGCCCAAAATGAAAAGTTAGTGGCACATTGTGTTTGGTTTACTCGGTTTGTTATTTATTTTTTTGTTTTTTGTTTTTTGTTTTTTGTTTTTTTTGGCTACACCTATTTATTCTCAACATTTAGATATCATCTAAACCCTAGGATTCTGGTTCTCTTGAAACATTAGTAGAAATGGCAACTTTAGATTCCTAGGGGGTGACCAGAGCCCACCCCATTAAACTCCCAGTTAGTCACAGTCACCGTTACTCCCTATTGTGTGGTTGGCTTGCAGGCTAAATGTCAGCAATCTTTTATTGTTTCCCTGTGTTGTTTGTTCTTCTGGTAGAGAAATGCCTTGCTTTTCCCAGCACATAAATGAAAGATAGTCCAAATAGTCAGAGTTTATCAGACCTTCTCTGTTTGCTCATTTATTTTAGCTGTCCAGCCTCCACTGGCATCTGAGTATTTGATCCTTAAACTGGTATGCCTGTCAGAAAATTCAACTCACTACCCATAGCAAAAGAAGAACAAGATGGCTCCTTATTTTTGAGATTATTATGTAATTAAATTTTTAGGGCACTCTGTACCCTGGCACTGTGTTGAGTACTTTATCTCCCATAATAGTCACAAATATTCTATGTAGGAGGACTTATTGTGTCTGCAATTCTCACTTGAAAAAAGTGGTGTGTGGGGAGTTTAAACAACTCTCCTATTGTTCAAAGGCAGAACTGATACAAAATCTACCTCTCTCTATAGCACTGGATCTCTTTGTCCAGTTTTATCCTTCCTAAGATCCTTAAGAAAATAAAAGAGCTCCATCTAACACCCACACTTCTCCAACATCCAGGAAATCCCCGAGAATCTGTTTCTCAACTTGTTTTGCAGAGCAAACATTTGATCTCCAATGAGCACAGTAAACCCCAACTCCTCTCTGAGTTTTGGAATGCTCAGGAAAAATCAGCAATGTAGAAGTAGCCCAATTTTCTCTTTGTGGAGCTTTCTGATGGGTAGAATTTCCAAATCCCTAGATGTCATTCTATCATCTTCTCTTATATCCAAGTTAAAATGTTCTGAAAAAGAGAGCCCACATTCTCTGTGATAGTATAGCCGTGGTCCTCCGTACCACAGCCTCCTAGCTGTGTCTCATTGCATTTAGGGTCCAATCTTGTTAATCGCTGGAAACTTTGCAGCTCCTCAAATTTTTGTTGGATACATGACTGAAGGGATGCAAAACTATGATGATGACATTGATAATTATATTTCACCATGTGAAGATGATCTCAGAATGTGATGAGTCTCGTTATGGATAATTTTGCTGAAGTGTAAGTTTGACGATTTGTGAGGATGAATTAGGGAGCTAAAGAATCTACTGATCATTCAATTTTCTCATTTTAATGTGACTTATTGGTCCTGACTTTTCTCTTTTTTTCCAGCTTCATTGAGGTATAATTGACAACTAAAATTAGTACCAGTTTAAGGTATGCAACTTGTTGATTTAATATACATGTACTTTGTAAAATATTTGCCACACTGAAGCTAATTAATATATCCACCATCTCACATAGTTGCCACTTTCTTTTTGTGTGTGTGCGGTGATAATACTCCCTCTTAGAATAATCACTTGTTAAAGATCTAAGAGGGTCTCTGTCTATTTTCAGTTAAGTTTTATTGAAATTTATCAGAAAATGTCTTTGTAGTGATGAAACTCATGAACTAAAAAAATTGGAAAAGCTTTGAGAACTGCTTTTTTTGAATACCAAAAGTCTCTGAGAGCCTTTATGTAATTAGGATTTACATTTGATTTTTCAAGTCAGTTCTTTTATGACTGTCCATTTTATGTCCTTAGGTACCATACTCAGTTCGTGCATCAGAATACGCTTCTGAGTGACCCCTTCTGAAAGGTCTACATGGATGAGAGGCCCACGTGGCTCTCATTTCTGGAAACTAAGAATGCATGGCTACCTGGAATGGGGTGTGGGGTGTTTATGCCGACACCTGGCAGGAAGCTGTGGTCCACTTTAATAACCTTTTGGTCATTGTAGCTGGTTGCTATTTGAGTGCAGCTCTGTAAGAGGAGAGGGAGGTGATGCTCTCACACACACACAGGCCTGGCCAGGGGATCCTGTTACTTCATAACAAAAGAAAATGACTTCACTAATTACTTCTTCTTGTCTAGCCTCAGTTTTTGCATCTTTAAAATAGGAATAACTATTTCTTCTTGATAGAATTTCATGTGGGCCTAGGGTATGCTTAACATAACACCATATAGTCAGTATTCTAGAAATGTTGGCTATTAATGAACGTGCTTTGAATTGGGTGCAAAATCCCACAGGTCCAGTTTGCAGCCCCTGGGTAAGACATTGATCAATAACTCTTTCTTTAAAATAAATATGCATACATATGGCCTAAGGAGTAATATTTAGCTTCTCTCCTTCATTTTCTCTCACACATAGCACACACGAGAACCTACGCATGTGCATGAACACATGCTCGCCCACACGCATGCTGACTAGTTTATAACTTTTAAAAATGTCCAATTGTCAGGGTGATGGCATCATGTATGAACTCTGGCACGTCGCAGAGCTCTCATTTCACCCAAGTAGAAAGGCTTCGTGACACATGAATCAGAGGCGGCTTCATTTCAGCATCGGGCATCCAGAGCCTGCTGTGAAATTTTTCTATTCCATTTAAGGATATGTCTTGGGTCGTTGGAGCTGGGAAAATGGCTCAGCAAAATAAATAATTCTTCTGGTCTTTCAGCTTAGAGCCCTGTTATATTGAGAGATATATCTCTCTTTAATGGTGTCCCTTTTGAAAATAAGAACAAACTGACTTAGCCAGATTGGCAGCCACTGGCCCAGGAAAGAAGACAAACAAGGATGAAACTACCAAATGCTAATGATTATGCAGGAAAACACCTTAAATCAATCAGTATGAAAAGTCAGAATAAATCCTTATATCCATGTATGGAATATTACGTAACTACTAAAAAGGATGCATTTGGTCTATATGTACTAACATTGAAAGAACTTCATATGGATTTCAGAAAGCCGATTAAAAATGATATGTACACCATGATACTATTTATAGAAAAAGTTTGTACACAATAATGTTAATGCTGTAAATATATACTAACTCCATATATATGCATAAAGTGCAAAGTTAAAGTATAGACAATGATCTGTAACAGTGACGTCCTGTAAGGAGGGAGACAGGAAGCTAAGTTGGCTGTGGTGTTACTCAAAATATATTTAGCCTTTTCTTTAATGTTTCTGTCTTTCTTTCTTCAAATGACTCTGTATTTCCATGTTTTATGTATAATTAAAATGTGAAAAATGGAAAATTCAATACTTCCCCTTATGACAGTAATAAAATTATATTATTCTTAAAAACCTATAAAACAAAGAAAAATATCTTTCGGTCTCACAATTCAACTCAGCCATTTGCATTTTGGTATAATTCCCATCATAATTTAGTTCAAATCATGTTATACATATAATTTTTTATTTGAAAAATGTTCATACATTATGAGCTTCCTTTAGTCTTTGCTCATTTTAATGGGTGTAATATCCCACTAAGCACATATACTTTAATAGTGCCTTCCTTTCTTTATAATTTTTGGTACAGTGAAGTATGTGATCAGCATATCGGCAGCTTTTCTCCCTATATATCTTAAGAGAGATTTACCCTGTGGGGGATTAAAGAATCAAAATGTTTGAAGATTTTTCATGACTCTTTATATATTTATATATATATGTGAATTCATAGTGTGGGAAGTGTTACAACATCTTCCTGCTTAGGAAGGCTGAAATGATTGCCCCGAGGGGTCACTGACTCTGGGCAACCCAGAGAGTAAGAAATAACACACTCACACATTCTGCTCTTACTACAGAGCTCATGGTGAGGCGCCCTCCAAGCCACTTCCCGAGACGACTCAAGGGAGGAACCAAATTCTGCAGCCACACATCCAGGTATGAATAGTGATCAGTGAGGAAGAGGTGGTGAACAACAACAAACCCCCCCCCCAAAAAAAAAACCCCTCCATTCTCCCTCAACTTACTATCATAACAACAAATTAAATTACCCAACTAATTCCAAAGTAATGACTGTATCTCACCCCCAAGTGGGAATTATCCTGGAGAGACTAGAAGAAGGGCATGCACAGTTAACCTGAAAACGAAACCCATCTCTGTTGTGAAAATTATCTTATTGATTCAGGTGGTTCACTGTAGCAGGTCAGCAGTCGCCATGCTAAGACAAATATGGCTTGTTGAAACAGATTCCCTAGTTAAATTACTTAATAGATTCAGAGGTAGAGGCGATTTCTTGTAAAAGGCCAATGTGTACTTACCATTTGTGTAAGGGTTGACAGTCTTTTTATTTGTCATTACACGTGCTGTGGCATTATTTACCTATGTACACAGAAAACGCAAATGAGCACGTATTCTGGGGCCAGCCCACAGTTCAATTAGTTGCATGCATTATGACTGTGATTACTTATTAAAAAAAAAAAACTAAAATGCATTTTAATTTATAAAAGGCAGTAGGTGCATAACAGAATCATACATTTTTATAATTACATTTACTTCATAACCATTTTAACTTACAAATCATTTCAATAAAGCAATGTCATATCATTTAAAAGTTTAATAAGGAGACAGTAAAAGCAAATTAAAAGAAACTGCATAATTGAAGATTTAAAAGCATGCGTGTACTCCATGGTAACACAGAAACAGTATTTTTTAAACATAAAATAAGGTTCATATGAAAGAACATGCAGTGGAGTAGAAGAAGGGAGAGACAAGGTACAAGGGAACATAAATGTCAAAAAAAAGGGACAAACAAGTTTTAGCCGTGTGCAACACTTCAGGGGGGAAGAACCATTGGAAAAGCAACATCTAGCATTCAACACTTGGAACAAGAGCCTTTTACATCGCAAGAATTAACAAAATCATTCAAGCTTTAAAGTCACAGCTAACAAAAGGATAAAAGAGAGGGTGCATTGTTTAACACAATATGGAGTTAACAATCTGAGTAAGATGTGCACCGGTCATGTCTCAATCCAGTCAGTGCCTCCCAGGCTAGCTTAGAACGTACACTCAATTACAGGCGTACCAATATCCAAAAAAATAGAGCATCAAGAAAACTTAATACAACAAGTCAAAAAAATTCACGTGGTATATATATGTATATAGATATATCAGCACTAATACGTGTAACGGCAGATGGACTTCACCACTTACCATTCACCGCCATCGCCAGCATGGGTTTGTATACAGTTACCATGGTTACTGAGAGTTTGGTGAGGGGCCTAAGCGTTATCGTCGAGGGGGAAAATGAAAGGCAAAATATGCAACATCTTACTCCAAAGACTAAAGCATTCATAACTGGTATTTTAAAAAAAATTTTTTTAACAAATATGACCCTGTGGCCACGTTGAGGGAGATCCAGTGGTAGAAGGAGGAGATTCTGAGTACTGGAATTTTGGAGTTAATTTTATCGGTGAAGAGGGGCCAGATATTGCACAGGAAATCCTGTTTGCTTATTTGCTTTATTATCAAAAGAATGTTAAGGTTCAAACTGGCTTCTTAAAAAAAAAATGAAAGGTTTAAGGACAAAACCTCTCATTTTTAAAAAAAAAATTGTTCTTTTGAATGCTATTTCTTTCACAATTTGGCTTAATTTGCACACCACTGTGGATCCCTCGTCAACCCTGCAGTGGAAAGGAAAAGAAAAGAAAAGAAAAAAAACTGCTCTGTATTTTGTTTTGTTTTGCGACACTCTCTCCACTGTTTGGAACCTACTGCACCCATTGACTCTTAAAACATGGAAAATAAAAAAATAAAATAAAAACAAAAAACTTTCAGATTAACCTTTTTTTGTCTCACGTTTGCCATCCACCTTTCAGCAGTAATAAGAGTAACATAACAAAATAAAACGAAAAAAAAAGTAAGGCCAGTTTTCCTTTTTATATATAAATATATATATATATATATAAACAATGAGAAGGGAACAGGGGCACATACAAGACACAATGATGCATCTGAAACAACGAATGAGCGTGAAGCAGACATTTATCAAAAAGATGTAAAGGAAAATATTTTGAACATGCACCTCGATTTTACGGCCCTCTACCACGGTGCCGTGTAATTTCTCCCTCGCCCTGTCCGCATCGGCACTATTTTCGAAAGTTACGAAACCAAATCCCTGCATGCAGGAGGGAGAAGGGAAAACAACATGCAGATTATTATTTCAGTCAACGACCACTGTGTAATGTTCTCTCGCTTTAATTTCTATGTCTTGTCCTGGCTTCCGTTCTGTAACATGCAAATTAGAGAAATTATAAGAGTACTAAGATGTGCAATCAGTAAGCAACAAATGTGAACAAGATATTTTTTTCTGTCACCAGTTAGCTATAACCCCTGAAGAATTCAAAGAATGATACCCAAAATACCTTTCTAAACGTCACTACAGAAGAAAATAAATCTAACGGAAAGAAAATGAGATCAAAATAAATTTACAGTGTCTTCACAGAGAATAAAATGAAATAATGAGGAAAAAAAGGGAACCACTTTCTTGACATGCAAATTAAGAGTAAAATAAAATAAAACGTGTGCACGAAATTCAACAATGAATGCCAAAATCTTCTAACATTGCCTACAGAGTCATGCCGTGTGGTTTTAAGAACATCTCTTCTTCATGCAGTTTTAGGGTTATTCGAATTGACCAATTCTACAGCCTTTACTTCTCAAAAACAAAAATTAGAAGCCTAAAAAAAAGGAAAGACCTTTTTTATAATAAATCTTAAGTTCTTGGATCTAATAAACAAAATAATCACATGAAATGAATAGAAATAAACATCAGTTGATCAATAATGCAAACAGTTCAAGTACCTTTTTTGTATTAATACTTCCCCCCTCCCCCACCAAAAATAACACACATGCTTCTAAGTTTGTCATCTCTCCAGGCTACTTTATTAACCAAAAAGGGAAATGAGTAAACATATTATAATGTTCTAACACATTATGTTGGTATTCATTTGTCATATCAACAAGTAGAAAATAAAGAAGCTTTGTTAATAGAATGTTATTCCCAATAACACTCTGGGCACTTCCTCTGTTACTGACAGGTGACACATACACCCTTGACTTCATCACTGGCATATTTTGTGTTAATATTTCAGCCTCAAAAACAACCCCACTAAACGTTACATTGTCAAAATCCATCTTTTTTTCTTCACTGACACTGTTCCTAAGAAGAGTACAGAAAATACAACACATTATTTTTAAAACCCCTAAAAATATGTGTACATCTTGTTCAGAAATATACACCAACCTTTTGAAACACTTCCAGTGTAAATTTGCCCAGCTTGTTCTGGTTTCCATGGTGTAAGCTGGGCGAAAGAATGCCATGTGTGGGGACAGCTGAACTTTGCATAAAGGTAAATGCTAGCTTTAAGCTTTGTTGGGGTGGGGAGACATTCCTTTCCACTAATATAATAGATAGTACTTGTAAGTAACAGGTATACCAACTAACTAACTAGTGTTAACTCTCCATCACTCACTGGGTCGCCGAAGTAGTCTCCAAAGTTCAGGGCATTTGCGAAGTGTGCCCAGTGGTCTGCCTAACGAGGGCCTTTCCATTATTAATATGGGCTTTCCATTATTAATATCCTGTCGAGGATGGACACCAGCTCTGAATGGATGCAAGCTAGAGTAGATGACTCCTTGACAGGATACTATGGTGAAAAAATAAAATAAATTTATTTAATTTGGGGGGTTGGACCGAATTACCTTTCATAATATTTCCCACGGTGAGGATCTGTGAATAGGGTATATCGGAAGTATTGGATTAATATACGATTATATGCTCCGTAACAGGAGGGCTTTATTTAGGTGGTATACCCACAGTCAGTACTCAAATATATTTACTTGCTAATCAAATAGTTTTGAAATTGCAGCTCTTCAATGGGCAAATGACATAATTTGGGGAGTTTTGTTCTCTTTGATGCCTCCATCTCTTGGCCAGTGAGTCCCAAACTTTGCTGCACATCAGAAGAAACTGGGAGCATATGTGACACTTAGATGCCAAGCCCTGCCACATGTCCACCAGACCAGAATCCCTGAGGGGAGCCCAGAAATCTGTTTGTTGACAAAGCTACTGTGTTGTTCGGCCATCAGATTCCCGTGGCTTCTCATATCACTAAGCACCATCAAAAGAAGGCTTCGGTTCTTGGTATGAAGTAGAACATTGTATCGCCAATTTCTACAGAGCAACCTACAGACTTGGGTAAGTTTTGGGGCTGAGTGTCTATCTGACATCGTTGTTTGGATCTTCTATGTCGGAGTACAGCCCAAATCACGTAGCAATGGTCTCCTCCTCACCTATAAGCCAAATTCCCTAGCACCCACAGCCATGCCATCACACATTTAACAAGAAATAAAGGAAACCAGGACTCTGGCTGCATCAGGGGCAATTCTCTCCCTGGGTAAGGAAGGAAAATTTCATAGTCCAAGGCTCACGGATGGAGGAATTGGTGGCATGATTGGTGTCTATGGGCACTGGCAATCATTATTGTCACAGGGCAGGGAAGAACATGGCCACCACAGAGCAAAGAAGAATGTGGCCGGGGAAACCAAACATTCAACCCACCGGCCTAACACCATCCCAAAGAGCCGAGTTATCATGAATCTAGTCTGAACCCATGGCAAACCACCCTTGCCTAAAATCTGCATATTATGCATGTCAGGTGGGGGTAAAGATGGAGATGGAAATATACTTTGAATTCCAAGGAAAGCGCGTAAACTACAAAGAAAGACTCCACACCATTCTCAAGTCCTGGCTTTGTTTTGAAGTAATGACAATACACTGATTATTTCTATTGTTATTGTTACTCTCATTATTTTCTGCTAAACTTCTCTCTCTCTCTCTCTCTTGCTCTCTCACTCTCTCTCTCTTTGAGCTGCTCCATACTTCTCCTGTCAAGCTGCTGAGATGATGAGTTGAGATTGGGCAAAGTTGGGTTCACGAACAGCTTTGGGTTTATGAACAGCTTACTCCAGAAACAGTCCCCCGAATATCCAAGGGACTTTCCTACCTGCTTCATTAGAATATCGCGTGTCTCACACAGACAAGAAGCGATAAGGCCCCCTGGGTCAGATGACTGCCAGAATTCTCATCTAGGGATCTACACTATGACCAGGGAGGCCACCCCTCGGCCATTCTCAGGCAGCCTCTCCATCAAGCAGAGGTGCTGGGCAATGCTGAAAGCTGGCACTGAGCTTGTTTCTTTTGACCTGCCACATGGTCCGAATTCTAGCTCAAGGAAACAGCAACTTGCTGTTCTTAAAAATAGTCTGAATATTTTTATCTCAGTCTTAAAAACGGGAACAAAAGAAGTACATTCTGGACCTGGCCCGGAACTGAGTGCACTGCTGGTGTGTGACCCCTTAGAGAAGAAGAGTGCGCGGGGCTACATGAAGAAGGCATGGTGCTGTGGGAGGAGGGGATCTGTGACATGTGCCACCCCATCACGGGAAGGCACGATCTATAAGCCAGATAACGGCAACTCTAAGATAGGCTGCCAGACCACTGCGACCTTATTATTTTTAAGACATTTTGTGAATCCCGGATTCTGACCTTCCTGTACCCCAGTTGTTTTTTTACTTCGGTCTTATAGCATAAGTTTAAGTCGATAACTTTCTTTTTTTGCATTACGCAACACATTTTATATCTTACATAAAGGCTCTGAAGCACCCAGAACGGGTAGGTACGCTGATTTTTCATCTTATACGAAAATCCAATCCCCCTAGTTTCAGGTGCAGAGAACTGCAATCTGTAACAAGGGTAGCTGTTGATAAGAGCCTGAAGGTTTATTTTCCTGTGGAATTAAGAGCTTCACATCTTGCTTCTTCTCAATGACCTTTGTGCATGCAGCTCCTTCTCTTTAGAAAGCTGCCTTCCCTCCTTCCGTTCCCCGGGAAACTCTTACCCATCTTTTTCCTTCAGCTTACATGCCACTTCTTCCCAGAAGCCTCACCACATTCTAACAACATTGGTCTGCCTGCTTGGAGTGTCAGCAGCCTCTCATTTGTCACAGAGCATAGCACACTGTACTGCAGTGGTTTGTCTTCCGCTACTCAGGAGAATCTGTGAGGATGACGGCAAGCTCTCCTGTCTTGCTCATGGTTGAGTCGCCGTCTGGTATCGGGAATGTAACCCACACTTACAGGCACCTATTGAATCAAAGGCCAGGCTGTACGTTTCCTAGGTATGTTAAAAGTAGCTATATTTGTCTGTATCCGCAAATAAAACATTTCAGAACTATAGAAAATGTTTTCAAATCTCCTAAAAGGAAAAATGAATTATAGGACTTCTCATCCCTAAGTGCTAATTAATTCCCATTTTTCAGGGTCTGGCATATCTTTGTAAAATGTGGTTTGCTCATATAATTATCCACACATAAATGCATTATTTACATTGCACATTCCTAGGATAGTATAGAAACTGCTTGTGTAGGTATAGGTGTATATGTACACACCCACGCATACCCCCAAACACCCACAGAACACACAGCCATACTCACTTAGCACTGAGTGACCTGCCTTGGGGACTGTCCACAAACAGAACAGCCAGAAGCGGAGCTCCTAGCTCTTAAGGGCCCACCCACTTGCTGGCTGCATCTCTGGCACCAAATGATGAAAATGAGGTCATAACAGCAGTTCAGGTTTTTCAGTCATTAAAATGGAAATGTTCCTTTAAATAGGCCCTTTCCCGTAAAGGATAATGTCAAGTATGAAAAATATCCCTGGGTGAGCCGCTGCCCCCATTTAGCAGATCCCAAATGGACTGTCTCTATGACACTCATACCTAAACAGCCAGCCCCAACACCTGCAAAACCAGACGGGTTCTTTGAGAGGCATCATGCCCATGGAGAAAGAGGCTATTTTTTACATTTCCAATTTTTTTTTTTTTAAGCAGCTTCACAAAGTCAGTCTCTGGTTGAGGCAAACTCAAGTGGTCTTATTCCTAAAGCCCCAGAGACAGGCTAATCATGGATATGACGAAAGAAGTCTTAAAAATAGCACCGCCATTGTACTTTCAAAATAGCAAACGATATTCTCCTAATGTTCCAAAACAGCTCTTGAAAGGAGTCAAATAGCTTTCTCCAACTGGCAAAAGTTACAAAACAAAATATAAATTAAATAGAAATTAAGAATAAAAAACTTTAAAAGCAGAGAAGCTACAGATTTAGATTAGAAGAAAGTTGGTCAACATTTCAGGTCCTCGTCTATAATTTTCCCCAGAATATATCAGGCCTGAGTGCAAGGATTAGACTGGGTACCTTTTTTGAAAGGATTAGACTGGGTACATTTTTTGAAAGGATTAGACTGGGTACATTTTTTTTCTTCATGCACCTGGCTTCACAGGTATAGAAATAGTCCCTGTAGTGGTTTTCATACAAGAAGCAGAAAGAGAGTTAACTTCTTTCTTCCTTAGCCCTGAGGTCAAACTACTAGCACATTACAAGAATGACTATAAAATAACTGAAATTATAGAGTAACAGTGGTCCTTAAACCAGAGCATTATGGAGACTATAATGGATTCATTTTTTTTTTTTTAAAGTCATCTGGCATATCACAACATCATTTTGGTTGTGGAGAAGAGAATACTAGAATTTTCTTCCCTCAGTTTAATCAACATTATCCTATTCAGTTAGTACTGTCTCTACTCAGGAGGGAGGGGTAAAGGAACAATAAATTCAAATGTTTGCTTTGTGGGGAATACATGGTTACTATGCCCAAGAGACCAGCACTTGCCACCTCAGATAAAACCAGTTCTTCCAAATAAACCCTCTGGATCCTGACTTGTCCCAAGATGTCTGTGTAAGGAGAGTTACGGGGCTAAAATCAGTATCTCTCTGAATCAGGTGAGCACTTTCTCCTAAATCCACTTTCCCCATCTGAGAAGGAAGCTTAAACTTTCTGGTGACACAAGGCCCAGTTATTGAAAGTGTTCACTGTGTGGTCGCTGAGATCAAGAGGAGTTTTGCATAGCATCATTCCCTGTTTTCCCCCAGTATCTGCTGCTATGCCAACTGCACTGTTTTCCTCAAGGAGATTCTCATGGGGCTCGTGAGTCTTCTGTGGGTGCAGGTGGAAAGAGGGCACTTCAGCAGGCACAGAACGCCAGAGGGCAAAGGGTCATTATGCATTCACATGAAGCGTCGGCTTTTGCCTAAACCAGGAAGAAGCGGTGTTTATGACTTTAATAATTGGCCTGGAAGGTCTGCTAAACCACAGATGGCTGGGCCCCAATTTCAGAGTTTCTGCGTCAAGTAGGTCTGGTTTGGATGGTGAGAATTTGCATTTCTAGTAATTTCCTAAGGGATGTTGATGCTGCCGGTGTGGGGACCTCACTCAGATGACCAGAGATACAGAGGGTAGTCTGGGATAGTTTGGCCTTTCTTTTTTCTCCCAACATATTTCCATTTTGAAAGTGCTGTAGCCCCTCTCCATGACCATCAGTTTTTACTAACACTGTGTGCTCTAGGAAAATCAACTTAAAAATTGGTTTCTTAGGCAAAAAACAAAATCAAAGCAGTGACAAATTGCAAAATGTGAACTGGTAAACATACTAATGAATAAAACTACATTCAAAAGGTTGGTGTATATATAATTTTGTCCCCTGCAACCCAGGAAAATAACTGCACTTTATTAATACAGAATAATCACATATTTACCTGCTCATGAGACTATCAACTCACTTTTTAATATAAAGAACATAATTATCACTGAAAAACAAAAATGTAGCAACAACATTATTTTTTTAAGCATGGGTAATTTTCCTCTGGAAACTTGAAATATATAGATAGATAGATATAAAACAGCAATTCTAAATTACCCCCGTATATATTTTAAACTGAACCCAATATATTTCCCACCACTTTGGAAACTGGAATTGGTCTCTGAAGATTTCCCCCTTAAGTATATTTTCACAATGTGCTGATTAAGACAGTGCAGTTGTTTCCCATTACTTATAACAAGCATTTTAAAATAAGCTACACAATTCTAAAGTGAATTAAGTTGCTTACCTTTGAGCCTCGCTCATTAAAAATAATTTCAACATCTAAGATTTTACCAAATTGCTGCAAAGAAATAGAAATATTTTATAAGCAAGAAGAGAAATGAAGTAAATCATATTATGCACAATGGTAACGGTACCCCATGTCACAATCTTTTTTTCTCTTTTAACAGACAAGGGCATACATTTTATTTTGTTCTATCATTAAACAATGCACTTCAACCAAGAGAAAATACAGCCACACCTATTATTTCCACACTCTGGCATACCTCATCAAGCGAGATATAGTAGGGGTCTGGTACAAAACAGGAAATCAAGTGGTTAATTCTGTTTGCTTTTCTACATGTGTGCAGGATTACTTTCCCAGGCACTGAGCAGCAAAGATTAAAAATATCTAATGTATATGCCAACCCTCCTTGGCTACTCCACTAATCATTGCAGAAAAACCCTTGAGGAAGTGGGATTTTGGTAGTAAAATGTCCAAATAGAATAGGATGTTGAGGGTTTTAATTCCCAGCCCCCACAAAAGCTAGAGACAGCCAGGTCGTATAAAACAAGTACAGTACAAACAGATGAAGGCAAGATCCACTCAACGGGCACCCATCGGATGAAGACACCAGCACAGTTGTGATCCGTCCTCAGGCTGAAATGTACTTCTCTCCAGATGATTCTCCATGTTGTTAAACAAATAGATTTTAGACAATTACCACGAACGCACTCTATAAAAAGCAAAGGCAACTCCACATATTCAAGTCTAGGAGCACGACTGCGGATGACAAAGAAATTAGACAGGCATATGTCACACAGTTGCCTAGTTAAATTTAAATTTCAAAATTTTCAGAATAATTATACCCTGAAAATAATAATATTGGGGACAAACTTATACTTAATGAAATACTTGCTATTTAAAATTCAAATTCAATTATTGTGTCTTTTTTTAAAATTTGCTAAATTTGGCAGTACTTGTGTGAAAGGATACCAACCAATTCTTGATTCACACTTAAAAACATGGGGGGTGGGAGGGACAGGGACCCTGAAACCAGAATCATCTGATAATCCGAAGTTCTCTTCCTTGACCTTGAAATCCTGTCAGTTTTCTTCAACCACGTGAAGCTGAGGGGACAATTTCTGAGTGTGGGTGCGAGAGGGTGGCATAAATGTAGGCGACACAGCCCAGGGGAAAATAAGATAGAAATTTTACCCTGATGCAGAATAAGAACAAATATTCATGTTAGTGATTAGGAAAGAAACAGGACAACATTAAAAAAGATGTTTCCATCCTCTTTTTCCTTTGTCTTGAGCTTTCCTACTGTTCCATTTTCCTCTGCAGCCCCAATTGTTACTGCATCCTTTATAATCCTAGGAGATTCCGTATTCCGTCTCTCTCCCCTGGGTGGAAAGCATGAAGCAGCCTCTATGAAGCAGAGGACAGAGTGGTTCAGAGAGAGGGTAATACAGAAAAGGAACAATGTGAACACAGATCACTGAGGGCAACATCTGGACTGATGAGCATCAGTCATAGAATGCTGGTACATCCTGAGAGTGTCAACAGAGTCCTACTAAGATTAAAAAAAAAAAAAAAATTTGGAACATACAGAGGCTATCCACTGAAACATATAAATTAACCTACCTTACTTGGAAAGACAGAAAAACATATGCATATTCTAGTTGACTATAAATAGCTTGAAACTTTGAAATGAAAGTAGTTCTTACTACAAGAAAAAGAAACCCAAAGCTTACGTCATCCTGTGCCACCGAAATATGCCCATTGCTCAGAGTGTGTACCCACCAAGAGGGTCACAGACTTGAATTTTTCTTGTTGAACAGAAGTGCTTCTCTACGTCTCAAAGAAGGAGAAAGATGGGAAGGAATCAAGAAGAGAAGACACAACTAAGAGAGGAGGGGAAAGGATGCTAGCTAGCACGTGCAGGCACACCTCAGAGATATTGCACGGTTGGTTCCAAACCACTGCAGTAAAGCAAATATCACAATAACACAAGTCACACGAATTTTGAGGTTGTCCTAATGCATATAAAAGTTATGTTTACACTATATTGTAGTCTGTCAAGTGTGCAATAGCATTATGTCTAAGAAACGTACGTGACTTATTTAAAAAAATACTGTATTGGCTAAAAAAATTCTAACTATCATCTCAGCCCTCTGTGAGTCATAAACTTTTTGCTGGCGGAGGGTCTTACCTTTAATTTGTAAAGATGTCCTATCGACAAAGTACAATGCAGCAAAGTGCAATAAAACAAGGTCAGCCCATATCACGGAAATACCAAGAAACATGCAGCTAACACACCCTGCAATTTCTGGACACTCAAATAGCCTTTTGGTCAATAGAATACTCTTCTACAGAGCATTCTCAGTGCCCTAGATTTGGGCAGAGAAAATCATTAAAAATAGAAAAAGAAAACTTTCAGATTTGGGAAATGAAGGGTTTGCCATTGAAAGATGAACTAAATTTCATAGTAAAAAATCCTCCAGCTTTGTGAATGCCTCAGAAGCAGTGATTTTGATATAACCTTAGAAGAATCAGTTCATGCAGAGCCTAAAAGCACACAAGTTTATGGACAGGGACACCTGAAAAGGACTTCTTCCAAAACCATGATGCATGTGTCCTCTACGGAACACTCTCTAAGCAGTCAACACAAAAACACTTCTTTTAAAATAAAATCTGGCTGAGAAAGAACCAATCAAAAAATATTCTTAGCATGTGTCTTTTACTAAATGAAACAATGACACCATGTGCCCCGAGATGGCATCAAATATTTGCCTCTTTTGGCGGCTGCCTTGGGCTGATGATTCTCGAAGCTGAGGAAACGAGCCTTAAGAAGAATGCTGATGTCAGCCCCATTTCTGAGTCAGTTGTGTACTATATTTATAGTATCAACAGTTTAATTGGGAAGTTTGGTACTAATGATGTAAACACAGCTGGCTCATTTTCAGTTTAAATAGACACGACTCATTCGCAGACATAACCAGCATTTGTTTGCTCAACACCAATGTTCAGTAGCGTTCAACAACGTCTCAGAATCCACACAAGGTGTCTCAATGGCTGTATCAAAACAAAATCCAGGAGCTTACAGGCACGCACGTGGGCAAATATGTACCAGGCATTTGTAGACATTCTCAGATCAAATAATATTTCTCTGTAAAACTCTGCAAGATGTTCAATGGATACAACATGAAACATGAAAGTAAAGGTTAGTGCAAAGAGTGTACAAAGAGACTAAGAAAAGGCATCATCTGAATTTCCTCGGAGTCGGCTTCATATTTAGAATGCAGACATAGGAGGCACCATGCCGTGTCCAAAAAATTGGCTTCACTAACTTACAACATCACAGTAGATGGAATTCTGGCTTTAAAATTGAAGGCGCAGGCATCTCTATTACTCTACTTTATTACTGAAAAGGTGATCTCAAAAGCCTCTTCTGCATGTTCTGAAAGTCATGTGATCTACTTTTTTGGGGGACCATAAAAAGAGACTTCAGTAGAGCATATTTATGCCCAGTGAGTATGTCTTTTTATAACAAAAGCAAGGTTGTGACCTCAAGGCTATTGTGCAAATTTGAAACCTGAACTCACTGAGCAGTTGTTTCTGAAACAATTCTACCATGGAATGTGTTGTATCAGTGGTCTGGGAATATTATAATCACCTCTCTCTTCCCAAACCCAGAAATACTTACATTGTGAACACTAGGGTAAATTAAGCTTTGTGTTCAGGAGCAATATATTGTAATTAATCTGATGAAAATCCATGCATCCCACTAATGGGATCATCAAGAACTCAACGCAGGGAAAGTACAGGATCACGAAGGATCTCCAGACTGAAGACGGAGCTCAAGAAGAGAGCAGCCAAGCTAGAACCAACAATTCCTTCTGCTGAAACATCCAGAACCAACGCCCTGAGCACGTGTGAGAGCCGTTCCCTCACAGCCCCGCTGGTGCTTTACAAAGACTTCTACTTTGGATACTGTGGCCACATAGCTGCTTGACCAAGAAATAGTCCATCTTAAAAGAAATAAAAATGCAAATCTATAATGAACTAGAAGCGTTAATGACAAACACTGAAACAAATGCCTCCAAAAGAGGAGAAAGCAAACAATATGAAGTGCATGTGGAAGAAAAGATAAGCAGAACGGCGAGGAAGAGGCACCGAAGCCACAAATTAAAAATAAAATGTGAGGTACTCGTGGTAACCATTAGGCCCGCTGAGGTTGCAAACTTCATGACTGGATTATTGATGGTCACAGAAGCTGTTATGAACACTGCCAGGTTTTAGGCAGCTGGGAAAGGAGGCTGTTTTTCCGGCTTCTTGTGTGTTGAGTTTGAAAACCCCCTGGTCGTATTTAAGAAAAGAGACAAAGGGGAAAAGCACAGAGAATTTTCTGAGGGGTTTTCTCCATCTTCACCCTCATCGTTTCTTCTGCCAAAGTGAAGGGATAAAGGCAAAATATACTACCAAAAGGAGAGAAGACAGCTCACGTCTAAATGACTTGGAAAATACCAAATGGGAATTAAAATGTAGCGTATTCAAATAGCTCTGACCCGAAAGAGGAAACCATGCTAAATTCTCTCAGCTGGGGTGTGGGAAGCCAATCAGAATGTTTACAGATGCCTTTTAGTGTGATTCATGCCACTAAATGTATCATATAACCAGAATGGGCTTGCCCCCATTGATGTTTGGCCAGGAAGAATTGATTTTTTTTTTTTACTGTTAAAATTCCATTTCTCCAGAATGATGGTTATTCTCCAAAGAGGACTTGGAGTCATTGCAGAGTCCAGGAATCTGTACGTGTCCAATAATTTTTATGGATGAAACCCATAAAAATAATCTTGCATACTTTTCTAAATGGATGCAGATGCTGTTTGTGATAAACAGAATTAATTTCAATATTACTAAATGTATGTTGTATTTTCTTAATTCATAAATAGTAAGTGTATTTATCATCTTGTCAAACTGATGTCTTGTCAGTTGCCTGACAATTTTGACTTTTACGAAAAATGGCTGTGAAATCAGTAGATTCTGAGTAAGGTCTGACAACTGATAGTACAGTCAATCTTTTGGCAAGATTTTGCTCTGTGATGCCCTGGCTGGTGTGGCTCCATGGATTAAATGCTGGCCTGCGAACCAAAGTGTTGCTAGTTTGATTCCCAGTCAGGGTACATGCCTCGGTTGTGGGCCAGGTCCCCAGTAGGGGGCGCACGAGAGGCAACCACACACAGATGTTTCCCTCTCTTTCTCCCTCCTTTCCTTTCTCTCTAAAAATAAATAAATAAAACCTTAAAAAAAAAGATTTTGGTCTGTGCCACCTGTTCTACCCCTGTAAGAGCAGAGAGGCTTACATATTCGGGCACACAGGAGGTTTCTTTGGGGGTTCTGGCTGTGAATATTTTGCATGCCTCTCAAACTCAGCAGTGTAGCTCCCCTGTAACTTTCAAGATAACCCAGGAGACCAGGGAGTAAAGAGTGCCCTCAAGGGTGGGAATTAGGGTGTGCTGCAATGAGTGACACCATAAAAGAGCACCAGGTGGTCATCAAAAGGACCAGATTCAAAGCCAACATCCCAGTGACCCTTGATGAGTAAAGATGGACCGAAGAGCAAGACGTCCTCCTAACCTGACGTGGCAAACGGAATCTAATTCCTCTGGCTTCCCATCACTCAAACCTGGTCTCACTGCTTTACACACACTTAACCTCCACTTTAACTTTGAGTGCTCTGCACTTTTCAAAGTCATCTTTGACCTGAAAGTGCCCGAGGGTATCTCTGCTCTGCAAGAGTTAGAGGGCTCAACTCAAGGTTATTACCAAATGAGAGAGATGAAAGTGCAGAAGCTGACCTTTTCCTCTGAAATGTCAGGATTCAAGACAGGGTATCTTAAATATTAGGACGCTTGTTCTGCTTTTGTGTCAGATGTGCACTTGATAAACATCATGCATGTTAAAGAAATAAAAGGTGTGAGCTAACCTCACAGTCACAGAGCAATGAGCCAGAGCTTCCTTTTTCATATGGGGAATGAGAGCTACTTCACCCAGAACTAGGCATGAAAGTTGGCCTTTTTCTTATTCCTCTTGTCATATTGCATTCATCCAAAAACTCTTAGAGGAAGAGTCTCCAGGCGGCCAACCTTTACTCTACGTCGAACGTTAAGAATGTAGTTCTGTTCATTGAATCCACAGATATTCCCCACTAATGCTGGGACAGAATGGGTAACTAGACTGGCTACATTTGTAAACATGAATAATAGCCAAGCCCATCAGAGCTTCGTCCTTGGGAAAACTGGGCCTGAAGAAATGGCAAGCTAATCCCTTACCAAGGTGGATAGTGCAGATATTGTCCGAGTCATGAGGTCCCGTTAGGAGGCGACCCTATCATTTATTTTCTCTGGATCAGTGGTGACTTCTGCCTGCTTCTGCATTTCACCATGGCGCCTGGACAAGGTCGCTATTTGTCGCACACAACATCACACTAGGAACCTCTGACTCCTCATCACTGATTCCAGGAGAATGGGTACTGCAGGATGCAAGTCAGACTTAGAAACCTCTAGCTTTTGTTTTGTTTTGTCTTTTAACAAAGCTTTAGGCAGAATTAATTATTCTCCACAGCTGCATCTGACATCTCAGTGCCTGGGAAAGAGTAAGGTATGCAGGAATATGTCATGATAATTTGGCAATAGCAATAGAGAGAAGTATCAAGATGAGGCATAATGTTTATTTTAGCCATGGCATGGGATCCATGCCCCTCAACCTGGGATCATCGTTGGTCTTGTTTCAACAGTACGTTATCTGGGAGTTAATTTTCCATTTGATATTTAAGTTACTAATTAGCAGGAGACCTTTTGGCAAAATGGAAACACCGTGGACATATGTAAAGATATTCATACTATAATCATAAAGTGATCCCAACCACCGTATACTCACAAAATAGGATCTAAAGATCCGGTCTTTTCCCCTTTGTAAACATCTCACCCTTGCATTATAAATATCAAGAACTTACATAGAGGGAAGGGCTCTGGGGAGCCCAGGGCCCGCACTGCAGAGGGGAAAGGTGGTACTTACGCCAAACATTTGTCGGAGGTCCGGATCCCGGAACCGGAAGGGGATGTTGGAGACATGCAGCCGCTTGGGCTGGGACTTGTTTTCTGTGTTTTCAGAAGGTTGTGTCTGGGGCTGGCCATCCGTGGGCGCTGCGTCATCTGTCTGCTAAAAGATTGAGAGCAAAGCATAGAGGCTCTGAGTGGACCCAAATGCTCTTTTCCAAAATGATTTTGCATCCCCCATAGGGCAGGAAAATGCCAGAACAAAGGAGTAAGGGCAGGAAGGAACTGCTGAGTCGTTTTCATTCATTCAACCAATGTTTGTTGAACTCTGAGTGCCCATCATGGATCTGGGATTTGGCGGTAAGCAAAGCAAATATCCCTGTCCTCGTGAAGCATAATTCTCACAGGGGAAGACGGCCAATAAACTCGTTAATAAATAAATATGGAGCTGTCAGAAGAAGATAAGCACTGAGGAGAAAATAAAGCAAAGTAAGGGGTTAGTTGATACTGGGAGATGGGGTGGGGGCAGTGAGAGAAAAACATCCTCAATAAGGGGATAAGTCTCATAAAGGTTAGAGGGATGTATCCCTTAATCAGGCCTGTTCGAAATCTTAAGATATGCCTACATAATTCCTGAGGCTGTGCAGATAAAATATTAGTAAATATACTAAAACATTTGAAAAGGCTGTTTGGTATTCTGGAGTCCAAATAACCTGCTGACTGAGTTTCTTTTATTTATTTCTTTTTTTATGGCTTGAACTTTTGTTTCCTGATTGTGTAGACCTAGGCTGCCCATTACAGGATACTCCGTGTGGCTATTTAAATGTAAACAAATTAAAATTAAATAAAATGTAAAATTCAGCTCCTTATTCACACTAGCCAGATTTCAAGTGATCAATAACCACATGTGGCTAGTGGCTTCCATAAGGGACAGGCAGATACAGGACATCTCTATCACTGCAGAACTTTCTATTACACTAAGTTGGCACAGAGAATGTTACATTATTAACATAACTCATCTGCCCCCTCCATTCCATCCCTCCCAGATTAGAGCCTAGATAACATGCTATTACATTGGCACCCATATATAGGCAGGAACTAGGAAAAAAGTCACAATAATATTTGGTATCATTGTTGCCATTCTCATACTCTCAATTCTAGAGTTTGAACATTTCAGAGATGCTTCATTTTTAGATACTTTCCCTGCAATTAGCACATACTATGTACAGGTGGCAGTAGATGCCGTCCACATCAGGTACCTGCTTCTCTGAAACCAAGATGGAAATCCTATGTGGAAGCCCATCAAATTTAAAAGCAAAGAATTGTCCTCACCTACTTATAATCAATTTAGAAGCATATAACTGAGAAAAAACTATCAATGCAGGCAGTCAGGTGTAAAATAATAAAGACAATTTTACACAGTGAAAAACACACATGCCAAAATAATATGAGCATAATTAGCAACTTTCTCATCAAACCTTGTATTAACTGGCAGATTTCATTTATTATTTCATTACTTCCTGTCCTATACACACTGAATTGCATTTTAAAGTCAAGACCTCCAGTTGACTGGTACACTACTTTGCAAGCTGGGTTCATATCAAAAGCCCTACCAGATAACTTCTTCTATTTCTAAGTACAAGGTTATGATGGCAATGACAATTTGCTTATGCTTTTAGAATGAGTAAGAAGGAGGTTAGTGATAGTTTCCTAGCCTGTAAAATTCACAATAATAATGACACATCCCTTATATGGCCCTGTGAAGGTTGAACAAAACAATATATGCCTGCTCATCAGAGTTCTTGGCACATCGTATACAGTCAACAAATGAAATGTAATATATTTTTAGAGTGATTTTTTTTTTTAAAGTCGAAAGACAGGTGTAGAAAGCCTCTCTTATGAACCAATAGGAAAGGTTCTCATTTGCTTATTAAACACCTCTTTACTGAGCAACTACTGTATGCTGGCCATTGAAGTAAATCCTCCAAATCCCATGTAGCTCCCATTTTAGTACTAGACAAAGAGTTAAAGTCAACTGCCATATACACTGTTAAGTGCTGCGAGGAGAATGAATCTCGGAGGGCCGAGGAAACTTAAATCAGGGGCACATGGCACAGTTGGAGGCTCCACAAGTCTTGCCAGTTCTGTAGGTTAAATGATAAGTGAGAGGTGTGAGAGATGTCTAAGAGAAGAGGTGAAGGGGACTGACACTGTGATGGGGGTGGCAAAACCCAAGCAGACCCTCAGAGAGGTGGCACCATGCCGTGGAGTCAGGGGAGCACATGTAGACCTTACCATCACTGGTGGGGTGGGGCATGTATGAAGTGGGGGCAGGGCAGCACGTTGTGGAGGGAGGTAGGGGGTTGGAATATGAAGAACCCCGTGTGCAGAGCAAGAGTATAAATTTCATCCTACAAACTATGAGGAGCCACCTAAGGATCGTAGCAGGGTGACGTGAACAGCTCATGAGCCATAATAGACAAATGACAAAGGCCTGTTTAATGGTTGGCTGACTCGCTGACTAAATGGGTGAATGGGTGACAAGCATATGAAAAAAGTAAAGAATGAAGGGGTGAATGATCAACCTTGCCACCTTCAAGTGATTGTAAAGAAAAATATTACAACATTGATACCCAAACAGAACAGGAACTGTGTCTTCTCTGCCGGTAGTGAGATTTGGTTACATGTCCATGAGATGCAAATGACCTTGAGTCACAGAATTGTCATTTTCAGAGGGATCGGGGGTCTTAATACTCTTAAGTTTCCAGAAGCAGCAGCTCAGACGGAAACTTCCAGTCTACTCATTCCTTCCTGTTAGAAATTGCTCTTCAAATGCAAATTACAACAAGCTCCTTCTTACACCAAGAAAGAAACTCAGATTTGGATTTGTGCATAACTGCTGGATGTTTCAGCTTAATAAACCTAATTAGGAATTACAGAGATTATGATTAAACATATTAAATGATTAATAGCATTACGCTGCTCATGTGAAAATTAAAATTAATCATCTTTAGTCAAACAGGACTTTGGAGAAATCTTTGTGTTGTTTCCTTTGATAAAAACATACAACGCTCAATTAATCATTTTGTCGTGTGCACATGTATATAAATGCCCATAAATTGTTATGTAGGAATACCTGTGTGTTAAAAGTAGTTTTTAAACCTAACATGTAAACTTTTTTTCTAGAAAAGTTTTCTAACATTGTAGGTGAATGGAAAAGAAAGCATGTCAGAACCCAGAGCTTGAGAAAGCACAACAGAAAAAAAAACATTTCTTTTTTCAGACTGAGCACGACTGGTTATAGAGTGCGATTTAATGTAGAGCACTAGATTGTGGTGAGGACCAAACACAATAGGACGTGAACGGAACCGCTCGTACACAGCCTCAGGCACAGAGTGAGACTTCCGGGAGTGACCCTCACTGACTCTCCTATTGAGGTTATTGGGGTGCGAGCTTTCTCTTTCCCTTCTTCTGAGGACTTTCAGGGAAAACATATGCAGAGCATGCCTGTGCTTTACGTCCCTCTATCGGTCTCCTAAAAAATCACCACAAATGTCGCAGCTTAATGCAATAGAAATTCATTCTCTCAAGTTGTGGGGGCCAAAACTATACAAAGAAGTTGCCTTCAGGTCCCTGCTTCCTCCTAGGAGGGAATCCCTTCTTGCCTCTTCTTACTTCTCTTGACTGCATCTCTGCAATGTCAGTCTTCATGGTCATATGGCCTCCTTCCCTCTGTGAGTCTGACACTCAAATCTCCCTCTTCCTTTTCCCTCTTGTAAGGAGAATAGTCATTAGATTTAGGGCTCCCTTTAAATCCAGAACGCTCTTGTCTTGGGATCCTTAATCTTATCTGTAAAGACCCTTTTTCCAAATAAGGTCACATCCACAAGTTTACGAAGGTCAAGCATGGGCATAGACATATATATTTTAAAGCCACCATTAAACCCACGAGTCCCCTGTAAACCAACCACGGGTGGATGTAGAATGAGTAGCTGATACCAAGGAGTGAATGTATTTCCTGCCACAGCAGGCAGCATGGAGTTCTCAAAAGTGTTGGCTCCAAACCAGGTCCAGTGGAGAGGAGAATGTCCATTCCAGCCAGGGCTGCCCCAGGCTCCCTTCTGTCACACTGGGCACTTTAATGAGTTCCCAAAATAGACAGGAGACTTGAGTCTTCCCTTCACCAGCCCAGGCTCTGCATCAGCCCCTGGATGCAAGGATGCTGGGCTGAGAAGCCCTCCACCAGCCTCCCAAAGCCATCGATACTCTCTAAGGACAAAGACTTATCGGTAGGTTCCCTGAGCCCAGTGCTGTACGTCACACAGATGGCTTAGGGATACTAAGCCATCACAGTATCCCTAAGAAGCTTGTTGAATCTTATGGCAAAGACACATTGAGAAATTTCTAAGGACAAAAATAAAACGATGGCAAAAAGCTAAGAAAATTACTTGGAGGACCGTACATCGAGAATGTGTATTCCTGAAAGGCACAGGCTACCTGATTGATTGGTGCCTCCCCCAAAGCTGGTAAAAATTAATTGCTGAAGGAAGAACTCTTGATTGACCCTGTCTGATTTTTAAAAGTAATTCCGGCTCTAAAACGGGACCCAGCTGAGTTGGGAATGAACCTCATAGCCAGGTTTGGGAGATCAGGTCTCCGCCCAGACATCACCCATCAGAGAAGCTGCCACCGGCCCCATTATCTAAACCAGCTGCATCAGCATCTCTGCTCTCCTTGCCCACTGATTTTTTCCATAGCACATACTCCTTCCCTGTATGTTATAGGCTTCTGTGAATTTGTATGGTGTCTGTCTTCTCCACCAGAACATAAACTCCACGGGAGCAGAGACTGTGGGACTGTTCACTGTTATATCCCTACCCCCTAGAGTAGAGTTTCTCAAGGACAGAACTGTTGACATGAGGACTGGGTAATTCTTTGATGTGGGCCTGTCCTGTGCACAGTAGGATTGCAGAAACATCCCTGGCCTCCATCCACTAGATGCCCGTGATATACTCCTGAGTTGGAACAACTAACAATATCTTCTGAGGTCCAAATGTCCCCTGGTGGGGCCGAGGGGCAAAATTGCACCAATCGCATCTGCTGACCTTGAGTACGTGGTAAGTTCTCAAGTAAGTACCTGTGAGATAAATAAATAGGCTTGGTTTTGCTACGACTGAGCTGCGTGACTGCTAACTTCATGTTTCTAGGCCTCTGTGTGATTGTGCATGAAATAAGTTTGTATCTGTCCTGGACCATTTAAGGTGGGGTAATGGCATCAGAGGCTGTGTGACAGTTAAGTCCTATGCATAAACAAGGGGTATCAGCATTATCGTCATTATTATAAACAGTATCAATAACCACCAGCTTGTGTTCCCCATTTCTCAGGTCTACCGGTGCGGAAGCCTCTGAGAGGTAGCCTCCCCTTCACGCAAGAAGGGTTGCAGGAACCTACATGGATGGAAAGCCCATTAACCTCAAGAGGTGGGTGTCCACCAGTACTCTCAGTTTTCCAAGTAAGCTCATTAGGATGGCAAAGCCAGCTTTGTGCTCTGGCCCAGTTCAAAGGCCCTATTAGGAGGCAGAATATGTGGCACAGAATTTTTCCTAATAAACAGACTCCCCAGATATCAGCATTAGGTTATAAATGTTAAGAAAACACTACTGGCGCTTTAATCTCCAGTAGATCACTTAGTGTTTCCGCCAAGGCCTCCATAAAAACCGCGGGGCTCCCTCTGCTATAATTGTTCCTAATTCAATGAATAGCTCTGAGCAACCCAAGGGCTAATCCTGGGGAAATTGGATTTTGATATTGACCAATCCAGGGATGACTGTTGGAGAGAATACGCATAGTAGTGTAGAAGCCTGTGTCTTTCAGGGTCTGGCCCCTCCCAACGGTGTCCGGTGTCCAGTGTCCTCTCTTTCAGCCTGCGTAAACATGCCTTCAAGCCATGTCATCTCCTGGGGATGACCAGGTATCCCAGAGTGGAAGCACAGGTGAGAAATTTTGTAGCTGGACATCTCTGAGTTACACTTCAGTCGAGTCGCTTACAAGCTCAGCTCCTTAAAGCCTTCAGGGCTTCAGTTTCCTCAGCAGCACACAGAGATAAAAGATTTCCATCACAGAGCTGGGTGTGGTTCCAAGTTCCTGGTAGGTGACTGTCACAGGATAGATGAGTAAAACATGGTGAAGTTGTCAGTGGAAATTACAATTCAGAGAGAAATTAGAGATTTGGAAGAAGAGTGTTAAGTGTGTATGTGGCGGAGGTTGGGGGAGGATGATTAGAAATAAAACGAGAATTGTATCAAGTTATATTTGATGATGGAAAGCACATCATGCCAGTCCAAAATACACATCTTTGGCTTAAGGATTATTTTGATCTGATTTTCTTTTTTTGAGAAACAGCAGACACAGAAGCTCTGAAAACAAAGTAAAAGTTAGCCTTTTGTGAGGGACGTTTACATTTATAAGGGAAATCCCGGTTTATAAGGCCATCGTCCTGGACCAGAAGAGAACTTGACCCTAAATCACAAGAAATTCTTATCAGCGGAGAAGGCAGGACTAAAGTTTGCATAACAACCATACACCCGTGTTAGCTGTGCTTTCCCCGGTGACTTGCCATAAGTGCCCACCCTTCAACATCTTTGGTCTTTAGCCATTTCAAGGATTTACACAGTTTTCCTGAGTATCTCCCATGCAGAGAGGAGGTATACATGTTAGTAAACTTCTATTGTTTTTCTCTTGTTGCAGGGGAAAAGGGAGGTGTGCCAGCTAAAATCCTGAAAGGGTAGAGGAAATTATTTTTTCTTCCCTACGTGATGAAAATTAAAAACACATGTAAAAAAGAAAAAAAATGTAGTCACAACACAGCACTAGATAGATAAGGATGGTTGATCAACACTTGAGAGCGGCCCTGTCCAATAAAATAAAACGGGAGCTTTTAAGTTTGCAATTTAAAATTTTCTAAAAGCCATATTTCAAAATAGTAAAATAAATGTGGAGTTAATTTTAAGAAGATATTTTAATCAAATTTATCAAAAATATCATTTCAATATGTAATCAATATAAATAATATTTTGCATCCTTTTTAATTATTTTGTGCCAAGCCTTCAAAATATTGCCTATAACTTGCACTCATGGCTCATCATCTCAATATGGACATTACGCTTTCATTGGAAATACCTGACCTGCATTTAGGATTTTTTTTTTTAAGGTTTTATTTCTCTCTCTCTCTCTCTCTTTTTTTTTTTTAGAGAGAAGGGAAGGGAGGAAGAAAGAGAGGGAGAGAAGGAGAGAAACATCGATGTTAGAGAGAAATGTCTACTGGTTGCCTCTGGTACTTGCCCTGACCAGACACTGAACCTGCAACACAGGCAGGTGCCCTGACCAGGAATCGAACCGGTGGCCTTTTACTTTGCAGGATGACACCAACCAACTGAGCCACACTGACCAGGTCAGGGGCGTGTTTAGGTTTCTAAAAATTGATAGTTAAAGATCCAAGATTTTTAAAACATACCTAAAAGTTTTCTAATAACTGAATTGCCAGTGTTTAAGTTTAAATTAAAGTGGAATCAAACTAAATATTCACACCAGCCCTATGTCAAGGGCACAGAAGGTACCTGTGGCTGTGGCAGAATAATGGCCCTTAAAAATGTTGTTGTCCTGATCCCTGGAACTTGTGAATACGAGTATGTTACTCTCCATGACAAATGGGGACTAAGGTTGCAGATGGAATTAAGGTGGCCAATCAACTGACCTTGAAATAGGAGATGATCCTGCATTGTCTGGTGAGTCCAGTGTAGTCACAGGCATCTTCATAAGTGGAAGGGGTGGGGGTGGGAGTGGGGAAGGCAGAAGAGCAGCCAGTTTGAGAGAGATATGACATGAGAAGGACTCGGCCCACCACTGCTGGCTTCCAAGTTGGAGGAAGTGGACCATGAGGCAAAAAAATGAGGACGGTCTCTGGGAGCCATAAAAAGCAAAGGAAGGGCACCTATCCAGGGCCTACGGAAAGAGATGTCATCCTGAAGACACCTTGAAATTGGCCTGGTGAGACTCCTGCTGGATTTTTGACATCCAGGAACTGTAAGGTAACACATTTGTGTTGTATAAGTCGTTAAGTTTGTGATAATTTGTTATGACAGCAACAGAAAGTGATGCACTACCTCATCAGAAAGCACAGGTATGCAACAACTCTTCTGCCACTGCAGAAAGTTCTGTTGGACATTGCCGCTTTACGGTAATGCTGACTTGGGGGGGTGGGAGTGAAGAATGAATGTAAACGGAAGAAAGTAGAGAAAGAGAAATAAAGAAAAAGAAAAGGTCTTCCCTTGGCCAATGGTGGTAGGGTGTTTCAAAATGAGGAAATCTGATTATTTGGAAGTCAGTTCTATGTACCTAAATTTTGTTTTGTTTTGTTTTTTTAATTATCGCCTGAGGATATATTCATTGATTTTATAGACAGAGGAAGGGGGTGGGGGAGAAAGAGAGAGAGAGAAACATTGATCAGTTGCCTCCTGTACACGCCCTGACTGAGGATTGAACCTGTAACCTTTTGTTGTACAGAACAATGCTCCAACCATCTGGGCCACCTGGCCAGAGTGTACCTAAATTTTAAGTAAAAAAAAAAAAAAAAAAAGAAAAGAAAACAGAAAAAAAAAAAGAAATACATTTGGGCTATAACTTCCTTACATGGTATGGTGAAAATTAAAGATAATATATACCACGTATATAGGACGGGGCCTATCACGAAGTTGAAGTTGGTTCTACCAGTGGCAGCTTCTACTTTTGTTGCTATCATTATTATTGTTGTTATCGTTATTGGTGTTATTTCTGTTTAGCCTGTAGATAAATGTTTCTTAACCTATTTCTGTGCTCAAGGACATACTGAAGATTTTATGAAAGCTGTAGACTGGCTCCCTGGGAAGAAAATGCACATACACTTGAATTTTGCATGAAATTTCAGGAAGTTTACAAACTCCCTGCAGGAAGTGTAGATATCCATGGATCCATGGATAAGCACCACTATTGCTGAAGGGCATTTGCCCCTCCCACCATTCTATGTTGAGACATTTGATGCTACTACATACTACCATCCACTGAGAGCTTATATACCAAGAGTGGAACTGCCTAAAGGATCTGGGATAGGGGCTTGAAAATAAAATTGTGCTGAGGTCCTATTGTGAGTTAGACATCTAGCCAGGTGTTTTTCATACCTTATTCTACCACAACAATTTGGAAAGCTGAGGCTCAGAGAGGTTAAGTGACCTGTCCAAAGTCACACAGCAAAAAGACAGCAGAGCGAGGATTGAACCTAGGATATGTATCCTGGGTTCCTGGATACATATGAAAAGATTCCAGGTTAAGGACTCTTTTCAGCCCTCAGTGGCCTCTCAGGGTCAAGGTAAAGATGCTCTGGGAGGCAACTGCAAAGCATTCTTACAGATGAATAAAGATTCACTGACATTCTAACTGTGTGTGCTCTCGGTCTGGACTGGACACAGAACGAGCTTGGAGAATATGGTCCTGTTACAATCAACCAACGAGAAAGTAACCAAACCAGCCTGCTTCAGATACCTTCTTGGAGCTCCTAGAGCCCTGTGTTCACCTCTGTTGAACACTTATTAACACAGATTTTAAAAAATTATCAGTTTACTCACCTGTGTGTCCCACTAGAATATGACCCTGCCAAAGACACACTATACTGAATGCATTTTTGAAGTCTTTTACCATGGTACACAGTAGGCGCTCGGCAAATCTTTATAGCGGCATCCCAGGAAACTTCTGGGTGCCACTTCTTTGTCCACGAGCACCCCTAGTTCTGCCGTCCAGATATCGAAACCCAGCACCCAACCTGTGATGCTAACGTAGCACAGTTTCCTCCCAGTCAGCCTATTGAATATTCAGCATCTTCCCTCTCCTACAGGCTTAATTCCCTCCATGCACAGAGCTCTTAATAGTGATAAATAAAAAGTGTACTTTTGGAGAGCCAGCTGCTTCTCCCTCCTCCACCAATTTTCTCAGAGAGAAAAGCTTGTGAGTGTCTTTGAGGCATTATTTGATTAAGTTGACAATATTATGTGAGCGATGGTTGAGTACCACTGCGATGAACTTTGGACCAAATTGATTTGTGTAACGAACACTTGCTCTGTCTCTTCTTGCAGCCTGAATAGCGGTCTTGATTTAGCCAGTAATGCCGAGCGCCAAGTGAATTTACGGGGCCCACAGTCCCTCTCTCTCAATCTGCAGAGAATAGTAGGAGCAAAGCATGGACTGGCATAATTCAATACATTGTACTATAAGCTCAGAAAATAATATCACAGAGCTCTGCAATATACCTATTTGATTTGATTTGTAAACCTGATAAAAAAGCAATCGAGAAAAGTTCAGGGGGAAAATATATATGTTCTAAGCAAAAATGTAACTATATTGAATGTGTTCAAGGAACCAAAGAAAGGGGTGGGGGGGCAGAGAAAATCATGCATACTAAATCAACTTCATACCCTGCGTTAGACAATATTGCACATTCTCCATTTAAAATGGAGCAAGATTGTGCAAAGTTATTTTCCATTAAAAATAATAATAATGGTAAGCCCAGGGAATGTGAATTAAAACCCACGTCTCGGGTTTGCTCACAATCCTACTTCAAAACGGGGCTTGTGTGGATTCACTCAGCTTCCTGCTTTTTCATTTTAGCTCTGTAGGCAAACAAATAAGTTAATCACACAGCTTTGGATGTAGTTAATGCCTCCTTCCTAGCTTTGCGGGGCTGATTCCATAGCCAGGTGACACAGATTTAAGAAAAACATCCCATTTCCCTCAACTTGAATAAATTCAGTGCTCTGCTGGAATGATGAGATTCCTCAGACAGGAATGAGGCTGACGGGCAGAGAAGGGCTGACAAATTCTTTGGCTATATTTTTACTCTTCGAAAATATAGGACGAGCATGCAAGGGGCCAAGTGTTTAACACATCAGTAAAGGAGATGAACTGACAAGGTGTCTGTATTAGTCTGCTCAGGCTGCTATAACAAAATATCATAGACTGGAGGGCTTACAGCACAGACATTTATTTCTCACTGTTCCGAAGGCTGGGAAGCAGAAGATCAAGGTGTCTGCATATTTGGTTCCTAGGGAGAGCTGCTTTTATGCCTTGCTACCTCCTCACTATGTCCTCGCATGGTGGAGGGAGAATGGTCTCTCTCAGTCCTTTTTCTTCTAAGGATGCTAATCGCATTATGAGAATCCTGTCCTCGTGACTTTATCTAACCCTAATCACTTCCCAAACTCTCCACCTCCAAATGCCATCACACTGGGGTTAGGGCATCAACACATGAGTTTGGGGGAGGGAAAACACAAACATTGAGTCCATACCAGTGTCACTGAAGCAGCGCTTGCAAAGCACTGTTCCTTATTCCCAGATGGTTTCACTGGGCTGGAAACCACATGTCCTCTTGTTTAATCATTCAAAACATGTTTGTTGAGCATCTACTATATATCAGGCCCTGGGGATACAGCAGGCTTATTTGAGGGTTGATATCTGTTTATCAGAGAGCAGAACAATAAGACTCTATAAGGTAGTCTTTCTCTGCTTCACATTCAAAGCTTTGGTTTTTAGTTCCAGGAATAAGGAGCTGGTAATAGCTACTACTATTAATAACAGTAAACATTTATAGACTCTGGAACCAAACTATCGGGGTTGGAATTTCAACTCTACCACTTCCTAGCTGTGTGACCTTGAGGAAGTTACTTAACCTCTCTGGGCCTCAGTTCCTTCATCTAGGAAAAAAGTATACTATTATTAGCACTATCCCCCCAATGGGTCACTACAGGTAAATGCCTTTCCTGGCCTGTAATTATTATGATGATCAACCTCTAGAGCACCTGGTAGCCATTTAAGGAACATTAATTGAAGCCCTTTACAGGCATTATATTTTATTGCATCGCCTGGTGACTCAGAGGAAGATTATCATTTGTCCCCGTTTCGTGATAAAAGAACTGAGGTTCAGAGGGGCTAAGAGCTTTTTCAGGATGCTCAGTCAGAAGACGGCAGGCAGTGCGGCTGAATGGTTGAGAGTGTGGTACTGCAACTTCCTGAGTCTGCTTCCTTCCTGACATCTAAAGAAGATGTGAGAGTTTTCTGGCCACTCTTGCTGGCACCCCCACCCTTCCTGTTCAGGGATGACTCTCTTACAACTTTCTCCACACCCCAACTTCCCCCTCTGGTTTTCTTGAATCCTCCATCCCACTCAGAAATCAAGGTCAATATAAGCATCGATTCAATAAGAAAAAAATGTTAATATTTTATAGTGAACCCTCAAATCCATCTAGCTCAAAGACCTTTTCCCCCTAACATATTATGCAAGATTTCATTTAACCAAATGGCAAATCTACACAAATCTACACATTACGCTAATTTTCTAGGCCCAAGAAAATGGCCAAAGGCATAATCTGGCTGCAGAGAATTGGTGATGAATTTAAGCTGGAATTGATCTCAGGCCAGTCCATCTCAAAGCTTTGAAAGTCAGTAAAATTCAAACTCTCTTCCTAGTGTCACCGTCCTGCATCCTGATGGCCTTACAGTGGCTGGGGGCATTTCCCGCCTCTTCACCCCTATCATTCCTGCCCTTTCAGTGTCTGTGGGAAGAGGTCCACTGGTGGGACTCTCTTCCTTCTTCCCCTCTGGGTCTTGTTCTTTTAGGGCTGGGGGCTGGGAGAAGGGACAAAGGGACTGAGGAGGCAGAGGATATTCAGTGACACAAGATGCTTCCTGGTGTTGAGAAGCCAGTGTCTCTCTCTGCTTTCCCTCTCATTCTTCCGGAGTTCTTGTGCCCAGGTGGCTTCTGGGGGTGTGGTGGAGCCTGAGGCTGCCACATGCCTGGGTTATTGGGACAGTTATCAGCCATCCCATCATCTCCCATTGTTGCCCGGAGTCCTATGTCGTCGAGGGCAGTCCTCAATGTTCCTAACTCTCCTTTTAGACGGGGGTCCCTCCTTCGATATCAGGCTTCCTGGACAGCCTTGGAACGGCTGCACCGTCCTCTGAGCTTCAGGTTCTTTCAAGAGGCTGGGGAGCCCTAGGGAACGGATAACAGGTGCCCTAACACATGTCCCATGATTATTCTTTCTCATCCTACTGTTTCAGACTACGCCAGCAAGCCTCCACCTTTACAAACCCAGAGGAGAAGCAGGCTCGAGTCTCTATATTAATGACATCCCACACCCAACTCATTTAAGGAACATGTGAAGTTCTCCCAAGAGCTTTGCCACTACCTCCTGCTTTGATGGCATCATTAAGATGAGCCTCCTCATTCCCTAGCTTGGGAAGCACCCAGCATGAACGAGACGGCAGCCTCCCCTTCCTGCTGGCCCCCCACTCTCCCTCTCCTGGAGTGACAAAGTCTTCTCCACACCCACCTCAGCCCCCTGGTTTTCTTTACTCCCCTGTCCCACTCAGAAATCAAGACCAATTTATACATCAATTAAAAAAAAAACAACTAATATTTTGTAGTGAACCCTCAAACTCACCTAGCTCAAAGATTTTTTCCCCCTGAAGGTATTATGCAAGATTTAATTTAACCAAATGGCAAATCTACACATTATGCTAATTTTCTGGGCCTAAGGAAACTGCTGAAAGCATAATTTGGTTGCAGAAAATTGGTGAGGAATTTAAGATGGAACTGATCTCAGTGAAAATCCCTGGATTTTCCTTACTAATTATTTTTCTCTTTATATAAATGCCTGGAATAAGGAGACAAGCACTCTGAGGGTTTTGTTCTAGGACTACTGGGGTTTTTCCAGTGTACACGGAAACATGTGCACTTCTCCTTCTTTGTGAACATTAATGTGTCTACTCACAGGCATTCGACATACCTCATAAAGTACACCCTTTCTCTAAATGGACGACATGACTCAGATCACGTCTGAGTTCCAAATCCTATTCATTCGTAGGCTCATTTCTCTTGTACCAGTGGGTGGGGAGGGGTGAAAATATACACGAGGAAAGGAAGAGCATACTAAGAAATGTGCTGCAGAAGTAGAAACGCCTGCACTCCTTTCTAGTTTGCTCCTCACCTAGATAGCAAGCTAGCTCTTCCAGGGCCATGTACTAAATAGTCGGGCTTTGCTGGCCACGCTGCCTCCATTGCACCTACAAGCAGCCACAGGCAGTAAGTAAACAAACGATGAGCATGGCTGTGTTTCAGTAAGGCATTATTTACAAAAACAGGAAGTGGGCCAGATTTGGCCTGTGGGCCATAGTTTGCCATATTTGTTCTTAAGGGAACTAATAATCTGGGCCTATACTGTTTCACTTGTTCCCATTGAAAGAGCTTCCGCTTATATAAAGAACGTTTGCTAGATGTGAGGGATAAAGGATGAATAAGACACGCTCGGAGAGCCCTTGGGACCGCCCATTCGTGCTGGGGAGAAAGACAATGACCCACACACTCACAAGGCAGTGGGTGAGTCCTCTGATTGAAGGACCTTCGGGTGCATAATTCAGTGAGAGAGGGCATATGGAAAGCTTCTTGAAGAAAGCCTTATTCATCTAGAAACTTGGCAGTTGTATATTAGCAGGGCTCATGGGCAAAGCCTTTCGATGGTCTAAAGTCCAATTCTTAGAGTGAGGACAGAGAAACATCCACTAGTCCTGGGGTTATTTCTCATCTAATTATGTCATTCATAGCCGTACTGAGAAGAAGGTGAGTCTCCAGAAGTAAGATCTGAGTGGCAGACACGATGCCAGTGACAGTGGGCAGTCACTCACCTTCTCGGAGTTTCCTCTTCTTCATCTGTGAAACAATAATGGCCATACCAGCCCCTTCTTGAGTCAGAGAGAAACGAATAGGATTATGCCCCCAAAATCGCTCTGGCTTTTTCAAAAGTCAGCCTTTTCCTTTTTCAGGTTACTCTACCCAAAAAGCAAGATCTGCCTACATAGAAGATGAAAATATGGAAGCCATTGAGGTAACTAGAAGACTTCTAGTCAATGGAAGTCCTTCAATTCAGGAGACTTCGATTCCGGTCTAACTGAAGTCAGTTTCTCACTATTTCATGTGTCTGGGATGAAATTCACTGCACCTGAATAAAGGAAAGCACTGGATTTTGTGGTCTTGTGGGAACCATGTCTAAAAACTCAAGTCTCTGAGACTCAGGAAGGGTGACTGTGGTAGATGGGGTGAGGAGCCCTACCTTGAGAGTGGGTGGTTCGTGGTTGCTGCTAGCAAAACACAGATTTTTATGGTCTGAAAGGTAGACAGTTTTGCCTATGGTTGGACGTATAGAGAGATCTGCATGTAGTAAATCAGTCTATGTCCAAGTATAACCTTCAGATCACCTCTAAGTCACCTGGGGAAGCCTGAAAATGCATATTCCTGGGCCCACCCCAAAACTAACCATGAATAATTATGGACCCAAGATGATTCATTTTAAATCATCCTTTTGGGTGACTCTGATGTACTCTGACACCTTAAAAGCCACTGTTTTATACCCTAGCTGGGGCAATAGTGTGAGTTTATGATTCTGGTCTGAGAGAACAATGGGGACTGGGCCACTAATACCTAGTTATCTGACCTTGGCCATGTTACTTCACTTCTCTACACCTTACCTTCCGTGGCTTTCAAATGGGAATTTGTCAATTCATTCATTCAAAGATTATTGATTTACTACCTTCAGTGTGACTGAATAAGAACCACAACACAGGAGGAGGATTAAAACAGCAATGTATGCAAAGTGCTTATCAATGACTTAGGGCATTTTGCAAGCACTGAGTAAACATTGGTCATGGATATCCATTAACTACTTTCCATATGCACCTTCCAAGAACAAAACCACTGTTTAGAGGGCAAATCCTAAGCCTCAGATGGATCTCTTGTGTATCAGGGTTTACACACAGCCACTGGACGGTCCTTGATTTAGGGGGGCATACTTTCTCCTTGAATTAAAACCTCTGCCTGGAAAAAGAGATGTTTATATTTTTAAGGTGGATGGGGAAGGTGGGGGTAGAGGGTGGAGGCAGGTGATGTTTCAAACGGTTTCTCTCCTGAATCAAGTAGGACCTCAGATGTGCCAGGGTTTTTCTATGAGGTTATATCTATCTATCTGTCTATCTATCTATGTATATATATATATATAGATATCTACAGATAGATAGAGATATCTATATATATATATAGAGAGAGAGGTGTATAATGTATACATCATAATACAATCACAAGGTTGAATTCCAAGGCAGATGGAACATCCTGATGGGGAGGCTCGCTGCCGACTGATTATTTGATGCTTTCGATCTTTTATATCGAATTTGAGATTACAAGCCTACTTTTCCATTCATCCCTGCCCTGCAGCTTCCCCGACATTTGTTATCTTTGCCTGAGCCTTTCAGGCAAGGCCTCGGAACCGCCCTCCCAAGCCGGCTGCGAGGGGAACAGGACTGCTGCCGTGCTCTTTGACATAGAGCGCAGCATACTTCATTGAAGGGCAAAATAAAATAAAATTTTGGACCATTTTTATTCAGCTTATGAGAAAACTCTTTTAAGATGAGTAACAGTAGAGTTTATTTAGCATAACTGCCTATGAGCGTTTACCAGGAATATGAATGCGATCTACATTTTTCAGATGCCTATCATATTTTATGTTCCTGTCATACACTTACTCCAAATGCACTCTACAGAAGACTTATGGCACTGGCTCAGTAATTTCCCTGGAAATGCAGATTCCAGGGCTCCGGCATTTTCGGCGCCGATGCGGGCAGTGTGGGGTGGCTCCAGGGGTGCTGCGGCCTGCTCGTGCCCACCTGTGAGAGCTGGCTGTTTATGTCAGGGACGTTGTGAGCTTGTTGCTAAACACAACCTTTAATAAAAGTAAACTACATAAACCCATAATAGGAATAAGTACTTAAAATGTATCATTTCCTAATCCTTCTACTCACTACATTTTACTATTATCTATAGGTTCTTAGATTTTTTCCTGGGTTTTGTACCGGAATGGGGAAGAGAGTGTAAACTGATGTGCTGTGTCTTTGGCCAACTCTGCGTTCATGAACGAGGCTTTGGTAGCTTGAAATTGGCCATGGGGGTGGGGGTGGGGGAGGGTATTTATACCATGGGAATTGGTGAATGTTTCGAATCAGCCTTTCCACTGCCCCGAGCTGGTTGTTAAACATTAACCAGCACAACTGGTAGTAGCCAGCCATAAGCATTTGTAACAAGTATACCAAGCAATTCTAATGAAGGTGGTTTCTGGCCCACGGTTTAAGAAAATGCTGACAAAGATTTAGAAAAGTCAGTCCCTGGCAGAGTCATGTTCTGGTCGTTCTTCCAGTTGCTTCTAAAACTATCCTCTGCAATAAGGCAGCACCAAGTGATGCTGAAGGGCCAGACTCGGAAATCAGAAACATCTGGGTTCCAGGTTTGGCCCCATGACCTCTGCGTGACAATTTGTAAATTAGTTAACCTCCATGAAAACTCTGTTCTCTCATCTGTAAAGTGGGTTTTTAATACTCACTTTGCTGACTCATAGTCAGCAATAAAGCAAGATTATATTATTAAGAGTCTAGCATTGAGCCTGGCTCCTAATAATTGTTCAATAAATGATAGAAGTTTGATGGTGAGGATGATGGGGATGATGCATGTGATGCTGTATTTTTTATAGAGGCATTTGGGAGAAATCTCTTGAAATCACGAACATAGTTGATGGATATTAAACTAACTTAGTAATCTGAAACAAAGAAGGTTCTAGGAAAAAAAACCTACTGTCCCTTTCAACTTCTTCATTTAAACAATTTTATCCAAACAGTAATCGTTAATGCTAATATTGTGCAGGCAGTGGATGCTACTTTACATTGCTCATATCACTTATCCCCATGTCATTCTCCTGAAGTAGATGCTGTAATTAGACCCATTTTATACATAAGGAAACTGAAGCTCAAGAACAGGCCCACGTAGCTGGTCAGTAGCAGAGTGGGCCCTAGAACTAAGGCCTCGAGCTTCTGAGACAGCAACCTCCCCCCGATGCCACACAGCCTTCTCGGGACGGAAACTCTTTATCCATAAGGGATCGTTGAAGCTGAAAACAAAAACAGGCCCTTGAACAGGAAACTGAAAGTACAAGTTCCATATTAAACTATCTAAGAAACACTCACAATATCCCAGAATAATCTATGACCTTTGTGGGAAATAATATGTTCCTTATAGTTATCTTGGATGGTGTTGCCGCCCCAGAGAAAGGGTTGGGTTACGCGAAAAACTGCTTCCACAAGTTATGCCATTTCTGATCCTTGAGTACCATGGCTTTAGTGAGAGGAGGTAAGGCATGTTGTTTTGGCTGACAGCGTGATGTAAAAGAAGGAGGATTGGATGAACGTCCTGAGATCTGGGTTTGAATGCTGGCTTTGAGTTTTAGCAGAGAGCAGTATAATCTTGGGCAAAACTTGAGACTTCTCAGAGCCCCATGAATGGCTGTAATAATACTTACATTTTAGGCTGCCATGAGGATTCTACAGAACTATGCATTGACATGCTTATACCATGCTCTAATTATTAAAGCAACCACCTATCTTTCTTCTTTTAATTCAGAATTTAATATTTAGGTCCAATAAATATTCATCTGTGTTCTAGGTACAATTCTAGGTGATAGAAATGTGTAGTGGAGAAAATACATGAAAACCCCTCTTCTCAAGAAGTTTACCTTGTAGTAGTCAAAGTTTACCTTGTAGGACTACAAGGAGTAGTCCTCCTTGTAGGAGGAAAATAAAATGCATGAGCATCATAAATAAGAACATTGCAGAGTATGCTAAAAGTATGCACACCATGAGACAGACCGGCAATGAATGTGAGGACTGGGGGCTCTAGAAAGCGTTGGAAATTTTCAGTGAACGGTCGTTGAGAAGGTAACATTTGAGCCAAAATTTGACAAAGAGGAATGAACCATGGGCCTAGCTCAGGCAAAAATGGTCCAGAAACAGGGACAGCCAGAGCAAAGGTCCTGGGGTTGAAACTTAAGGAAAAGTGAAGCTGTTGCAGTGAGATCAAGGTGCAAAGACTAGAAGATGTCATCAGAGACTTTAAGAGGGAGTAAGAACAGGGCACATAAGGCTCTGTATGCTGCTGTAGGAAATTTACCTTTATTTTAAGTGTTTGAAATAACTCTATAGAAGGGTTGCAAAGAATTCACACACACACACACACACACATACACACACACACTTCACTCAGCTTCCCCTGAAGTTAACATTTTACCTATCCATGTGCATTTGTCCAAATGAATAAGTTAACATTGGTATATTACTATTTTTTTTTTAATTTTATTTTTCTTTTTGATTGTAGAGAGAGGGGAAGGGAGGGAGAAAAAGAGGGAGAGAAGCATCGATTGGCTGCCTTCCATATGCATGTGACTGGGCACTGAACCTGCAACCCAGGTATGTGCCCTGACCAGGAATTGAACCCGTGACTTTTCAGTTTATTGGATGACACCTAACCAACTGAGCCACACTGGCCAAGGTGACATTGGTATATTATTATTAAGTAACTACAGATTTAATTAAAATTTCCCCATTTTTCCACTAATGCCATTTTTTTCATGTAGATCCAATCGAGGATATCAAATAACATTTATGGTATTTGGCTTTCACTCTGAGAGAAATTGGGGAGCCACTAGAGGGCTTTGAACAAAAGAGGGAGATGAAATGACTTACATTTTAACAGGCTTTCTGGGTGCTTTCTTTCTCTAATTTCAGTTGAGAGCAAGAGGATAGAAAGATTATATGAACTGTAATTTCATGGGCTCTTACTTAACTCCCCCCTTTATGCTGCCCATTAGAACAGCAAACGTCCTTTATCAGAGTTATACCAAAAGAAATGGCCAAAAAACAATGACCAGGCATTTAACAAATAGGAAATGCTATGTAAATGCTAAATAATAAACATAATATTCATTTCCTTAGTGTTCAACTTGATTTTTATTACTGCAAATGCTAATTGTCCCAACATCTTGGATTTATGTTACTCCTTTCTCCCTAATAACCAAGTATTTTCAACTTGTATTTTCTTAATTGTCTAAACTAATAAGCTTGCTGGGTTAGAACACGGTGATAATGTGGTCAAAATTACAGGTTTTACGTCACGCATTTGGCTTAGAATAAGAAAGGGAAACGAAACAACTCTCAGCAGCCATAAAAATGGTTCCAAATTGGGGGTTGTTTAGTTATAGGTGCTGGATGCTTGACTGAAAAAGGGTAGGGCCTGAAAGTGCCTGAGTCACTCATCTGAATTCATTGACATTCAAAGTCGGCTGCTTACCTTTCAGGTTTCTATGCTGTGATGTCCCCATATTCCTGATGAGGAAATGGAGCTCTAGAGGGACTAAATCTGTATTACTCTGGCTACATGTTGGAATAGCTAATGACTAAGAGCTGAGCTTGCCCTAGCTGGTGTGGCCCAGTGAGTGCCAGCCTGTGAACCAAAGCATCGCCGGTTCGATTCCCAGTCAGGGCACATGCCTGGGTTGCAGGCTGGGTTCCCAGCTAGGGGTGTGCAACAGACAACCACACACTGATGCTTCTCTCCCTCTTTTACTCCCTCCCTTTCCTTCTCTTGAAAAATAAATAAATAAAATCTTAAAGAGCTGAGCTCAAGAATGTGATTTTCTCAGTTCTGATCTTTTCTCTACCACATACTGTGCAACCATGAATGAGTTGGCTAACCTCTCTGTGCTTGGGTTGCAAGTAAATAAAATGGACTCTTGTATAAGAGTGCTCACAATGTAGGACTGCTTCGAGGGTAAAATAAGGCATGTGACACACTTAGTATGGAGCCTGGAAGACAGTCCTTGATGATTACCTGTTCTTGGGATGATAACGATTCCTGCAAGGTTATTTCATTGGCATTTTGCTTCTTCTAGCCTTTTCTGAGAATATAGCATACTAAATTAAAACTATCTGTTAATTTGTCCATTATCCCAAGCTCTGAAAGAATATGATCTGAGTCTTCCATTCTTTATCCTCAATGTCTAGCATAGAGCCTAGCATACACTGGTGACTTTGGAGTAGAACTGGACTCTTCCAAAACACCTCCCTGACCAACACCTTGGGCTGTAGCTGAGGTTGGATGTCACCATCTACCAGAAACCTTCTTGACCTCCAGACCAGCTTCCTTGGCTCAGAAATTCATCAAGATTGGGTTGTAACTGTCCAAGCATGTGGGCTGAGTCAGCCAACTCCATCCTGAGGTATGAATGCCTTTGCAGCTGAGGCTGATGACACAGCTCCATCTGGGCAACACCCAACAGGACCTTCTGAAGTGTGTTCTGCATCCTAACCCCTGATGCACTGGCCACTGGGAGACCTTCGTTGGAGTTACGACTTTTGCCACGTGCTCCTTCCTTTCCTTGGGAGTGAGTGTACACCAATGTTCAGTGGTGCTTCTCTATCTTGTAAGTGTAATAGTCATGTATAATTGTTATGCAAGTTTTATGCTATCCAGACTATTATTTAAAAGTTGTAGACATTGAATAACTAAAGGAAGGAAGGAAGGATGGAAGGAAGGAAGGAAGGAAGGAAGGAAGGAAGGAAGGAAGGAAGGAAGGAAGGGAGGGAGGGAGGGAGGGAGGGAGGAAGGGCCTTGTTCCTCCTGGAACATCTCATTAGCCTGGTGAGAGGAAAGAGTGGATATGTCAGAGAATATCTGAGAGTAGTGGATAGGTCATGCAAAAACACAGCAAAAGGATGGGTCTTGAAAATGCTCGAGACATAAATCTTACAGGGTTGTGAACTATGGATTTCACCTCTCTGCTTCTGCATTGCATATTAAGAATGGAGTTAAGGTTCAGAACGTATTTTGCCATAAAAAGCATCATTATCAATTAACATTGACCTGCTGGTCACTCAGGTCATTGGACCGCTCTGGTCATTCCTTCAGGCTCAACTCTGCAGCTTCTCTGAAGACACCCTGGTGCTTAAGAAAATACTTCTGGAAAATGTCTTCCAAAGTCTTTTCAATTTCTAATGCTGAAGTCCTATACCTCTAGATGCTAATGGAATATTCCCATGTTTTGATTTTAAATCTCCTCTCACTGTAAAACAATGTCACAGGCTATATAAAAACCTATAGCTACAGACCAACATTTTCACAAAGAAATACAGAAGCATTCCTGAGAATAAGTAGTAAAATTCCACTCCGGTGAAAAAAGAGAGACTCAGAATGAAGAAGACGGTCTGGAAACAAAAGTAAGGATCAAGGCGAAATAATCGTATAAAGATATTCCTACTGTGTGGACCTGGGAGTAAAAATGCAGGGATGAAATGGCTGATACACAGTGGAACAAAAATCTCATTAAGGGATTATTGGGAAAAGTGAAATCTCTACCCTGAACATCAGAAAGATTGGAAGAGAACAGGATGTGGACCCAGGACCTTTGCACATGCCATTTCTCCTGCCTAAACCTTCTTCCTAGGATTTGTCATCATGAAATAAGAGGGACTGGGTTTACATGCCCACCTCATATCTTAACAGAAATGATACTCTCTTACAAAGCCTTTTTTGACCACACTATCTAAAAAGTATGTTGGTCATAAAACAATGCAACAAATGAAAAAACGCAAAATAAGCCTGGGTGTAAATATGCTCACCCTGGTCAATTTTAAGTTACCAACATGATGTCACGGAACACAGAGTTGGGAAGAAATGCTCACAATTGGCTCTTGCCAGCCTGTTCACACAACCCATTATCCTAGCTAAAATGACTTTCCTTGATAAAGTCATTTTATCATTACCAATAAAGTGGCCATTTATTTACTTACATATTGACTGTTCTTCCCAAGTCATGTAAGCTCAGCAGAGCAGTGATCTTGTCTATCTCAGTTGCTACTGCGCCCCCAGAATCCAGTAGCAGACACCCAAAGAGTGTTGGGAACACTCAATGTTCTGAACTCGTCCCCCTCCTGCCCCGTGGTTTGGAAACTCTCTCTCCACAGTGAGCTGGGGCCACTGTAGGGCTCATCTCGGTATTTCCATTTGTCCAATATTTGAAATCATTGTTGCTTTACATGGACTTTTTTTTCAGTTAGGTGAGGTGGGAGTGAAAACCCAGTCCCTCTTATTTCATTATAGCTAAAAGCAGAGGTCCCCCAAGTATTTCCTGTTTGGATGAATGAGGATGTCTGAGTTTGAGTGAAAGGGGCAGTTGCTGTGTTTCCTGAGAATTTTACGATGCGGGACAAGAACTTGTCATCTGCGCCCTCCAGTGAGTCCCGGGCATTGTGCGTGTTCTAAAAATTTCTAAGCCTTTCTACTTCTGTTAGGTCAGGATTAAAAATTGGAATCCCTTTTTGAGCACTGCTTGTTAATATGAAAAGCATCATTTAATTAGGACTAATATAAGATGTCCTACAGAGTGATAATTTAATAATCTGGCCGTTTTATTTATACAGTGCCTCCAGGCTCCTCATTAAAAATGGAAGAGACATTCAATGGGACAATGTGGCTTTGCTGCTACAAACATTCTAAGTGCTCTCAGATCATAAAGTCTACCCTCTGGGCATCGTAAGAGCCATTTCCCTAGCCTGGGAGTGGATATTTGTATCGCCAAATTAATCTTCAAGGACAGGGGACTCCCACAAACCACTTGTTTACACTGGCACTTAGGGTATTCTCCAGTCCAGCTCCCTCCCCTCAAGAAAAAGAGAAAAAGAGCCCTGGCCTGGTACCTCAGTTTGTTAGAGCACTGTCCTGATACGCCAAGGTTATAGGTTCGATCTCCAGTCAGGGCACATACAAGACGCAACCAATGAATGCATAAGTAAGTGGAACAACAAATTGACATCTCTCTCTCTCTCTCTCCCCCCCTCCCCTCCCCTCTCTAAAAATCAATAAGTAAAATTTAAAAAGAAAGAAAAAAGACCCAAGAGAAGGTACCTTTATTGCTTCAAAACTTTCTGGTAGCTTCCCCTTGTTCTTGGAATTAAATTTAAACTCCTGGTTTGACTATCAAGACCCCATTTTCAAACACTTCTTGCTTATTCACATTCTTGCAGCTGCACTTCCCTCCTCTCACTCCTCTAGCACACTGTGCCTCTGCTGTCTGTTTCACTATCGGGGCTAGTAGATACTTAGATGGATTTCTGTGATCCCCTGGAAGGTAAACCCTGTGATGGCAACATCTCCATCTGCCTTGTTTAATGTACATCCGGAATCAAGAGAGGTAGATTCTTGAATACTTCATCAATAAGTCAAGCATAATTAAGGGGGTCCTACTTGATAGTACCTACATGAAAATGACATCATGCCTGGAATTTCCTCTCTTTTCCACCATTCTGCAGCCAGTCTGATGACTCAAAAGAGAGCTGAACATGGTGGTGTTAAGTGTAGAAGAAACCACAGGGGGTAACTGTCCCCTTTTCTTTGTGAGATATCAGGCGATGGGGGATATGGATGAACAGAAGCAGAAAGTGTGAGTGCAAAGGAGGGACTTTTGTGCCTCCCTTGTCGGAGTTCCCACAGCACCCTGCTCACCATCCCTGTGAAAGCATTTGCCGGTTGCTTTGGTCTACACACTACACTGAGATAAGTTCCTCATCTACTTCTGTGTTCCCAGTACTTAGCAGCAGATTTAAGGTTTTTAAACTAATAACCAAGTGTGTGTGTGTGTGTGTGTGTGTGTGCATCTGTGTCTGTGTGTGTGTGTGTGTGTGTGTGTGTGTGTGTGTGTGTATGGGTCTGTGTGAAAGAGAGAGAGAGAGCAGGAGAGGGAGAGGCAGGTAAGAGGAGGGGAGGGGAAGAAAGAGGGAATGTGAAGAACTTGGTCTGTTTCAGGATATTGTAGGTGGTGAATTGTCACGGAAAATTAATGGAATAAATTGCTCAAAATGCAAAGATCCAGTGCATTTCCATTTTACAAAAATCCAAAACAGAAAAGGCACCAGACGTGAGCAAATGCTAAGCGGGGCTAAGACATTATGGGGATGTCCATAGCCCCTGGGATTTGCTCCATCCCCGAAGAAGCGGAAACCAAAGTGGGCACACGGCCAGGGCTATCATCCATTCTGTTTCGTCTCCTGCCAGGATAGATTGCCCTTCTGCTTTAAAATACACACAACTATCACATTCATTAATCATAGTAACAGGTTGCAACTTCATACCAGCCAATCCAAGAACAATAGCAAAAAACCATAAAACCTATTTCCACCTGCATAAAAAATGAAACAAGCAAGGTATCTGAATTGCAAACTTAAAAACATGAACTAAGTCATTTAAAAGTCTGATTTTGAACAGCACATGCTTTCTAATGGTACGGCTATTTGTCATGCCTGCCTCGATTCTGCTTCCAATACTGCCAGCCTTGCGGTAAATTCACTGGTAATATACAAAAAGGATTATTTGATTTATTTTTCTTCAATAAATGGGTCTTTTTAAGTATCAGTAGCTTGCAAAAAGGATTAAATGCATAGTCAGATCCACTAACCATCTTCTTCTCAACTTTCCTCTCTTGTCCCCCTCCCCTCTCCTCTCCGCTCTTCTCCTCTCCTCTCCTCTCCTCTCCGCTCTTCTCCTCTCCTCTCTTCTCCTCTCCTCTCCTCCCTTCTCCTCTTCTCTTCATTGTTGGCATATATTGGGAAGCAAGGTGCTCACTTAATAAATTATATTTGAAGAAACAGTGGGACCAGCTGACACAATTATGCACTTGTTGAGTTAGGGGCCACTTATAAACAGACTTTGTAAGTCATCGCACTTCATACTGGAAGGCGTTAATGCATCATTATGATCTAGCAGGTCGCCTGCTGAATTTTACAGCATTGCACACTACATTAACCTTTGGTACTGCTGATATTTATGACCTTATAAGAAAGTATTTATCAAGCTGAAAGCCAATAAACAGCACTTGTGTTTTAGCTAGTGCTGTTCAGGAACCGTTATCGCTCCTTTCTTCAGGCATTTTAAATCACTCTGAGATAATGCTTGGTACTGGCGAAAGTTCGGGAAACAGGGCACTCCCATGCAGTGTTGGTGGGAGTTTAAATTGGTATAATGTTTCTGAAGGGTGAATTTTTTTTAGTTTTTATCTGACTATCAAAAGCTTTAAAAATGTGCATTTTTACTCTTTGACCCAGCAGTTCTACTTCTGAGAATTTATTCTACAGAAACAATCATGAAAAGTGTGCAAAGATTTGGGCAAGAGGAAATTTATCACAATGATATTTGCCACAGTGAAAAATGGGAAACCACCTATGTGTCCAACTACGAGGGACTGGCTAAAAACTACGTGCAGTTGAAATGATGCCAGACTGCAAACCATGAAGAGGCCATCAGAGGAAAAAAATTGTTGAAATACACAAAATAACTTGGAGAGATATTTATGATACTTTAAATTAGAAAGCAAGTCACAAAACAGTGTGACATGTGCCATCTTTATATTTTTATTTATTTTCAATTTTTTGGTAACATATTGAAAAAGCTCTCTGAGGATAAGCAACCAGGTGGTCAATGAAGTGCTAGAACAACTGTAATGATGATGATGATGATGATAATGATGATTTGCTTATTTGGGTTTTCAATCTTTTCTATAACGAACAGAAGCTATTTGTATAGTTAAAAAAAAAAAGTCATAAGGACAGGGTTTTTTGGTCTCTCAATCTGCAATGCATAACACAGGGTCAGCGACTGATTTGTTTTTTAATGAGCTCAAATTCACAGGATAATGGTAATAATTGCTTCTATTTTTATAATCCTTCCCGGATTTCTATGGCATGCTCACATCTGAGTTTTCGTGTGAGTTTCAAGAAGTCCTGTTGGGTCGGCAGGGCATTTCTCGGTCTGCTCTCAGATGCAAAGACAGACTCGGAGGAGGCATACAATTGCTGATGGTCACACAGTCTCAAAAGGCGGAGCTAAGACCTTTACCAAGTTTTCTAGTTCCTGAGCCCATGTTCCTTCCCCTGCATGGCTTACTTCTATCTGGGAAGAAAAGCCAGGAAGAATACAGCTGTCATTGGTCAATCAAGTCACCGTGAAGATCTTCCATTTGGGGTATTTGGCTTAATTCTAAATTCACTGAGTCAGGGGCGGACAGAAGTGAGGCAGAGCCGAGCTTACTGAAATAGGCAGTCTTAGCACCCCAAGCCCCAGAAAACGGAGCAGGTCCTTCCAGGGCCCATGATCATGGCTTGCAGCTTCTTGAGGCTGCAGGGAGTCAGGGAGAAGGGGGGGCTGGTGCTGGGGTTTTGATGTCTCCTGTAGTTATCGACTAATGTGTGTCTATTGAACAGGGAGATGAAATCAAAGACCCCTGCAGAGTGCAAAGGCGGGGGGCCTGCCTGAAAGCGCTGGGGTCAGGGGGCTGCCAACCCTGCCTCCCCCACTCCCCACTGCCTGGATCCTGCCTCCCTCACTCGTGAGCTTCTTTGCTTAAAGGGAAACCAATTCCAGAGAGGGAGGGCGGGAGCTCTCACCCTGCCAATCTCTGCAGAAACAACCTTTACTTGAACTGCATTCTCTTAGTCCATGTAACTATTCAAGTACCTGTTGGATTTAAGCAAGGCAGAGGGGCCCTAGGAAAAACATAATTCCAGCCTTGGATGATAATCAAAACACCTCTGATTTTGCATGCTTGTTCTTGGCCAAACAGTGTTTGATGCAATTTCAACATATTACCCTCCTTAATTGTCACAACAGCCCTTTTCATGCATGCATTCATTCATTCATTGAATCAGCACCTGAGCACCTACTTTGAGCAAAGCACCGGGGATACAGGGATGATGAACAAACTGCAACATGGAACTGATATTCTAGGACAGTTAACAGGCCAGCATGAGTAAGTGGACTAGAGAAGAAAATTACTGCAAGTTGCAGTAAGTGTTACAAAGCAAACAAAACCAAGAAGCAAATATTCATACATATCAATTTTCTGGAGCTGCCATAACAAGTTACCGCACACCGGGTGGATGAACCACAGCAATGTGTTCTCTCAGTTCTGGAGGCTCAGAATTCCAAAACCAAGGTGTTGGCTAAGCCATGCTCCCTCCAAAGGCTGTGGGGGAAGATACCTCCTGGCCTCTTCCTGGGTTCTGGTACCTCCTAGCCATCCTGGAATTCCTTGGTTTGTAGCTGCATCCCGCCACTCTCTGCCTCTGGGGTCATATGGCCTTCCCCCTGTGGGTCTCACATGTCCTTCTCATGAGGACAAGAGTCACTGGACTTAGGGAGCACCCTAATCTGGAATGAGCTCACCTAACTGGCCACATTGGCAAAAACTCTAGTTCATAACAAGGTCACAGTCAGAAGTTCTGGGTGGGCATGACTTTTGGGCAAGGCACTATTTGACTATCATATTGAGCAAATTAGGCAACACAGCTGGCAAGTGTTTGGGTACGTGCTGAGCATACTCTGACACTCACTTCTCCTTAATCATTATTCCCCCCAGGTAGTCATTATCAAAAAAAAATTTACCCCCCAAAGGACAGAGGTGAGAAATGAAATGTAGCAGCTCAAAGCCAGGCCTTAGGGGTTCGCTTTGGGTTCAGTTCAGCCATTCCTGACCAAGTTTTTCTACTCTGTAGAAAGGGGATTCTCTCCTGTTTCACAGAGTCATTGAGAAGTCAAATGGAATAAAGAATTTGGGACACAAAGATAACTGCCCAGCAAATACCAGAAACTTGATACGTTACAACGATTTTAAAATCCTCCCGAAATAGTCTCAATTTTAATGTGCATGAGGCTGCGGTCAACCGGTCTGTGTGCCTGTGTTACCATGGCCACATAGATTCAGTTGTCCCATCGAAAACAGGAGAACGCTTTATCCAGGACTTCTTGCAATTGGGTGATACACAGGACAGTGTCTTGCACCTGAAGGGTCCTTCAATGGCAGCTGCTAGAGCCCCCATTATCGTTATCAGAAGTTGGCCTGAAAAAAGTCGCATGTATTACAACAGATCCCAAATGTCTCCTGAGTTTGCCACTCTTCAGTAAGTGGGCAGTGAGAGTGTTCAGAACAATGGCTCTTAAACCCTTGTGTGAAGTTACGTGTCCGGTTGGCTGCATAAGACTCAGAGAACCGTGTTAAAACTCAGTTCCCACTGGCCTCCTAAACTATGCCCCAAGGTGGCAGATCTGGTAGCTCAGGGGCCGTGCCCTTTAAACGCTGCCCCGACGGTGCAGGAACGGAGTAATGCTGAAACAGAACTCTGCTCGACCTACCCACTCTTGTTACTTTTACCGAGAAAGAACCACCACCTATGTGATTGTTCAGAACTTGGGACATTCACTGGCACTCCACGTATAGTGGGCAGAGTCGCTGTGCCTCACATGTCAGTACCTGCAGTAGCAATGTCACTTAAAGTCCTTGCCGCTTATATTTTTTTAAGGAAGACAAAAATAATGGGTCAGCCTAGCCTCCCCCTTTCCTCCCGCCTTCACGTGCCTTCTCTTTGTTTCTCTCTTTTGTTTTATTTTGTCCCTTTTCTCCATTCTACCATCTCTGTGTTGGCAAGCATTTGGAAACTGACCTGCAGTGGAAAGCTAAGTGAGAGTCACGTGTCTGGATATGCCTTTGGGCCTAAGGGACGTGCTCCCAATCTGTCTTTGTCATGGGCCCCTAGGTGTGGATATTTGTTGCTTGCTTATATATTTAAAAGGGAGTGTTACGTCTCCCCTTTGGGCAGTCTTCCCAGTGTCTTTCTCACTGGGATGGGTACCCTGTGGGGTGGAGAAGGTGAAAAAGTAGGTTCAGAATATTCTGGGTTCCAGCCTTTGTTACATTTAATATCACCAAAATCTCACCTACCATTTCTAACAGGGAACTGCTGCTCTAGGTAGTTCCCGGGCATCCCTGAGAAGGCCCCTGAGGCCCACGGTCCTCTCAAGCTCAGGTCCTGAGACAGGGAAACTGCAGATACTGGCCAAGTCCCACTCTCTGACCTCAAGCAGCTGCACTGCCCTTAGGCACCTCTCTTGGCTGGGAAATGGCGCGTCCCTTCCCCCAAGGCAGTTTCGCGAGCACCTGCTCTGTGAATGACCAGGAAGGCTTCTGACGCACCCGAGTCACTCACATTATTCCGCTTAACTCCCACGACAACCAGCACGATCATTCGCTGGATAAAGTAACTGAGGCTCAGAGAAAGCGCTGGGCTCAAGGGCCACGTGGTTTTTTATTGAGGAGAGCACAGCTACTTGGCCCGAAGCATCCGGGTTCTTTTCACTCCAATGGGCCAACCCTGGGAGCATCTCAGAAAATAAATCACCAATCCTTTATGTGAGAAATCAGTTAAAGGGCAAAACCAAAATTTGGGTTAATATACTGGAACCTGGGACGCTCGAGGTGGAGGGCACAGCATTTTCATAGCAAACGGGGATCCACTCCCTGAACCTTAAATGAGAATGACCATCCAATTTTAAGTAAGATAGGAGTCAGAAAATAAAATTAAGACCTGCACTGGATGAAAAACAAATCCTTATGGTATCATCTGGTGCAGGATGATGTAATAGCAAGAGGGCGGAAACTTCGACCAGTAGGGCTTCCTTCTGGGGCTAAACTGGAGGGAGAGATGGGGGCCATGGGTGGGCCTGGGCCTGTAACTTGAATTTTCAGCCAACAATGGGAAAAGGTTTCCTTTTACAACCGTCAGCGATAAACCCTTCTTTCTAAGGGAATTGACCTCGTGCGATTTTGCTGAATCGTTTATTTTTGAACTTCGGTTAGAGTTCTTTGTACTTGTCCTTAAACATGGATTCTGGGTAATTAGGGTGAATTATCTTTCTGCTCAGGGTGTGCGCAGCAGTAGGAGGTAGAAGGCAGCTTTTACGAACTGCTGGAGCCTTGGATTTCCAGGTGGGGGGCTTCTCTTGAATGAGAACACCCCGAGCCTGGGGCAAGGTGGATTTTAATGTGTCTCTTATCTGACCCTCTAAGAGACACAGCCAGTCAACCCCTGGCATTAACTGGAGTCTGCAAAATTAAGAGCCCTCAGAGACACAGCACAGGGTGTACGCAGAGAGGTTTCAGGGGTAACAGCGTTGGGTCTGAATCCAACTTTGGCAGCATGAGGGGCCTGGGGTTTGGAGCAAGTTAGGAGGCTTCTCTGAGCCTCAGCTTTTTCATCTGCCAAAATGGAAACATTTGTAGCACAGACTCTGGGGAGCTACAGGAGATGTCTCTGCAAAGCATCTTTTAGGTGTCTGCTAATGCGCCTATTACAGTTTCCAGAAGACACAGGTACAGGTGCTAATAATCAGCCCAAAGATGTCATGATTATAGGAGCGGGTTTATATATGTGTTTTGCGTCCATTGCAGCCACCAGAGAAACAGCAGAGACAGGAGAACCCAAGGTTATTGCATGTATCCTGCGGCCTGGCAATGGTTAAGAGCTTTGCAATCAATGACTTGTTCCATCTTCACGACTACCCTGTAAGCACTTTAAATATCCTGATTTTAGGGTTTATGATAAATATTGCAACAAAAATGAGGGCGGTAACGTGCCAAGTCTCGAAGGGTAGTAGGTTGGGGAGTGGCCATCTGTACAGGAGTCCACTCTCTGAGCCGTGTTGCCCACATGGTACCATGTTCCATCATCTCAAATACCTTGAGTTATGGAAAAATTACTAGAGGCAGAGGCCAAGGAGTTCCATGCAAGGCAACAGTAGGTCTGGAAAACACCAGAAGGTACAGTCGAGGAAGCAACATGCCAAGGCTGGAGTGCAAGATGAAGCCTCCAAACTGGCAAAACGGACCTTTGAAAGCAGGAGGCAGAGGTTAGAAGAACAGCACCTCCAACTAGGCACCTGACTCTCTAAGCACTGACCACAATAAGGAATCTACAAAAGTAGCGACAATAGTGGCATCCGTGATGGTCACAAAGGTAGTAGGAGCTACAATTTATGGAGCATCTTCCATGTTTTAGGGCTTGGGGAGATTAAATAGTTTCCCCCAGCTCATGCAGTGAATAAATAGCAGTGTTGGGATTTGAACCAGGAATGCTTAGCTCCAAAGGGCTGCCTTTATTATAGAGGAGAAATAAGCCAGTGCGGGGAAGAAGTTATCATTTTGTCTCTTCTCATGTTAAACTCTTAAAATTCGGAGAAAGAGTCTTGTCCTCTCTTTCATCCCCCAGTGCCCGCCTGAGGCTGTGCTCAAGGGGGCGGAAGCAACAAGCTGGGTACTCTCTTGGACACCAGGCAGTAGGCTGCTATGCCTGGACCTTCGTGGCTGAACACAGTCCGTGCGTCCTTGGTGTCTCCTGCATTTCATTTTACCCTGGCCACCAGTGGCTGGTGGCCCCATCTTGTAACTGACTACGAGTCCTCCAGTGTGATGTTTGGGGATCCCAGTTGGAAATACATAAGAAAAATAAAGTAATTTCTATTTATGGAGCGCCTACCGAAGTCAGCAAATTTACATATGTTATCTCTTGCCTCAGATCACACAGCTGAAAAGCAACAATGACAGGATTTCACCTGGGCCTCTCAGTTGTCCTAAAGCTCTTTATACTCTATTGTGCTGTCACTTCCAAGAAGAGACTCCTACCTGAGGCAAACAAGGCTGCACTGGGAATATAAAGAGATGGAACGTGTGGCTTTGCACATGCTTTTCCCTGTGCCCAGAATGCTGTTCCCATTGTATTCTCATGCTCTATTCTCTCTTATCCTTCAGAATACAGCTTAGCAGTCATCTCCTCAGAAGGCTTCCATGACCTAATACCCCTGTATCATTATCCTCTTTCTTAACCTAATATATGTTCATGTCTAAAGACAACATAGTAGATGGTTACACATTCTTTGCCACTCATGCTGTGCGTAGACAGAGCCTCCCTTCCTCTCCTTGAATCTGTGCCGACTTTAGCCAGCAGAATGGGGCTGAAATGGCATGTGCAAATGTCAAGGTTGAGCTTTAAGGGATAGGCAGCTTCCACTTTCACTCCTTGGGACTCTTCCTTCTGGGATCCAGCCATCATGCCAGTGTGTATGTGCTGTGAGGATGCCTATATAAGCAATCTCATTAACCAGAGACTGCCAGGCTATGAGGAAGCCCAAGCAAGTCAAATAGAGAGAGAGAGAGAGAAAAAGCCATATAGACAATCACCAAAGACCAGACATAAGAGAGGAGCCTTTGAACTTACTGCACAGCCCAACCATCAGTAGAATGTGGTTGAGTGGAGGAACCCAACTGACCTGTCCATCTTAATCTTTCCCAAATTCTTGAAGCGCAGAATTATAAGCAAATAAAGTGGTGGTGAAGTCATTATGTTCAGGGACAGCTTGTTAGGCAGCATAACTAAAGCAAACATTACAATTTTAATTATTTACTAATATTGTTTCCTTATTACGACTGCCTCTCCTGCAAAAATGTAGTCACGCCGAGGGCAGAAACCATGCCCCGTTTTACCTTTTCACGAATCCTCATTGCCTGTTATATAGTAAGCACTCAAACTAATAATAACAACAGTATAAGTAGTAATAGCAATAACAATAAAATAGAGGTAGTTGCAGCAGTAATAATAATGATAAGAAAAAGAATATTAACATAGTAGCAGCAGCTGCTATACCATGTTGAGCTGAAGAACAGGCAGAACACATCTCAAAATGATCATTTTCAAGGTTACTGTTATCAATATCGCCATCACAGCAACTCCCATCCATGCCTTGGCAGAATATGCAAGATATCATGACATAGGCTTCTTTACAGTATCCCTGTCTTTGGAAACTCAAGTGATCTGACCATGATTCAAAGTGCTCAAAGACTTGAGAAGTGTCTAGGTGGGTTTGAGAAAGCTGTATCCTCATTGGCTGATTCTGGTTTCGGAGAGGCTGGAAGGTAGAAGGTCTTAAATAACAACCTTACTGGCAGGGAGTAGGATAAATGCAAGCAAACCATACAATTGAAACAGCAGGAGAGATGCCTTTCCTCAGCAGATGTTCACTCTCACGTCCTCCTGGGGTCCCCTGTCAGGAGGTGTGCCCTCCGCAACAGTACCCAGGACTCCCCTCGTCTCCTGATCTCAAGGTATAAGCCAGTGCTGATCATCAGCGGGTGCCTCCATTGATTGCTCACTGTTCCTGGGCACAGACCATGTCTGATTCATCTCTGTTTCCCAGCAAGGATCTGGCACACAGTAGGTGTTGATAAATGTTTTCTGAATTAAATGAAATTGGGATCAATGCCAAAAAGGCAGATTCTCTTGTTTCCATTGTTTAAAAATATCATGTATTTCTATTCATGCATAATGTATCACAGAAATTGATTTATCCAGAACTGTTCTCCAATGCATAGCTCCAAAGGCTCTAGTCTGCTTCTAATTAGAAATCTGCACCTGGTGGTGGTGGTGGTAGGAGATGTGGCGAGTCTCTGGCTTTCTCTGTTAGCCCCAAACACTCTTCCTGAGCTGGGTGCAAGGATAAGCGCTTGGGTGAAGTCATGCCGGAAGCCAGCGTTTCCTGACTCCTACCTCCCTCGGCAAGGTCAAGATGGATGTGTCTTACAGAACCAGGTATATCTTTCCCTAGTCCCCTCACCCCCAACCCAATGGCTTCTCCATCCTTCCAGCCCCTTAAGTGAGGGCTGTGGGGGAAGTGGTGTAGAGTTCTGGTTATTAGAACAGGTGGTAGATTCAGACATCCAGCTTCCTAGTGATGTGACCTTGGGAAAGTCGGCCAAGTCGTGCCAACTCTCCAAGCCTCAATTTTCTCATCTGTAAAAATAGTATCATTTCATCTATACTTGAAGGCCACTCTGAGGATTAAATTACAAGGGACTATTCTACCCCAAATTTGTAACAAAAGTTCACATGTAATAACCTGGTGGGGAGTACAAAGAGCCCTGGCAGACTATTTGGTCACTTGATAGTTACTCTAATGTATATTAGGCAGGGCATAGATTATTATTGTGCCCGTTTAAAAGATGAGAAAACCAAGGCTCAAATGATGCCTAATCATAGCCCCCATTGAATGAGTTCCAATTATATGCCAGGCTTAGTCACAAAAGCCCTGGAGGTAGACAATCACAGTATAAAAATTGAGGCTGGGATAGGCTGAGTAACTTGTTTAACTTGTTAAAAGATAGTGGAAGTAGCATTAAAATGAAAATAGTCTAACACCATAAGTGGTGATCTTACCCACTGCACTGACTGACTTGCTTAAGCGAATGTCCAAGCTGGAGTTGGAATTAAAGGCTTTATACTCCACTCACGTGACACTATATGTTGTGACTCAATTACAGAAAACCGTGTTTCAGACCAAACCTAAAACATTATCAATTAATCCAGCCTGGCTGTCTGACTCTTTAAAGGGCACAGATTAAATGAGTCAGAAATTCAGGTTTAACTAAAATTTATCCCTTGACTCCTATATACCAAGTCCTTTCATGTACATCAATCCATTTACGAATCACAGCTACCATGTGAGATATTATTCTGTTCGTTTTAAAGATAAAGAAATAGCCTTGCTTAATGATGCACCTAGGTGACTCACACGCATCTCAGAGTTAACACACACACCCCAACACACACAGTAAAATTTTGATCTCAGCTCCTTCTACTCCTTGGAAAATAATCCTCATCTTCACCAAGATTTAGTTTTTTAAGAGTCAGTATTTACTTATGCCCAAATTTAGAGTCATCTTGAACCCTGTCCTCTTTCTTACATGCTACAGCCAACTCACTTTCAAGTCATGTTGACTTTTTTTGTCTGGACCATTGCAGTAGCTTACTAATGGCTCTTCCTGCCACGTCCCCCTACCTCGCTATTGTGTCCCTCTAATCTATTTTCCATATTACTGTCAGATCAAAAAGCAAAATCTAATCATGACATTCTCTTTGTTTAAAATCCTCCAGTGGCCTCCCATTGTACAAAGAATGAGTATGCTACCCTCAGTATGGCTTACGAGGCCCCATGTGAGTGTTCTCTGCCCACTTCTCCATCCTCATCTTGGGCCACATTCTCTCTATACCCCCAACCTAGGCACACTGACTTTCTTTCCTTCAAATACGCCCAGTTTCTTCCTGCCACTGGTGTGGTGGTAACTGATCAACAACCAGTTCTGCAAAGAACAAAAACAAAAAAAGGTTTGATTTGTACCATTGCCAATTTCCATGGTGTAAATACTCTCACCATGGCCATTTCAAGCTACAACCACTGCATCCTTGTCATATTGGGAAGAAATAAGTACTATTTCCTTCCTTGCTTTCATGACATTTTCCACTAATGTAATTAGTTAATTATGTGAATGATTTTTGTTTCTTTGTTTATATTTATGTTTTGTACTAGACTGGAATTTCCTTGAAAATCACATTGTCTGCCATTGACCTTTGTGCCTCCAAGGCCTAGCACTATGCCTCCCAAACAGTAAGAACTTGAGAAATATTTGTGGATAAATAAATAACACACAACTGTTGGGTATGTACCTTGTGCCAGGCATTATGCTTGACACATAGAATAAAAAGGACAAATAAGGTACAACATCGTCCTTGAGGAATTTATAGCTGTATTGCAAAAATAAAGTTTTAAATTATTGTAAAATTGTTGGTTGTGCATTTAATAAATTAATGTATATTGTGACATATTGTAGAAGTGCAACAAACAGTTTTTTAGACGTTAGAGGGGTGAATTTTCAAGGCTTATACAGCACGCAAAGCGAGTCCCTGCTCTGATGTTAAAGTGGTGTCGTGCAAGGGTTTATAAATGAATAGAGGTTGGGAATAAGAGTAAAGATTTGATAGAATCTCCAGCACAGGCAATTACAAATACTTCAGAATTTAATTCCAGCACAGAGGGTCTCCCCTCTATCTACCTCGCTTCCTTTTCGATGCCATCTAACCAAGTTCATTTTCAAAGTACGCTGAGGTCTCGAAAACCGTTTGCATTTCTGAGCTGCCACATAGAGTGAGATGTTCAGGACGTGGTTAGGTCACATCCCCACTGTGAATAAAAATGATGTGGGCCACTTGCTTACAGTTATGAAAACCTAAGTGACTGCGAAGGTATACTCCAGGCTCCCAGCCACAGAGAGGGCCTGCGAGCCCAGCCACTGAGCTGGCCCAGGCAAGTGATGGGGATTTCAATTTCACGAGGGCTGTTTGTAAAGTAATCCAATACATTACGGTGTATGCATTATTATTGTATTATATTGAGTAATATCACATTTAAGGAGATTTCATAGCATCATAGCCATGCACAAGGGAATATAAAAGTGGTTAATAAAATAGAGAAGTACAATTTCCCTTCAGTGCTGGTTATGCTCCTATTATACTCAGAATAATAATCAGAGGTCCACTTAGCTTGACTTGGGAAATAACAGATCTGTAATTACCTCGTGTCTACAGTGTCATTATCAAGGGCTCAGCCCCAATGTCAGGCCACTGCGAATCCCCAGAAAGCCTGCAGAACTCAGTATCTAAGCTGCAGAAGGAAAATCACAGGGCTCCCTAAAGCCCTACACACATGCCAGGCGAAGTCCAGCCGCCTGTGCAGCCCGGGCAGAGCTCTGTGCTGGGATTGGCTGCCAGGTTTCCCTCTGCCATGGCCACTCTCCCGCCCAATGAACCCTTGCTTTGAAAAGGAAACCTGTAATTTCCCCCACCTGCTCACCTTAAATTCTCCCTCTGCAGAGTCTGCTAAGTTGGGGAGTGGGGGGGGAATCTCTGCAGACTTGTTACGAGCAACGGGACGATGCTTAAATGACTATTTTCCAAAAGCTGACCTGCAGTGACTGTAACTGAGCCTTCAGGGGCACTTCTTGACATCAATTGTTCTAGCTGAAGGGAATGTGATTCTGGGACTTAACTACATTCCACATGTCAACTCCAGAGCTGAGCATCAGGTGCTTACTTTAGTTAAGGGTCGGGTCTGTTGTCTGTGCCTATGTGTTTAAACTGCTACCATGGGTTATTTGAGTTCCATGCTCCTCACTTCCTGCTGGTGCAGCCAAGAGCCATTTACATCACCTCTCTGAGTCTCTGTTTTCCTTGCCTATGAAATGGGGATACCACCACCTGCCATTAGGGTAAGAATGAATGGACGCAAAACTTAAATACACTGTCCCAAACTATTATTACTTACTCAATAACAACAGTTGTGATGTTCATAATAATCTTTACTAATTCTGCTTTACTGAAAACAAAGACAATAGTGATATAAGTTTCAACTCCAAAAAAGGTGTTTTGGGTTTGTTTTAGAAAGCATGGGCCGTTTGTGTGTATATGTGCATGTGGATGTGTCTTTGGAGGTGGAAGGGATGCTGTACTCCTGACAGAACCACTCTGGTATTCATTATATTCTGGCATTACACATATATTCTTTGCCAGTCTCAAAGGGAAGTCCAGTTCAATGGAGAGAAAGAATAAAACAAATGTTGTTCATCGGTCAGGGAGAAGTTGCAGATATTTTATTTTAAAAAATCCAGAAGACCCAGATGACCTGGTCTAACTCAAATACTCATGCATGCGGGTCAGGCCATGCAGTTTGGGGCTGGGTGGTGAGCTTGGTGAAACGCTACAGGGAGATGTGGAGATCATGGCAAAGAGTCTTGGGAACAGCCCATCTTCCCGATTAACACATTATTGCCGTGTTTTGTTAGGCTTTTCCATTTGTAATCAAAGTTAGATTTTATTTGGAAATCTTCTATTTTAAAATGTAGGCAGTTAATTCCATTTGTGAGCTCAACGAAACAGGTCTGAGGTCTGAATAAAGCCCAGGCCAATAACATGTCAATTTTGTCCTAGATTACTGGTCAGCACATTTTTTCCTATAGCGGGCCAGATGGGAAGTAGTTTCAGCACAGAGGACCATAGATCTCTGTTGCAATTACTCGACTCTGGAAAAGCAAAAGCAACACAGACAATACATGAATGGGTTGGTGTGGGTGACTTCTAATAAAACTTTATTGACAAAAACAGGCAGTGGGCCAGAACTGATCCATTGGTCTTAGTTTGCAGACCCACAGTCTAGCTAGTTAACACTGATACTAATGGCTTGGAGACGGCTGGAGAGAAGAAAGGAAAGGGAGGGCTGGTGAGATGGTCCAGGTCCCATGGACAGCGGGACCAGGCAGAGACACGGCCAAGGTTCTGGGGTTCAGAACTGCTCCAACTCCTCTTTCCAACCTCAGACCAGGTCCCTTCCAGTCTTCGCTGCCAACAGCATCATGGACTCAAAACAGGAGAAGGTCCCCAAATCTGACTAATGTACCTGACCTCCCTCTTGTTTCCAAACTGCCATCTCCTGGAGTCAAGGAGGTTCTCTGGAGCTCATCCCCCCAAGCCTGCCCCACCTCTATCATCTTTTTCTTTTTTGTGAAGACACCAAATGAATGTCACCCAGAGATGCTGCCTGGAATCTCAGGCAACTCCTCACATAATTGCTAACCTGACTCCCACTTGCAAGCCAATTAGAGGGAAAAGGGGGGGGCGGGACCCACCTCCTGTCATTGCCATTACCACCACTTTTCTTAGTAAAAAATGGTAGTTAATCTCCGCCCCCCCCCCCAAAAGGCCAGGGAACAATCTCTTTAAATTACAGTGTTACAATGTGAAGGAAAGATGCACAAGTCAAATACAATTTGGGTTATAATTAGCGATTTCCTTGTAGCAGGTTTCTCTGGGAGATCCAGGCTTCCCCCAGTCAGCTTGCCAAGTAGTGTGAAGTCAGTCCCCTTTCACTTTGTGGGCCACCTGATGCCACAATGGAGAGGGCATGCACGAGTGTGTGCATGCACGCTCGTGTGTGTGTGTGTGTGTGTGTGAACTGAAGCAGTTTTGAGCCAAACACAGAATTATAGGGACAAAGATTGTTGAGGCATTTGTCTGCCATGATATTATCCTGATTAAAATAATAGGAATGTCATTTAGGTAAAATAAACTATTTTTGATGGGGAGACATGTAATGTGAGTTTAGAAATCTGCCAGAACTCTGCTGATTAATTAATTAAGTAAGTAATTGTCATATTGTTATGTCACAGTCTTGATAGAGAGCTAGGTCTGAGTCACTGCACAAGTTCCCCGAGGGGCAGAAGCTCAAAGACCGGGGTCTTTCCCCCCAGGAAGGTAACAGACCATTTCAAGACAGTGACCTGACAGGTGAGCTCCCTCTATTAATCGTATGGCCTTGAGGCAAGTCACTTAACACCCATCCCTGTGTTTCCTCATCTGTAATTTTGACATTGCCACTCTGGTCCCTTGTTGGGTTCCGGAATGTGAACAACTTGTGCAGCATTTTGTGTGGCAGGAGGAGGGAGTAAAGGAGTGCACCCCGGGGTCAGGCTGGTTGCCTTTCCATACCAACTCTGCCTTTCTTAGCTTTGAGACATGACCTTGGGCAAGCTCCCTAATTTCTCTAAGTCCTGGTTTTCTCACCCAGGTAACAAGGGATTAGTTATGGCAGCCACCTCCTATGGATGCTGTAAGATTCAGCCAACTCGTGCACACGAAGCTCGTAGCATCACTGCACAGAGCATCTAGTATGTGCTCACTAACTGCGAGTTACTGTTATCTACATATTATTAGTAAATATAGTTGCCTCTTCTTTTTTTTCTTCCTTTCAGTCCAACAAATTTGTCTGTTTTTCTGCATTTACCAATCAGGATGCCCATTTACATTTCTGCCTTTTCAAGGAACGGGGCAGCCCAAACTCTTTGAATTGTCTTATTTGCAACTGAGTCTATGATTTTTTTTTCTAAGAAGGAGAACTGCCTGTTCACTTCCAAAACAAGTCTGCAACATTTAAGTCTTCAAATTGATAGCCTGATTCATTTTGAGCCATACAGTCTGCAAACCTTTATTGGAGAATGAACTTGCCCTGTAGCTTTGTCCCAAAGATTCGGAGAGCAAATAAAAGTCAGGTCCTCAAGCCTGGGTACGTTCTGTTCCTGATGCTGGAGGGGTGGTTTATTATGTGGGTTATAGTGACCTTCTTGCCAAAGTCCAGGAGTTGGAGAGACCATGAGAATTTCAGTGTGATCTCCACACTGCTGGCTCACCTATCAGGCTCACCCACCTCACAAGGGTTTATTAATCTACTGGAGGGTAGAACGCAGCCTTCAAGCTTCTGCCTGTCTGGGAGTTTGTGCATCGACTCGAACTAGCTCTACCTCAGGGCTACGTGATAACAACCTGACAGCCTCCATGCTCTTCAGGAACACGATGGTGAAAACCGACACTAGTGAGAGTGTTTTGACCCAGGTGCGATTGGCCATGCAGCTAGCTGGAACACGTGACATTATCGAATGAGCACAAGCCCATCAACATAACCACCAGGATCAGCAAAAGAGAACTAGATAAAATAAAGACTCCTTTTAGAAGCCTGGAAGCCTTTGTTGAGTGTAAGACCTACTAGCGGCTGAAACCTCTGACTAGAAGCCAAAATAGAAAGTCAAAGAGAAATAGAGCCTCAACTCACAGAGCCTGACTTGCTCCTGACGGCAGGGTCATGAGCTTTGTCTATTTGGATGTGGCAATAACCCTGAGTAACTGGATTTTGAAAACTACTATGGAATCTAGGAGATAGATTTAAAAAAAAAAAAAAAGATGGCCAAAGCACGTAGAATACGCGGGGAGGGCACAGCTCAGTAGCAATTTTCTTTCAGGGTGCCCCTGACCTGGTTTCTGCTGTGCTGTTCACTGTGCGACTCACTTTTCTTCTCTGAACCAGCCTCGTGCAAAAATGAAGATGGCCCTTTCAAGGTCTAGACTTCTATGAGTTTCGGCACTGTCACACTGAAGCCTCAAAGTTTTATAAACCTAAAATATAACTTCCTCAAAGGGTTAAAGTGTCTAATTTCACCTCTTATTAAAAAAAATAAATTAAGATTATAAGATTAAGTCAAGGGTTATAAACTGAGTATCTGGGTAGATAACAAAAATGAGTAAAGCAGGAGTGAAGAGGAAAGTATATAAAATTCTAATTACTGTTAACTGTTGAAAAAAAATAAAGCAATATTGTAATGCTGGGTGTGCAATCTAATATGGCAGTGGTTGGATGGACTCATTGGAGCACCTCCTTTGGGTGGATCATGTGTCATCTAGACTACCACAGGGTCCCCACCAAAAGGTCACATGCCATTGTGCCTATGGTTTTATTATCCCCATATTAATGGAGGAAATTAGTTATTTCTTTTACTTACATCTCCATCATAAGCCAATCTCTTTGAAACATGTATATTACTTGCCTGGGCCTGACAGTATTTCAGTTTTAGCCCTTAACTTATATGATCCTCTTACATCTGTGCAATCAGAAGGTTGGACTAGGTGAGCTCTTTGGCTCCCTCCAGTTCTAACACATAAAGGTTTGGCTGAGCCATCCATGAAGCCTCAGTTAACAGAGCACAGCCAACTTCTTTCTTCGGCCTAGAACCCAAATAGAGTACAGAATTTATATGAATTCATTATAAACTTGCACAATGTATGGTTACGAATTAAGAGTAGGAGCTGATGGTTGGTTACTGAATGATTCAAATACTGCCCACAAGACGGATTAATGCCTGCTTCTAAATTCATTTAAAAACAAACAAACAAACCAACCGACCAACAAATAAAGGTATCAAAACTACCTAATGGGGCTATGAGCTATGAAAAGGTGGTTAGGCTTGTCAACCACCTAGACAAGCCATTTGAATAGCTCATAGACAGCTCACTTCCTCTTCAAATTATCCAGTCATTACTTCCAAGACCCAAATTACACTGTGTGCTGATACTTTCTCACAGACTAACATTTTAATCAAGGATAGAAACTGCTTAGTCATACTGAGAGGGTAAAATTGATGACAATGAATACGGGCATCAAAAAGCACAAAAGATGGAAGAGAAAATCAAGATAAAACTTTTCAAATGGTTTCAAGACTTGCCACTGAAATATGACAATTACAAGAATACATTAACTCAGACTCAGCATCCGTCAGATCTTCCCTTAAAAGCAAGATGTCTTTGGCCCTTATGGAAGAAAAACTTCAGTCATATACTTCCCTAATAAATCTTAACCTTGTTTGTCCATGACCTCAACTTAGGTTAATGAACGGCTTGTAGCAGTTAGCTGTACTCAGGCATGAGTGATTGAAAACTACTTGTGTGAAAATCATTAAATAAAAGAATTACTTTTAACCTAAATGTGGGAATTTGAGTCTTCATGTGACTCTCAAGAAATAAAATTCCATAATTCTTATGATGGATTTATTCTCCTGTAAAAATTAATTAGAATGAAAAATTCAGGACAGAGGAGGGTACTGATTTCCCCTTATGAGCGATGTGATTATCTCATAATTGCAATGGTCCACATGGTAGAGTGTTTCCTACGTACCCATCACTGTGCTCAGCTCATCACTGGCACTGTCATTAGGACTTCATCACTGCTCTAAGCCTCACATACACCAAGGAAGAAAGTGAGGTTACATCATATGCCATTGACCCCACTCCAGGTCAGAACTAAAGTAGAAACTCCAAGCTCCTTACCTTGATTCCTCGCTGCTTCTAAGGATGCCTAAGGATGTTTATCTAGTGCCATTTTTTCCAACCTGTCATGAGGACCTTCAATGCTACCCAAATTTAAGGCTGTAGCCCCAGTCACAGACCCAGAGACATGGGTCTCTGATGCTCATAGCTATACCTGCTCCTTTCAGAATTATCCGACGTTTGACTCAGTTATGCCTTTTGGCCCACCCAAACTGGGCACTCTGGTGAACAGGAGTTTTAGGACAATAAAGTGACCCTAGTATTGGGTAATGAAGGCCTTTTATTTATTTTGAAAGCCATGAGCCATTTATTCCAAAGCCTACATGGGGGCAGAAGCATAATAGCCTCTTGAGGGAATAAGAGGCAGTACCTGTGTGCTTAAAGCAAATGTAAACCTTAGGAAAATAGAGCTGCTGTTGACAAAACAGCTCCGCCACACTGTCATCTGAAAAGACCATTTTGAAGCTACAGAAACATGTTATTAGAATTTGCTCAAGGCACAGGTCTCAAATAAGAGCATACTCTACGCCTGTGACATTACACATGCTTGGGGCTGCCGGGGTCCTCCCAGGGCGAAATGAGTAATTCCCAGGCAGAGCATTTTTCCCCTCAACAGCTATCTACCCACAGAAGAGCAGACGTGTGTGCCCAGGCATGCCTGGGGGATGCCTTCTGGGCTTCAAGCCCTTAAGAGTTTTGGTCTTGAGTCTGACACACAAAGTTTTGAGTTCCAGCCCCTACCTGTTAGGTACGGTGACTTTTAGAAGTTACTTGCCTCAGGTTCCTCAGTTATTACATGGGGATGATAATTCCTCATGCATACTTATTTTTTTGGTGATGGAGAGTCAAGATTACTTGAGGTTGTGCATGCAAAGTGCTTAGAACATAGTTTGATGCTACTGAGAAAAAAAATATTATTTTTGATATTATGATTCCCCAATTCCTGTTTTTGTATAGCTCCTTACTGTATTTTTAGACATGGTGTCCCTGAATGATTTTTTCAAGCTTTTAATGTAAGCACGTGAGGCTACAATCCTCAACCAAGGAGAGGCACTCTCCGGTGTCTTATCATTAATTTCTGATGGTCGTTGAAGGAAGGTGGAAGGCGATTTGGAGAAGAGCAGACACACCGTAGAGAAAGGAACAATAGGAGTGGTATCAGGGAGCTCAAATGACTAGCCCAAGATCCTTCCGCTTTTCAAGAGTGGAGCAGGGAGATGCAAGTGCTGAGATTTCCTTCTTTTTGATGGTGGAGTAATATTCTAGGGTACTATGCTAAGTGAAGTAAGTTAGGCAGACAGAGTCAAATACCATATGATTTCACTTCTATGGGGAATCTGAGGAACTAAACAAACAAAACTGAAACAAGACTCACAGACACAGAGAACAAACTGATGGCTGCCAGAGGGGAGGGGTGTTGGACGACTGAGTGGAAAAGGTGGAGAGATTAAAAAGTATAAATTGGTAGTTACAAAATAGTCAGGGGGAATATAGTCAATAATACTGTGGTAACTATGTAAGATGCCAGGTGAAGACTAGAAATGTCAGGGGAAATATGTCTAACCACTATGCCGCACACCTGAAACTAATATAAAATAATAATGAATGTAAGCTTTAACCGAAAACAATAAAAATAAAATAAAATAAATGGTGGAGCAGAGGGTCAAACTCTGACAACTCTGGAGCCCAGGTTCTTAACTGATCTGCTTCTGTAAACTGGAGAGCAGGACTGAAGAAGCCAGCTTCTCAGCTGAGAATGAGAATCCTCAGGGGAGAATTCTAGCTCGCTTGCCCTGGTCTCAGGCACTGGTCATCTGAGCTGCCGGCCTGGGGGTCTTCTAGGGAACACTGTGGAGACTGAGGAGAGTCTGGACTTTGACATTACACGGGTCTGGATGAGGATCCAAACTCTGCCATTCCCGAACTCGCCACGTCCTGAGCCTCTTTGTCCCTCTATTTCCCCAGTGCAAAATAGGGAGCAATAAAATTGTTTCGAAGGTTTGCTGTGATGAGAGATGAGAGACAGAAGAGTGCCCAGTGTGGTCTGCAGAGCATAGTAGGCCTCAGTAAGCAGCAGTACACTTTCCCTTCCCTTTTCGTGACACCAGGCAACTCTGACATTATGTTAGGGGTTGCCACGCCCAAGCCTGGGCACGCTGAATGGCCAGGAGCCCGGGGCTGGATGGTGTGCTGTGCTGGGCAGGGGTGTGGGCAGCAGGCTTTTCCAGAAACCTGTCTGCGGGGCATAGATGGGTTCTCTGTAGGGTAAGTGAACTGGGTCTACATTTAACCATTCACACAGAGACACTCAGAGGTGGACAGCAATACTGGAACCCAGCTGTTCATGCCAGCTGATTGGGAATAACAACATTGCCAGACAAACCCCAGAAACAAACTGAAGTCCGTGGCAAACATGAAAGAGGATGAGTTGGATGCCAGAGTGAAATACAAAATGGTCTCCCAGATGTTAAAAAGTGCCAAAGCGGATGCTCAGTAGATGCCAACTCTGTTATTTTGAGACTGGAACTAGTGAGGAGTCAGAGGATATCAAGACTGATTTAGAGACAGAGCGAGTTAGAATACCAATAGAAATAGAGACAGAGATAGAGACAGAGAATGACAGAGATAGGGGCAGGTGTAGGGATAGAGGATAGAAATGGGGGTGGGGATAAAGATTGAAACAGGGGCGGGGGTACGGATGCAGGATAGGGATAGACAAGCAGGCTGCCATAGGCCAGATTAGTGTGTCCCCCCCAGACATATGTATATTAAAACCCTAGCCTGCAAGATGATAGTATTAAGAGCTGGGGCCTTGAGGAGGTAATCAGATCGGGATGGTGGAGCCCTTACAAAAAAATCATCAGAAAGTTTCCTCGCTCCTTCCTCCATGTGCAGGCACAGTGAGAAGACGCTGCCTGTGAACCAGGAGGTGGGTCCTCACCAGACACAGAATATGTTGGTGCCAAGATCTTAGACTTCCTAGCCCTCAAACTCTAAGAAATAATTTCTAAGACGTCCAGTTTATAATATTGTTGTTATAGCCGCCTGAATTGACCAAGACACAGGCAGGCGCTTGCCCTCGCATAGAACACTCCTAGAGGAAGACATAAGGGATTGGTAACTGGACTTTCCAGCAGGGAGACTAACAACTGGGGCTGTGGATGTTAGGAAATTTTCGTTTTCATTACAGAGCCTTCTCTAATGTGTGGCTTTTTAACCACAAACCTGACTTACTATAGCAGTAGTAGCCGTAGTAGTGGCTAATTAACAAAAAGGACGGCGTTGAGAAGTTTTCCCCATACCTTAGCCACATAACCGACTTGCAAAGCAGAGCCAATGTGTAAATGGTTAAGAACGGGAAGCCATCACCAACCAAAGTCTTATCTTCTCAAAGGTATTAATGAAACCTGGAGACACAGCACTCCAGTGAAAGCAGCTAAGGATTAAGAAGAAGGCCGTTCCTTAAACAGCTCTTCTCTCTGTTAGTAGAGCCCAGAGCTCGTTCCCCAAGCTCTGGGACCCACATTCTTTCTCCTATGAGATCTTGGAGCAGGTGGGAGACTTTTAAACAGACTGCAGAGGTGTTAAAAATAGAAGTTAAGTTGCTATTGGAGATACATGGATAATTCACCACTTGCAAATCTCTAATTATAATATGTCAAAAGTACAATAGCTTGTCAGGAGCAGTATCTCATATAATGCAGTATTGGTTCTGTGAGCACAGTGATCCATGATGTGTTTGGAAGCCTACATTAAATAGACATTCCGCAGCGAAATGTCCTGCAGGGACTCATCTCAGCCCTTGGAGAACTGGAAGGGTGACCTGCTAAGTCCCTGCTGTCTGTTCTTTCCTCGGCTCTGGTTGGGAGCTCTGGGTGCATTCAGCTTCCCTTTCACAGGTTCTGTGCTTTACGTTAGATCACATGCATGTATTAGAAGTTCCTGGAGCCTAGAAGATGGATGGATCTTTTCTCTTACCCCAGACTACTCAGTTTCCCAAAGAAATGATGGCCCCCACCGCCCCCTCAGATTGGCATTAAGCGCTGTGCTTCTGTGTCAAAGAACAGTTAGAGTTATTCCAGGAACAACAGTAACTGATGGGGAACAACTTAGGTGTGATCATACAGGGGTATGTCTTTCAGGGGTGGGAGAACCATGGGTCTGACCCGCTTTGTGGTTAAATTCCTTCCTTGGGAAACGCAGAGCCTGGAGGGAGAGAAGGTGCCCTTGGAAAATGTGTGAGAATGCAGAGACGATTGGAAGCAAGCTTCTCGTCAACCATGTTCTGCACAGTCAGGCCAGGAAAGCACAGCTCTGAAGTAGGTCACATAAAGCAGAAGCATCTTCCTTTTTAGTCAAAGGGGAGAAAAACATATGCACATAATTCTTTATAGCAGAAAACAAGATGGCCACTTTTACCATCCTTCAGGCTCAGCCACAAACACACCTGCTTCAGCTTACAATGGCTCTTTTTCGTTTACAACTTCCTGTAAGAGTATGAACCACCAAACGTTGCTAAAGAAGATAAAGTAACCAGCTAACCAGCCCCACCACAAATTCATACACTCCAAACGCAGAGACATGCTCGTTGCCATTCAAATACCGTAGGCATTGCCTGAGCCAGATTCCTGGGTTGTGTGCCCAGTTTCAGAAATTATTCTATTGTTTCCATGCTCTAGAACTTGTCACATTACAATAATTAACAGAACACATGTCCTATTATCTCCAGTGGCCCAGGAGCTCTCCGAGAGGACAGAGCTGCCTTCTGCTCGTCTGCTCACCGATGCCTCTCACTGCAGCGCCTGGGGCACTACGGACAGCAACCGGCTATTTACATTTAATTGTATTGATCTCTAAGAGCTCTGTTTGCAAGAGAAGGATGTTGAGTATGTCAACTCCCCAACTGGATTAGAATTTCCTTTAAGGTAGGCCTAATTAACCCTTTCTTTTAAACTCTCATTTTATAACTCATCTGGCTTAAGCTCTTTTCAATGTCTTCCCGTGACTGCTCACGCAGAACGCCACTCCCTTACTGAACCCAGCAGGCCTGTGGGATATCAACCCTGCTGATTGCTTTCACTTCGTCCTTTGCCACTGTACCCCCCAAACCCTCTCCAAATGCCCTAGATATACTGGCCTCCTTTTAGCTCTTTGAATGAGTCAAGGTCAGGACTGTTGACCTTGTTATTCTCTCTGCCTGAAAAGCTTTGTCTTCTCACCTTAACTATCGTCTCCTTGAAGAAAGGTTTCCAGGCTACTCATTTGCAGACAGCACCTCTGCTCTTTTTTATTCTCCCATCGCATCTGTCTTTTTCTTAAGAGCTGGGATCATAATTTTTGTTTATATAGCTGTCCGATTGCCGCATGTTCACTCTGCTTCTCACGCCAAGTTACAGGAAGGAAAGGACCATTTCTGTTTGATTCAACCACATCGCCTAGTATGAGTCCTGGTTCTAGCAGAGGTTTAATAAATATTTGTGAATGAATGAATGAACGTGTGACGGGAGAAATGAATGAATCTTCCTAAGCAGTGGTACAGCTGGCGTATGTTGAGGTTTAATAAAGAATGCCCTTTTTTCAGTCCTAAAATAGCCTTCTGAAACCCTACCACCTTGATTATCTCAACATAACCAATAAGCAAATAAACAACTCCATCACTACCATCTGGTAGTCAACACAATACAAATACCCACAAAATCAGCAAGCACATTTAATAAATTCACCCCTAAGTTACAGCAGCAGCTAGACACAAAAAGGCAATAGTAGCAGAATTCACAGGAACCAAAGACGGAAACAACCCAAGTGCCTATCCATGAATGAATGGATAAATAAATGGTTTAACCATACAATGGAATAGTATTCAATCTTAAAAAGGAATGAAGCGATGATACATTTTACAACATGGATGAACCTTGAAAATATTCTATTATTGGAAAGAAGGTAGGCACAAAAGGTCATATATATGTAATTTCCTTTCTATGAAAAATTCTGAATAACAAATCCATACAGGACGAAAGCAGATTCGTGGTTGCCAGGGGCTGGAGGAGGCAGAATGGAGAGTGTCACCTTAATGGGCATAGAGTTTCGTTTGGGTGATGAAAATATTCTTGAATTGGATAATGGTGATCGTTGCACTATAATGTGAATGTACCTAATGCCACGGAATTGTACACATTAAAGTGGTTAAAATGATAACTTTTGTGTTTGTTTTATACAATAATAAAAGGGGGGGAAAAGGAATAGAAAATTTTGTAATATATTATTTTTTAAATTATCTAAATCTAACCTCCACGTTAGGTATCATGTAGCAAAGTTAGTCATCTATTGCTTTTAGTTACAAGAAAGATATTATGCTTTAAAACAACAAATTTCTTAGCTCTACCTGGGTAGCTCAGTTGGTTAGAGCATTGTCTTAATATGTCAGGGTTGCCGGCTCAGTCCCTGGTCAGGGCACATATAAGAACCAACCAATGAATGCATGAGTAAGTGGAGCAACAAAACTGATCTCCGCCCCCTACCTGCACCCTCTCTAAAATCAATCAATCGATAATTAAAAAAAAACAAAAAACCTCTTTACCAATACTGGCTTTTCAGAGGCCTGGAGGCGGGAGAAAGAGTTTTCACAATTGTCTTGCATTTAGAGAATGTTCTAGGCTAGAGGCTTGGTGAACCCAAACTTCTAAAGAATTCTGCACAACAAGGTTTCACAAATGTACATACACATCTTGTGGTATGCATGGTTATCTTAGGTGGTGCAAAAAGTTCCTTTCTTTTGTTTTCTTTCTTTTTTGTTTTTACTTTGAAGAAGTCTAATTTATCAGGTTTTTTTTTTTCTTTGATGGATCATACTTTTGGTGTCCTATTTAAGAAACCTTTGTATAATTCAAGGTCATGAGGATTTTCGTCTATGTTTTCTTGAAGTTTTTTTGGTTTTTTGGGTTGTTTTTTTTTTAGATTTCATTTATTTATTTTTAGAGAGATGGGAAGGGAGGGAGAAAGAGAGGAAGAAAAACATCGATGTGAGAGAGATACAGCTCTACCCATTGCTTCTTGCACGCCCTAAACAGGAAACCTGGCCTGCAGCCCAGGCATGAGCCCTGACTGGGAATTGAACTGGCGACCCTTTGGTTCATAGGTAGGTGCTTTTGTTTAGGATTATCTTTGATTAATAGCCAATAACATTAGTTCTCATTGGTGATAGTGTTAATATTTCCTTATTTTGATGTTGTTGTTGTTGGCTTGTTTTTAACGCATTTAATCCATTCATCTGCAAAAAATGTATTCTTTTGGTACATAAAGCCATGGTATCATCACCATCAAAGCACAGAACACTTTCACCACCCTGCAAAACTCCCCAATACTGTTGTTTTGCAGTCCAGGCCTCCACACACGCAGGGCTCAGCAACAAAATGGAAGAAACAGTGATGCGTATAAAAATAAGGATGAATCTGTAGTGCATTAGGCTATGTTAAGGAGGGCTGGTGCAGAAATGCAGGGTGGCTGCACATGGGCCTGAGCTTTGTGTCTGGGGTGATGGAAATATTCCAAAATTAGACAGTGGTGATGGTTGCACAACTCTGTAAATATATATTTTATTTAAAAATCTGAATTGTACAGCTAAAATCGGTAAATTTTATAGTATGTAAATTATATTTCCACAAAACCATTTACAAAATGGTTACACAGTGTATGATTCCACACACCCACAAAAAGTGTCTATTTAAATAAGTAATAGGAGAGGATGCTTGCAGATGAGGTAAACTTTGCAGAGCTGGGGTGGCAAGGACGGGTTTCGGGACCGCGTTGCGGGCAGGACAGCTGGATAGGGGTGCGCCCCGCTGTCACTCCCGGAACACTGGGGTCCCTGCCTGACCCCTCCTGCCCCCGCCCCGAGACTGAAACCCACTTACTGTGGCGGTGCCGGAGACGGTCTGCGCGCTGGTGTCCGCTGCGCTCTGCTCCGAGTGCGACTGGGCGGGAGGGTACAGGTTTAACGTGTGCTCGGGGACAGTGCTCTGGCCGGTGTACTCTGGCGCCGGGTGGGGGTGAGGGGCCGTGTATTCCGCGGGGATGCCGTTCTGAGGGGGAGCGAACTGAGCCGAAGCATAAGGCTGAGCCATTGTGTCAGGGGCAGCTGCTGCTTCCTGATTACCCTGAAAAATCACAAAGGTGGAGAAAAGGTGAAAACCGTGAGTGGCCACCAAGCAGAACCTCTCCTAAGGGCCCACTTCCCGCGTGCCAGCACTTGCTGAGGGCCTACGGTGGATGCATCCCACTTAATCTTCACCAGATGCTCTAAGGAAGTAGCAACCATCATTTAAATCACCCCATTACACAGATGCAGAAATCAAGGCTGGGAAAAGGGAAGCCTCTTTCCCCAAGCCATCCAGCCCAACCGCCAAAGACTGTGAGGGTCTGTGTTCTACTGGATTGGATTTTTCTGGCAGGTCTTCCTTATTTCATTCCCATCTGGGGACATGTGAGCATGTAGTTGTCTCCAGTGACAGCAGAGCCTTGCTTTGATACTTAAAATGCCAAGAGAGATTAAATTGAACATGCTTGTTCTTGAGAGGAGAGACACTTCATCTAAGCATTTGAATTTAAACAAAGTTTTATGTGTCTTGGCTCACATAATGAGAGGGTGGCTCTTTTTAATGACCATAATGTGTGTGTGTGTGTGCATGTGTGCGTGTGTGTGTGTCTGAGAGAGCGAGTGAGAGAGAGAGAGAGAGAGAGAGAGAGGATGTTCCTAGAGCCGATAGGAAGCAGCCGATGAAAATTCAGGGCCTAATTTGGACAAAGATGGCATTCTGTGATAGCCCCATTTTACATATCTTTGCAAAGTGCTGAACTTAACTCAGTCTCATTAGTCAATGCCTCCCCCCACCCCCTGTCTTATTTTTTATAAGCATAGAATATTATATAACAATTCACCCTTCAGATCTAAGCAAAACATGCAGCATGATAATTACAGCCAAGTCAAAAGAATTTTTTTTTTAAATCCCTGAATTCAAATGCTTCCATTTCAGGAAACATCTGTCTCTCTCTACCTTTACCCCCACCCCCATAACTTACTACCCCAGACACATACACACGCGCGCGCGCGCGTGCGCGCACACACACACACACACAGCAACAGCAGCAGCAGAAACTGTAATCCAGAGGTCTGAATTTCCCATGGTCTCAAGAGATGGCATCATACAGTCACAAAGAGACAGAAAAAAAGGAACCTTAGCAATTAAGCACACCGAATAGCTGCCTCTCCCATTGTCTGCGGTCAATTACATGTGACTTCAGCCCTCATGCAAGGAGAGCAGGGCAGAAATGTCAGAATTGCTCACATCTCCTCCATCCTCGCCCCCAACGTTCGAGAACCTCTTTGGCTAAAGCAACTTGGGAGCAGCTGAAACATTATGACATAGAGGGGGATCTAGAAGTTTATTCTCAGAGCAGCAAGCAGAGCTGGCTCGTTTGTTTAGAGGGGACCTTAATTAGAGTGTTAAAGATGACACGTTGACGAGAACTAAGCTTAGGCTAAGTTTAAAGCATTTTACAAGTGAAAACATTCCCATCAGGCCCTGTCCTCCCCCAGAGTAATTTCTCCAAATGTCTGTGCCATGGAAGCAGAAATGCACAGCCCTTTCTTTCTTTCTAACATGTTTTCACAGCATTTGGGGCTGAGCAGGGTCTGTCTGCACTGTGGTTGGATCACTGTACGTGAAAATTAACCCTGTCCATCCCTAGCCGAGGGCATTTATTGTCACTGCCACTCACTGTTCACTTTTCTTCAAGGAAAATGTTCGGTTTTCTTTCCAGGGGACAATTCCACTCTCAGCCTAGTGCAGATGTGACTAAGTCCCGCCTCCTATTACCCATAGCGACAGTCCTGTGACCCAGCCTGACTAATCAAAGGGTTCCACTCTCACGGTCATGGGGGCTGTGGGTTCATGAATATCTATCTAAACCATTTAGTGATAGTGATAAGCCCTAATGACTCCAATGAGGCTTTTTGCTGGAGTTTGGGAGGAAGTTCTCTTTCAACGGTCATTGGCAACTGTAAAAATAATGCAAGCTTGGAACTGCCAGGAACTGCTCCTGGAAGAGGGCCTGCCTAAAGCCAAAGCCAACCCAGAGGCAAGTGGAGCTCAGAAACTGAGAAACAGATCAACTGAGTCCCAGTGCCATCATCTGAAGCCTTGGATCCAGCTTTACCTGCAGTTGGTAATGCTATTGTTTGCTTTAGTCACATGAATCAGCAAATGTCTTAGTTTTTTAAGCTAATTTTTCTGTTATTTACAACCAACAGGGTCTCAATTAATAAAAAACAAAACAAAACACAACCTGCTGTTTCTGAGTCAACTAACATCCTTTTCTTCTACAGGACTGTGCATACATATCCTTGCATACAAAAATTCCATGTAGATGCCACTTGCAAGAAGCTCCAGAAACTTTAGGACCTTGAGAACCCTCCAAAGAGAAATTCATTGTGACAGATTCTCCTTCTGCCCAAAAGCCTGTTTCAGTCTGCCCCACCTTCCACCTGGCTCATCTCTGAATTGAAAGAAAGACCTGTGAGAATGCCAGGTGTGGCCTCGTAGGGGAGCATAAAATGATCTCGGGAGCAATGGTAGACAGAGATGGTCCCTAAAGACAAAGATCTCTCCTTACCAGCTCCAGCAACAAACACTTTCATGGGAACACTGCTCACTGCAGAGCAATCTGGGGAAGAGTGGCCCAGTCTCACAAGCTCCAGCAAAACTTCAAGGACTCTCTGCTACGATCTGAGCTCTCTCATTTTGGGAGAAAGGAGGGCCTACCCTCAGGAAGCCTGTGGTCGCTCCATCTTCCTAACACCATCAAGTCTTCCCATTCACCGCCCCCTCTGCTCCGAAAGTCCTCCCTTACTCCCTTGCTTGGTTATCCTCTAGTTGTCTTTCAGGTCCCAGGTCAAGAGCTCTCTCTTCCAGCAAGCCTTCATTGACACTTAAACCACACCCGTTGCCTGCTTTCTATACCCCAGTGCAGCCTACGGCCACGTCACACACAATTCCGAGTATGTCATTGCCTGCTTATTTGTCTGTGAGCATCTGGAGGGCAGAAAACTGTGTCACATTCTCCACTCCATCTCCAGTCTATAGCAGCATGCTAGCAGCAAAGTAGGCATTTATAAAAGTTTGCTAAGTGAATGCATGCTCGACTAATGGACTATGGGCTCTGTGAAGCTTAATTTGGCAACAGGAGATAGTTGGGGAGATAGAAGGTGAGGAGGTGGCAAATGACCCATGGGAGAAATCCGGCCCACTAGTTGTTTTTGTAAATAAAGTTTTATTGGGGCACAGCCACATTCACTGTGCTATGATGGCAGAGTTAAACAGTTTGGACAGACATGTTATGGGCCCCAAAGCCTAAACTATTTAACTCTCTGGCCCTTTGCAAAAAAAGTGTTCTGTTCCCTGTGGCAGAGTATCATTAAATATGCTGATGCCAATTCAGGAGCCATGCTTGTAAGAACAGGGCAGGAAGTAAAGATGGCAAGAAAGCACAGAGAGAAAGGGGGGTGCATTCTCTCTGGACCAAGGAGAGAGGCTCAGTTAGACCTGAAGATCATCCATGGCGAGGACGGTGCAAAGGGGTGAGTGGGGATCTTTTCCAGAATTTTCTCTCCACCACAGTCTCTGTAAATTGTACAACACACATGCACACGTGCAGGCTTGAAACTCAGCACCAACGGGCTCAGGACAGGGAAGATCCATGACACCTTCGGGCTCCTGTGCTCCGTCGGAAAGGCATCCCCTTCACTTCATCAGCATGGTCAGAAAGCAAACTGAATGGTGCCTCCCTTGAGGACTAGTGGGTACCAGGCACTGTGTTGGGCGCTTTGAATCAATTCTTAAACAGAGGTCGCTGTTCCCCGGGAGACAGTAGGCAATGACTGGGGAGTTTTTTGATCGTCGCAGCCTGGGAGGAAGGGTCGCTACTGGTATCTAGTGTATGGAGACCAGGGATGTTGCTAACACCCTGAAATGCACAGGACAGCCCCACCACCAAGGATTATTCAGTGCTAAGTGTTAATTGTGCAGAGGTCTAGAAACCCCACTTTACTTTATTGTTAATTATACTGCAGCCTACAGCTGGTAAATGATGTCGCCAGGTCAGAGCCACAGAGAGCTCTTTGGGAAGCCAGGAGCTGAACCAAAGCTCATGGCATCCTATGCCCAGGTGTTTCTCATTTGGCAGCACTATGATTTGGTAGGGAAGTTCATTTCCGATTTTAAGCAGATGAACCTCTCTCTGTCACCTACGCACCATGGCCTCAAGACCCGTTTCCTCCTGTGGCGAAGTCAGCTGCTGGGGTATTTAATTCAAAGATACCAGTGTTCCATTAGCCAGATTAGGGTGTTAACACTGGTGAGGGTTAGAGCTCTAGCCTGAATAACTTCTGCCATCTCAAGCCCAAGGTGTTGCTTTAGAAGCTCTGGGGCCATCCTAGGAAATGAAAGGGCCAGCTTGGGGCACCACTGGAGCCAGGACAAACCACCAATCCTCTAAGGAACCTTGCAGTATTCTGGTAAACCCAGGGCGCTGAGTTCTAGGAACTGTATCTGTGGTCACCAAGGAACCTACAGGTACATTCAGGTCAACAAGGCCCTGGATTTCACTCCTGTGCCTGGAGTTCTCAAACAGATGTTGGTGGGACCCCCACAGTTACTTATTAACACCAACGAGCAATTCTAGAGAGACCCTAATTAATATTCCCAACATTTGCACTTTGGGCTAATTACAGCTAATATTTAATTAAGATCATTGTACTTCCCGTGGAATTATTTTTCACCTTCAGATGGCTTCAGAGATGCCTTTGTTTCCTCCCTAGTGATGTTCCTGGATTTTTAGCGTGGCCGAAATGTATTCTCCAGAAAAATACATTCACATTAAGGGCACATTTTGCGCTGGAGGTCAAGGCAAATCTTGGGCGCATGAACAGGCTCCTGGTAGAAAGCTGAAGCCAACTTCATGTAGGTGACAGTGACAGGCAAAAATTATTTGGAGCATTCTGGCTAGACATTCCCTCATTTGTAGAAGCCGCCTCCTTTCTTTTCTTCCAATGCCAAATCCCTACCTTTCCCTAAATAAGTGGACTGATCACAGAGATCTGTGTATTTACAGAGTCAAGGTGCTTGTGGGTGTTCTGAGTTAATGAAGAGGGTGATTCCAACTTGCACGTATTAACCCCCCCCACCCCCTGCCTCACCATCGACCAAGTGCTTCAAGAGATTTTGCAAACCTAACATCTAATTTTCAGTGCCTGGACTTTCCTGGGCTGCTGCTGAATACACAAAAGGCGGGAGGCAAGACCTGATATTTTAAAACCCAATAATGCTTCTGAAGAACTAGATAGAAACTTGAGGTAAAGAACATCATTTAGGGTAAACGTAGAAGAGACTTCCTTGTCCTCCTACACCAAACCTCAATTAGAGCAACTCATCACCGGCCAGATGAATGGGACCCCCTCATTACCCAAGACACCCCAATGGGTAGCTTGTGCTCCAGTCACTGAGAACAAACGGATATTAAAATGCAACCAAGTCTGATTCACTAAAGCAACCAAAAAAAAATGCCATTTCAATTTAAATATTTTACTGAAGCATGAAATAGCCAGGATATTATTGCTATTTTAAGACAAACACCGTAATCTGTCTATTAGCATAGTGTGTCAACTCTGTTGCATGCAGACGTTCAGAGAGCTGTTCCTCAAACGCGTGGAGGAAGTCTTTGGTCCCTGAAACACCCTGCACTCGTAATTTTCTCTCCAAGATGGGCTTAGGAGACAGAGTCAGAAAATGAGAGCGTCCCCCCCGCCCCCAGATACCTCTCTCCCCCCATTTATTGCCCTGAGTGGTTTAATACAGTCGTTTTGGGAAACTAATAACAGAACAAAGGGTGGCAGCCCATCCGACTTGGCAAAATCTTTTGGCTCAGCATCTAATGCAAACCACATTGCAACTGAGAAATAGTCTTTACGTGGCAGAGCACAAAAAACGGGTTTATTTTTTTCAATATGACTGCCTGACTTTCACTGAGGGGAACGTGGTTGTTTTCATAGCTGCCAAGGTGGACTTTAATGTGACCAAGGATTTTTCTCTGTGTGTGTGTGTGTGTGTGTGTGTGTGTGTGTGTGTGTGTGTGTTTCCCCAGCTTTAATAGTCACATTTCCTGAACATCCCCTCCCCTTTTGCTTCTGGAATTTATTTGTTCCCACTCCACAGCTTGCTCTGAAAACTGTCTTCTGGCCTAAACACAGCCCTTCTAATGAAGACATGCACAGGAATTGTCCAGCCCCCCAAAAGCAGCTGATTGCATCTGTGCAACTGTGCACACAGCCAAAGGAAAAGCAGTCACTCCAGCCACGGGACACCGCCCCCACACACACCCCACCGACTCCGACTTGCTGGAAGAAGCTATCCATTCTCGGTTGCCCGCAGTCTCCAGTCTTGCTGACAGTTTGTTTTACTTTAGTTTAGTGGCTGGTCTGTTTTACTTCTCTGGCAAGAAATTGCGCCTATTCAGAGAAAACCTCCAGTGCCCGAATAAAAGGAGAAGTAAGTTGCATTGTGCCCCCCAGGGCATTGAAACAAAGAAGAAAAATGCAAAGTTACGCCATTAACCTGCTAGTTCTAAGACCAGCTCAGTTCCACACATCAAGCAGAAAGCCGACACACACACACTCTTGGCTGAAACCCTTTCCTCTCCCCGGCGTGAATCAAGGAGCAGAATATATATACATCGCAGAGAGCAACAGAGACTCAGCGCAAGGAGAGACTGCAGCCTAATTCAAATCACAATTGCGAGTGAGAAATAAAATGGGAAAAAAAAGTACCTGCCGCACCATCCTGCTTGCTTTCTCCTCCATAAACTTAGCAGCTGTTCTAGACCCACACCACAAAGCATCTGCTCAAAGCAAGCCTCGTTACGAGCCAGGGTGTGTGCACTGTGCAACGTGTGGATGGCTGGGGTGTTGCAGGAGGGGGAGCTGAGGCCGCCTGGCTGACCTCCCCCTCAACATCTGACTGCTCCCCAAACCAACCCCAGATGGGACTCTTTCCGCCAGCGAGGCCTGGCCCATCAATCACAGCGCTCCTCCTCTGGTTCCTGCCCCGTTTCAGAGTGCGCACTGAGCAGATGATTATATAGTGGAGGAAGACACACACACACACCAGACAGCACTAGACTCCATTAATAGCTTTTTAAAAAACATTAGAAATGCTAGCCTATGCATCGCCTGGAGCTGGAATTTTTCATTACTAAACTAAATATATGGTATGCAAAGTTATGAAATCCATGAGGGAGCTTGCTACCATCCTATTTTGTTTTAGATTTTTAAGAGGGAGGACGTCGGAGTAGCACGGGAAGACAGAGGAAGGATAAAGAAAGAGCTCAGAGAGACGGAGGGATGGTTAGAGGTCCATTTTCAAAAAAATACCACGAGAACATGGGGGATGAATTTATAGCCAAGCTGCCCGATTAACTGTCAAGTGACCTTAACATCCTACAACTGACAGTTGATTAGAATACTTGGAGGCCCAGCCCCTCTGCAAACTGGCTGTGTGACCTCGGCAAGTTGTTGCAAATACACAGTGCTCCGGTTTTTGCTCCTGTTTAATGGGAATAATGATGAGTGACTTTGCAGGGCAATTGCGAGGCTCAGAATAAAGATTAAGTCACAGCAAAACAAACATACACAGGGACCTGGCTCATAGCATCACTACATATACAGATTCATTCATCACGTTCAATAAAATGCTGGGCCAAATGCAAGACCATCTTGGTCTCTATGAAATATACAGTCAAGAGAGACAGCAAGCTCTCAAGGAAGGAACCCATGGGCGACCACGAAGCCCCAGTGGTGCAAACTGCTATGAAGGAAATGCGCAGGGTCTTGCTTCCTCCTTTTCTTGAACTTTTGTCTCTCCCTAGCTCATTGTTTTCCCTTCTCTCCCAATGAGTAAAAATAAAACCTTGTACAAAAAAATCCCCAGTGATTTCAATGCCAAATGCTGCCTCTTTATTTAAAGCTACAAATACTTTGTTCTTCCTTTATTATTAAAAGTACAACAACCGGAGTGAAATGTCAAAACAATTTCAGGTCTTATTTGGTCGTGTCTTTCTTGCTCGTCAAGGGAGAGGTTTCGAGACTCCCATCCACCCTTCCCGTGGACAGTTGCTTATTGCCAAGATGCCCGGCTATGAAAGGAGAGATCTTGCTACCCTGGAGGGGATGGACGGGGTTTCTGAAGTGATTAAACTTGTAATTAAATTGTGTAACAGAGGAGGAGGTGAGGGCAGAGGAGGCTGCCTGGAAGAATTCGACTTTCCTGCTGGTCTGTCGGTGGTGCTAGTTCAAGTAATTCCTGGGAGATTTTTTAAAAAATTCCAGTTCCCCAGGGTTAGAAAGAAAATCTAGATAAAGGGTATTTGTGCCATCCTTACATTTTCATTTCCAATCACGCTCATGCAGGATTAAATAAGCATGCTCTCGGGTTCCTTAAAGGGATGTGTCCGCTCGGCTTCAGAGCTGCAGAGCTGCAGAAGACCACAGCCCCTTCCTTGCAGGTCACCGGCCCCAGGTGGGGGACTCAGCAGTGATTTTCATGAGCCACGAGCTTTTTTGCTGTCCTCACTATTCACTGAAAAGCCAAGCTTCTGTCCTTCAATCAAAGTATAGAGGACTTGTTTTCTCTCAGAAAAGCAAGAGGGACAGACCAAGACAGAAAAATTCCCTGGTGAAGGATATTCTGAGGAGTAATAGAGAAAATACTGAAACAAATAAACAACCAATAAAAACCCTGCTCCACGGAGAAAAACGTTTCAGGTAGAAACACCAGAGCAGCACTGGGACGTTAGTCCTTAGCCAATGGAGCCATCAGATCACTTGGGTGTAGTCTCATAAATCAGATATCATAATCAGATAGACAGTAGGATTCCACCCCAGTTCCATGGGCTTAAAATCTCTGGGGGTGGGATCCAGGCTCTGTGGAAAGGTGTCCCGGGCCATCCTGAAACCGATCCTGAGGGAAATTTTTCTGTGTTTTTCAAACTAGAGGCATGATCCCTTGGGATATAAAACCTACGTAGGGGGTAATCACTCCAGCAGTTTTTAAATGAGATAAACTATACCACACTGAAATGGTATGGAATAGAATAGTAAGAGAATTGTTTCATGAAACTCTTATGTGGGTGAACTGGGGTGCAATGTAAAATCTTTTATGGATTGCAGTAAAAGAAATAAAATTAAAAATACGATGCTAGGTAATTTCCAGTGTTTGTTATTATCTTATCTTTTATTAGCGCTGTGACTATGGAATCAAAGGCAAGTGTGGAGTAATTGGCAAGTCATTCAACCTCAGTGTGTCCCAGTTTCCTCATTTATTAATATAAATAACAATACATATTCTTCTCCCCAATGAGTCTCTTGTGATGATTTTGGGAGAAAATCTACAGTAATGTGTTTTATAATCTAGGAAGTCCTGTGAAAGCTTATGTCCTATTGTGAGTATGAAATTAGTCACCCTTCTAGTTCAGCAAAGTGCTCCCTCGGGAGACTACATGGACACATGGGGAAGTGTGTCAAATCCTCATCTACTGCGTGCCAGGTGCCGTGCTAGGCACTTTATTCCTCACAACTACCCCTGTGGAATAGATATTGTGGTCCCTTTATTTTTTTTAATCCTCACCTGAGGACATGCTTATTGATTGTATTTTTTACAGAGAGGGGAAGAGAGAGAGAGAGGGGAACAGAGAAACATCAATGTGAGAAAGGAACATCAATTGATTGCTTCCCGTACATGCCCCAACGGGGGACTGAACCCGCAGCCTAGGTATGTGCTCTGACCAGGGATTAAACCCACAACCTTTCAGTTTATGGGACGACGCTCCAGCCAACTGAGCCCCCTGGTCAGGTCTAGATGGCCTCTTTTCAAATACAAAAACTGAAATTCCAAACAAGTGAAAACATATATATTTTTTTATTTTACTACGGGAGCTCCTAAGTTAGTTAGTTGGCAGAACCAGAACTTGCCCCTAATTTAGTCTTATTGAAGAATTCTTGTGACTGAATCCCTACTAAGATAAAGATGGAACTGATGATCATGGTGACGATAGTGATGACAAAGAGGAAGATGATAATGCTGAAGACTATGGAGGTGATGACGGTGGTGGGGAAGGAGATGGAGATGATGACTATGACGGTGTGGCGGCGGTACTCATGAAGGTGGAGGTGACGGTGGTGGCTATGAGGAGGAAACCTTTTTCGAGTACTGGCTTGGTACCAGCCATTGCTCTAAGCGCTGAGGACACAAGGTTCACCAAAACAGGTTTACCTACGTTACCTCATTTAACAAGAGCCCGATGTGGTACATACTGACATTCCCTTTCCGAGGGAGGTAGGGTTACTCCCTCATACTCACACAACTAGTAAGTTTGAATTACACAAACTCATCCAACTCCTAAGCTCTGCATTCTTAAACAGCTGTGGATGAGATCATATCTGACCTTGATTAGGTAAATATACAAACCTTTGTTTTCTAACTGCACCAGCTTACAGAAAAGCATCTCTTGAACAAAGAACTCTGAAGTTGTTCTGAGTCCATAATTCACAAAAACAAACAAACTACAAAGATAATAAGAATCCATGTCACAGATGCAAGTAAAAGCCATTTGTTTCATCTCACTTCCCCGGCCCTGACAGGGAAGCAGAGAGAGAGGCCAGGAGCCATCTTGCTCGGGCTGACAAACACCAGCCCCAGAAATACAAACCAGCCGAGTGGGTGGCAGGCTTGCAATGACGAGGTGTCATGTTTGCAAAATGTTCCATCCTGATTTTCCATTTGGAGTCACAGAAGGCAATGGAGAGGTTGTTTTTCTCAACTCTTAAAAGTTAGTGACTATCAAATATTTATGGCACTTTGTGCAAGTCAGGAGCCTTGATATGGTTGCTTATGAGGTGATATTTCCAAAGGGAAATAAATGCGATTGTCTCTTAAAAAATCAGCAGCCTCTGGAGTGAGTGAAGTTTCCAACTGACAGTATCAGGCACTTAAGAAGAGGGGTTTTCTGATCTTGGTCACCTCTGTCCCAGGGGCTCACAGGGCCCTGACTTACCCTTTAAAATGGTTGTTAAAGGTTAACAGTATACCCATTTTGATTTTGACATTATATGTATTTTTACATTGCATATATTTTGATGTCTGTCTCCAACCAGACTGTAAACTGCATGAGGACAGAAACCTCATCTGTATTTCTCATCGCCGTTGCCGCACACATCTCAAAGAGCGGCGTGCATGCGCACGCACACACACACACACATGCAGACACACACACACACACACACACACACTCAGAACATTTTGTTGAGTGAATATAAATTTCCAAGCTGGCCTTTTTATCCCTATTAGTATCAAGAAATGCCCTGACTCACCCAGCACCTCAGGGGGCTGGGAAACGAGGTCAAAGCTGTTGAGAAATTGTCCCCACTGGAATATCCCAGTGTTGTACAGAAGGAGTCCCTGTCGGAAAGCCACGCGGCATAGAGCCCCTCCTATCCGCATGTGAAACAGCTATCAGCACCTTGTTATTTCCTGTTGTTAATAAAGAGCAACAGCCAGAGTGGCTGTTACCGAGTTCGTTCTAAGCATCAGCCGGCGCTAGTCGCTATGCGTGTGCGGACGTATATATACATTTCTTTTTTCTGCGGTGATGAAGTTAGATTTTATATTTACAGACGTATGATTTTTATAAAGTTATTTTAAAAATATGTTTAATAAACTTATTTTATCACACCCATTTCCCAGAATAGGAAGAAAAAGGTCTTAAGGCCAGTAAGTGACAGGTCTAGATCTTGAGCCCAGGTCTTTGTCCAAAGCTGCGGTCCTTTCAAGCAAGGTATGATTGATCTCTTTGTTGGCTAAGATGAGGGTGATATTTATAAGGGTTATGGTAGAATAACCCTTGAATTGAATCACAAAATATTTTCCTAGCCAAAGCTGGAGGGGTTCAAAGAGAGTATGAGGTCTTGCTCCTGCTATTCCAAGATCCAGAATCTAAGGGGGTTAATGGAGTTGATGATGATGATTATAACATTATTGATAACAAGAGCAATATAAGTAAAAGGGCTGTCAACCTATGCTTCGCACCACCCTAAGTGTTTCATAAATGCAACTCCTTCAAGAACCCCACCTCGCATAATGGGGACACAATCATTGCTTCCATTTCATAAGGCGGAGGTTTTGAAAGGATAAGCAAACCATCTGGAGTCACCCCAATTGTGTGAGATGAAACTCATATTTGTCGCGATCCAATTCTGACCCCCAAAGCAGGAAATTGAAAATAATTTAGGGGAAGTTCCTGATACCTTTCATCCAGGTTCCCCAAATGGTAGCATCTTGAGTAACGATAGTTTCCTCTCAAAACCAGAAATTGACATTGCGAGACTATTACTCTACGTTGCTGTGAACATGATGAGGAGTTGGAATAGTAAACGTTCCGCTGTTGCGAGTGTTTTGCTATCAATACAGTTGCATCATGACCATTGCCATCTATCCCTGAGTGACAGCTGGAGCTGCCCACCACTGTCCCCAATCCAGTGGCCTGGGAAGAAGCATCGATGAACTAGTAGGCAATTGACCAAGCAAACAAATACTAGCAAAAACTGTTGTCATAAGGGAAGGAACAGAAACATGCATTTTCAATGAGATTTTAGTAAGGAGTCTTCACTTCCTGGGTATGGAGGAAACCTTCAGCCTTGAGCAGACTTCCACTTTCATAATCTATCTCCTTTCATAGCCAGCTATTTTCTAAAAAAGTGAAAAATGTTCTTACCACCACCACCACAACCAGGGTAACATCAGTGTCAAATTTATATTCAAGATGAATTTCAATGACTTGCACCATTGCTGATACTACTACATTTAGCTAGATCCACAAAAGGAAAGGGATGGATTTCATTCCCTTAAAGAGCTTGTTTACAGTTACCCTGCAGACATGATTTGGGATAATATCACTGTTACCTATTCCATCATAGCTATCCAGAGGATTCTCTGCCTGCTTCTAAAATAGGAAATTGATAGATTTAATATTAGGCAACTTTCTTGGTAAGAGAGGAGGTCTATACATACAGACAGCACCTAGTAGCCTAGAGAGATGCCAGCACCACTGTGGATGTTGCTAAGTAAAGCATCGCACTAAACGTCACCAAGGGTCTGTCACTAGATTTAAAAAATTGGGAGCATTAAGTCACACTGCTAGAAAGAGAATCATATACTCTCCCCATGGAATGATACAGATAATGAAATGTTCTAGCAAAGGGAAAAGTAAACATTCAGGATACAAATTAGCGCAAGGAGTAGATACCATTGTCTTGTACGTGAATGGATTCGGAAGTCATTTCCTCTCATATCACACTACGTAAACTGAGTTTTCTCTCCATCGGGAGAGCTTATGTCCCAGTGCCACACATCAATATTTCTTTCCTTTCTTCTTCTGTCCCTTCTCAAAGCTGGATGCTTAAACACAGCTGAAACAACCCCACAGCCTTGAGGACACGTGACACAGTTCAGATATAGAAATGACCTACCACTCACATAATGAATTTACAGTAGCAAACATGTGAGTGTAATTTCAATTATCCAATTTCCTCACATGATTATCATAGGCCTCTTGTAAGATGGTAAACTCCTCAAGGGCAGGCACTTGAGCTATTCATCTTTAACATCTCTCTCTTTTTCTGATGTAGTTTGTAATCAGGTGCTCGACATGATAAATATCTGTTGGCTTGCATTCACCTCACTTATAGAAACGTGTCTAATCTGGTCGCCGCAACAGGCAAAGACGATAAAATATGACCTTGTCTTTCATTGTGTGTTGCATAAGTTTTAGCCTCTAATAGTGTGCCAACTGGGGGGAAAAAAGGCTGTCATAAAATAAATTATATTTGGACTTGGAGGAAATGAAATTAAGAGAGGCTGCCAGAAAGCAAAGGCAATGAACTATTCAAATAGGCAAGAACTTGATATTCATGCAATTGTTTCAGTGGCTAAGTACTGGGCGTCTTCTGAATGGCAGGTATTGTGTTAGGTTCAGGGGCTACAGCAGTGCTGAGAATAGATGTAGCCCAGGTACCTCTGAAGCTACAGCTGGCAGAAGTCACATGATAGACCAGGAATTTACCGTTCGGCTGATATATGTCATGAGAAGAGAAATGGAAGGATTTGAAGGGGCTCACCTATCCACTACTGGTTATCAAGGACAGCTTTTCGGAAGAACTGATATCAAAACTGAGCTGGAAATAACCAGGTGCTATGAAACAGGTTGACAAAACAATATATGGAAAGGCCAGTGGTAATGTTGCAGGAGGAGGAATATCTCACACTCGGGGTGGCAGAATCAATGAAAAAGAAGTAAAAAAAAAAAAAAGGTGATGAAACTATTTTCAGAGCCATAGGACCTATACAAAATAGAGAGCTGAAACAGATCTGAAGGCTATTGGACTGCATGGCCCTTGAGGGCAGAGATTTCAGCCTGTCTTGTTTAGTGCCATATTCCCAGCACTGTTAGAATGGTGTGCGCAGAGTAGGTGCTCAAAACCACTTTGGTTGAATCACAGAGTAAACCCAATGATGAGAGAGACCGGGATGAAACTAGTCAAAGGAAGAAAGATGAAATGTGAGAGCGAAAGATCTGATCATTTAAACCGTATCCTTGACGTTACCTTTTTCCCTTGAAGCAACTCAAATGCTTGAAACAGAAGAAATACACAGAAGAAAGAGGTGGCTAGTTTAGGTAAATCAATAGAACAGAGGTTCATTACCCTCTTCATCATCATCACAATAGCTTAGCCAAGAATAGGAAGTTAAAACCCCTAGGACATTTACACATTATCTGTTTGTCACACATACCATGTTGGAAGGTACACATTCATACACATTTAAAACAAGAGAAAGATGAGGCCCAGGTAACTCAATGACATGCCCAAATTCAGAGAGTTAATAAATGTTTCAGCTAGGATTTTAACTCTAGATATGTTTCCTTTGCACCCAACTGCTTCCTAAGTTATGACCCAACAACAAGTCTAGCTGTATCAAGAGGCTTGATTACATGATGCATTTCTAAGTTTCCTCCATCCCCATTTCATAAACTTTTACATGGAAAATAAAAAAAATATGTGAACATTATGACATTTGAAATTTTTATCAGAGCAAAGGGAAAATGGAATTTTATTGGCCTTAAAAATTCAATATAATCCAAATAAGTATAAGCATGCCAGTACTGCAGTTATTACTTAAAAAAAAAAATCAAGAGGGATTGAAACCAAAGAGCTCCATCTTCCTAAGTGAAGAGCCAAGTTTAATAACTGGGCCTGCCCCAACACAAGGGTTTCTGAGCAAGTGGTCCTCAACTAAAGTACCACTTGAGACTGGAGAACCTTGACTTCTTCACTTGTGTTTCATCAGTACATACGTATTATTTTCTGTAGCTCAGGACATGTAATGTTTAAGGATATTTTCCTGAGTGAATGCTGAGCTGAGAGGGTCACACAGTTTGGATGAGAGTAGGGCCAGTCTCACTGAAAAAAAGAAGAGCTTTTGTGGTATGTTAAGCTGGGCCCAAGCGAGACAATGGGTTTTCAGAAATATGGCAGGAATTTGCCTTAACCGTACGTAAGAGAACTAGCCCAGTGGTGAGAAATTTTATTCAGATATCAATAGTGTGGAAGTCTAGACACATAAATTGTGGAATCACTCCATACGCAGTTTAAGGCATTCAAGTTAATTTGTCTGAACAACTTCAGAGCAGCTAGAGCTAAGAAAGCTGAGGCTGATGGAAGTGAAGTAAGTTTAATTCAAATGGTCTGTAAGGAATAGCCTTAAAAGACCTTCCAAATCTGATTGTGCAGCTTGTGATTTTGCAACATGTAAGTACCCATTGGCAGCATCCATCCCTTTTACCAATCAGTTTCCTTATCGACTTTTAACAGGTCTATCTTTTTCAAACAGGGTGGAATATTCTTGAGCCCACCTGAACAAGACTAAAAGTTTTTCTTAACATGCAAACATTATTGGTTTGTATGTCTGACTTAAGTTTATTGGCCATTTACCATTACAGGTTGAATCATGTCCCAACCCCCAAATTTAAATGTCGGTGTCTTAGTCCTCTGTATCTCAGAAAAGGAACTTACTTAGGAATGAAGTAATTGCGAATGTGATTAGTTAAATGAAGGTGAGATCACAGTACAGTAGGGTAGGCCCCCTAATCCAATATGGCTGTTCTTATGAAAAGGGGAAGTTTGGATACAGATGAGCAAGCAAGAACTCCATGTGAAGAGGAAGACAGAGATTAGGTGATGCTTCTGTGGCCAAGGGACATCAAAGATTGCCAGCTAACACTCAAAGGTAGGAGAAGGGCATGGAAGAGATTCCTCCTCACAGCTCTCAGAGGGAACCAACCCTGCTGACACCTTGAACTTAGGCTTCTGGCCTCCAGAGCTCTGAGACAATAAATTCCTGTTATTTAAGCCATCCAGTTTGTGGTACTTTGTTATGGCAGCCCTGGGAAAATAACATACCTACCATGTGCTAGTCACTGGAGACACAGCATTAAGTGAAGTTGCTTCCTACCTCATGGAGCTTAGGGTCGAGTGATAGAGCTACAACCGCCCAGGAAACACGCTAAGAATGATGTGATATTTTGTCCTCTTATTCCGTCCTTTACACTTAGGAGGACTTTGGGGCTCATAACAATTTTCATGCAATCTCACTGTATCTCTGTGAAGCATGTCTTATAATCCCAGTTGGAGGAGTTTAAGAACTTGTGATACACAGGCATGGCATCTCCACCCTGGGCTATCCTCGTGTGGTGGCCATTAGCCATGTGTGGTAATTGAGTAGTTGAAATGGGGCTAGTCCAACATGAGATGAGACGTATGTGTAAAATGCACACTGTATTTTAGAGATGTAGTACAAGCAAAAGAATATAAAATATCGTTTTAACAGTTTTATTTTGATCACATGTCAAAATGATAGTTTGGACATACTGGGTTGGATTAAATAAAATATTCTTGGTTGTATATGGAGACATACTGGGTTGAATAAAATCTTGAGATTGGATTCACCTGTTTCTTTTTACTTTGTTTAATGTGGCTACTAGAAATCATTTTCTTAAAGCTGAATATGTGGTCCATATTGTAGCCCTCATTATATTTCTGTTGAGCAGTGCCGGTAATACCCATTGGTTTCTGGATCATAGAGCTGGGCTGGATCCATGTTGGGCATTGACTAACTGATGGGCTGAGCTGGGATTAAACTCAGACAGTTGAAATTTGAAGTCACTACCCCTTCACAGTACCAAGCTATCATCTTGGCACCAAAGGCAAAACATCCTTAGAAACAGCTTCATGGACATGAATCCAGAAGAAGAAAGCTTGATTCTCCCACCACCCCTCACCCAATCTTTATGATGTTAAAATTCTTCCCTTTAACTGACCCTTCCTTTACAATTTCAGCAACAACCTCAAGACAGCCTTCACAGAAGGCTGCTTCTGAATACAACATAACTTTCACTTTATCGAATCCAACTAAGCTCCCAAGGCTCCGAGAATCTGTCTAAAGTGCCTATTTGGGGACAGGAGAGGTAAAAGGCTTTTAAAAGCTTGTTTTAACTGTGAGTGAATCAACTGACTAATATTTATACTGGGCAGCTTTCTGCAAAGATGAAATAAACTCTCTACAAATAGCCTACAGAGCTCAGACATTCACTATGTGTGAGGTCAAGGAAGAGCCCTTGAACATTCTCCGATATGCAGGATGCTTAAGGCGTCAGCAGACATTCTGAGTTAGATATTGTTCTGCAAGGCTGTCTGTTGGAACTGGTGGGAAACAAACTAGTTCTTTTATAAAATCTCACAGACACGTGGTAGGATGTCTTGCTTTTATCCATTCATTCGTTCAATCATTCACTCACTCGCTTAAGACTCACGCTTGACTTTGTTTCAGACAGTAGGGATACATTTCATCTGCGGCTGGTCCCTAGTAGGTTCAGCATCAACATTTGTTTTTGTGTTAGTATAAGAAAAAGAATAAAAACAACTTTCAGACATGAGAAAACAGTCCCTGCTCAACTGGAGATTATATATGGATAAGGAGAGATTCAGGGAACTCAATGATCAAAGCGATTGTCATAGATTTTGTAAGACTAAGTCCAAATTATTAGGGAAGTCAGAGAGGAAGCCTTCCAACTCAGGGGCAGAAGTTGTATCAAATGCTTTACGAAGATTGTGAGGATCGAGATTAGTCTTAAAGGAGACATTGGGGTGAGTTGGGTGGGAGTCCAAAGCAGACGTAAAGCATAAACACAGAGAGCAAGTTCAGTGGCTAGAGTATGTGTGCAATGGGGACTTTTCAGGACCTGGAGCTGGAAAGAAGGCTGAAGGCATAGGAATAAGGACAGGGAATGCCATATGAAGTAGTTTGGATTTGATCCTTTACGTTACAGGAGGACATCGAAGAGTTCCAGGAACGGGAATGGAATGGTCTGATTTGTGTTATGGAAAGACCAGTCTGGTCACTAAATAGCCCATGCACTGGAGAGAGAAAATGATCAGGATGGGGAGGGGCGGGCAAAGATGACAGCAGTCACCCACGAGAGAAATGGTAAAGCCGCAGCAGAGATGGAATCAGAGGCCCGCTCTCAAGGTTGTTTCTTTGTATCCATAAGGGTGCCAATGGCTCTGATCTTGTCCTGTGCATTCTTTCCTGGGTCCAGTGCAAAAGAACTGGTTTTAGAGGTTTTATTTTAAAAGGATCCTAATGAATATCTCCTCACCCCCGAAAGATATTTGGAGCAATTACATAAAGAAATTGTTTTCGTGTTCTGTGGTCTTTTCCATGAGAATGCTGAAGTGGTCAAATTTAAAAAAGGAAGCCTCTGTAAGGATTATATTGTTGGGATACAGATACATTTAAGCAAGCCAAGGTCTACTTTGAACTTTAAATGTGACAAGTTCTTGAATATATATTATGAGGTGGTAGAGGATAAAAGACGATGATGGTGATGATGATGGGGGTTTTTATAAAGCCCTTTACATACCCTAAGTGACTCATACCCATTATTACATTAAATCCTCACAAGGGTTATGAGTTAGATATTACTTTCGCCATTTAACAGATGAGGAAACTGAGGTTCAAATCAAGAAATGACTTGTTCACTACCACAGTGCTAATAAGAGCTGGTGCCAGAATATGAATCCAGCATGGTGACTTCCCACTCTAGTATATTTTGTAGAATTTCTCTAGGAAGTCCTCCTTATCAGCCTCCCCTCTGTATATGGAAGCCCTTATTAATAACCTAGAGAATTAAAAAATAAATTTAAATGAGCAATTTCAATGAGTCTCTATTGGTTTTCTACAAATGATGATAATAGGCTCCTTGAGGGAATAGGGAAAAATGTTTTAAAAAGTTAGCACGATTCCTGAAATTAAGGATCTTAAAGAATGGGAGGGGAAATCTTTTGCTTAATTCTAAAATGCAAGCCATCTGCAGAGGCAGCAGGGCTACTGACTTCTCTCCCTTACTAGGTGTGCCTTGAGTGAGTAGCACAGCCTTTTGGGGCTTCAGTTTCTCTCTACTATAATGAGGATACTAATGACATGCCATTGTGGGGTTACTTATGGAATAAATTAACAATGCATATAAATTTCCTATCACCATACTTAAAATAAGTGTTCAATATATATATATTTGTCATAATCATTATGGCATTGGTGCTATTATTGTTATTTAAAAGAGACATAACCTGGATGACAATGTACAGTGGTTGAAAAATATTTCTCGGGAAAAAAATAATCCATCAAAACCTAGCCTGGGAGGAAAGGAGCAGTTCGAGGGAGGAGAGAATAAGTTTGACTCATCACACCCACAATCACACCATGGGCTTAGAATGTAACACAATAGCCCCCAGTGGTAGAAAGAGCAAAAAAGATTCCTCCTGGAACTGTGCCTTCTGAGTTTTGAACTGCACTTTGATTCTGATTCACTTAAAATAATTTAGCAGGATAGTCACCTGTGCTTTCAGCTCTGCCAATCCCACCAGGACATGGTGCTCAGAATCAGAAAGGTAATTCACAACCATCCCAGTCCAAAAAATAAATAAATAAATAAATAAAGCAAGGTTACATAATCTCTTTTCACTTTCAACTCTTACAGCCACAACACCCCTTGTTGACACTGTTGACTCAGGACACACTGTTTAAGCCCCCATTAACCAGGTTCGGAGAAGAAATCATACATGAGTCAAAATGAACACGTCAGATGAAGGAAGGTGCCCTTACTTAGAGCTTGGGTCTTCAAACACCCAAGGGAGGGGGCAAAATTATAAGAAACTATAATTTTCAAAATCCAAACTATATGCAAGATTCTAGTGAAATGATGATGGTGATTGTATCTGTTTCCTCTTGTTGCTGTAATAGATTGCCACGAACTTGGTGGCTTCAACAACACCTTGTATTCTGTTATAGTTCTGGAGGTCAGAAGTCTGAAATCAATTTCACTGGCATAAAGTTAAGGGGTTAGCAGCACTGGTTCTTCCTGGAGGCTCTGCGGGATAATCTGCTTCCTTGTCCTTTTCAGCTTCCAGTGGCCACCTGAATCCACAGCCTTTCTCCATCTTCAAAAAGCATCACTCCAGTCTCAGCTTCTGCCATTACACTGCCATCTCCTCTAACTCTGACCCCGACACCTATGCTTCCCTTGTATTATAAGGACACTTGTGATTACATCAGGTCCACTGGGATAATGCCACATGATCCTTCCATGTCAATATTTGTCACCTAATCGCATCTGTAAAGTCCCTCTTGTAATACAAAGTAACACTCATAGTGCTCACAGGTCCCTGTGATTACGATGCAGATATATATGGGGGCTGTTACGGAGTCTACCACAGTGGTGATATTCTAGATGAATGCTGTCCCATAAAGCTCTCTAAGATACGGAGATATTCCATATCTGTACTATCTAATGCAGTAATCACCAGTCACATGTGGCTACCGAGCACCTGAAAGATGAGTAATATGATTAAGAAGCTGAATTTTAATTTTCATTTAGTCTTAATCAGTTTAAATAGCCACACGTAGCTAGTAACTGTTGTACAGGGCAGGGCTGTTCTGGGGTAGGCAGCAGGCAGTTCCCATTACTTCATCAATAGCATCTATTGTCTTAGGAAAATAAGATTAAATAATAGAAAAACACCTGCTCTCTTATACATAATCATTTATGTATAGTCACATCGTTACATTTACAAAGGCAGAAAAGTTGGTCTAATAACTTTTAAAAAAATTTTTTTCAGCACCAAGGACAGAAATACAAAGACTGGTCAGACCCTCTGTTAATCTACATTCCTCTTAACTTGAATTTTTACAGATAACTTTTACAGTATTCTGATTGGTGAATGAGTCCCAAAGAACTGAATTTTATGCCTATTTAGATTGTGCTGGGAATCAGTGCCAAATGTAGAATGCAGGCAAAATCATGCTAGGTAATCAGTTTATTATAGAGCCTTTATCTGCCTTTTGGCATGGTAAATTTAAGGCTGAAAATTGAGCTGGTTCCATAATATATAAGCATGAAACACAGGGTTCCAAAGCTAGGAAAGTGAAACAAGTATACCTGGTAGAGTTTTCTTAGACTAGATTCATCGTATTCAGGGTAACAAAGAAGAGACACAGAAGAGTGGCAGAAAAAGAAATTAACAGGTTATGGAAGATTGACCAGAGAGCTTCTAAATTTGAAATCCAAATTCTTTCTGCAATTTTTTTAAATAACAAAAAATTAAATCCCATTTCTTATAAAAAACATGAATGGGAAAAACACTATGGCTATAAGGCCGTTGTTACCTGTCAGGATGTGTCACTTTGGGGGTGGGGTAGGGAAGCCCAAGGCCTTAGAGAACCACAGAACCAAGTGTAGTAATAATAGAGTTACCTGTTAAGAATAGGCAATAGAATAAAGAATAAAGAGTCCAATAGAGGCATATTAATACTTCATAAGGCAAAAAATGTAGAGAGAGAACAAGGCCATTTAAAAGCTCGCTTTGACACCAGCCCACAGATCAAGAAGGAAGGCTAATGTGATCGCTCAAAGGAATTCTGAAAATCCGATAGACCATGCCACCTATCTGATGTTCAGTTTTTCTGGCCCAGCCCTTCCTGGCTGCACCTACTTATAATGGAGGCACATCCTGTGAGCATACTGAATCTCAAGGTAAAACGCAAGGAGAATCCCTTACTAGGCTATTAAGTCAGGTCAAAGCCAAGTGCAGGATGACAAGTTGTAACAAAGCAGTTGTGAAGGATTTGGAGTCAACGAAGTGGTCATAGACAAGGAATGGTAGAGTAGATGAGACTCAAGGAAAAAGAGATATGGTGTTACCAGCATAGCAAAGATGGCTTAGGATTGACTTCAAAATAAATCTAATGATTTGAATGTCTTGTTATAGTTCAAGGGCTGATTACTTTATTTCACAGCTGTGTGGAAGGCAGGGGAGACGAGAAATGTAGGCCACATTCCGGTCTACTCAGAATCCCTAGTCGATGCAGCTCTAGAACAATGACAGCACAGCAATTCACTAAGCTTGTTGAATCCTTGAACCCTCAAATATATTTTATTTTTGCTGTCTATTAAAGCAGTTCTGCGATTTATTTTTGGAGTTTTCCAAATGTGTGATGATCAAGAGATTTGCAGTATTCTTTTTTAGGCCACTGCAAGGAAAAAAAAGGTACTGGAATGGTCTTTTTTTTCTTTTATTGATTTTAGAGAGAGGAAGGGAGAGAGAAAGACAGAAACACTGAGTTGTTGTTCCACTTATTTACACATTCATTGGTAGATTCTTGTAAGTGAACTGACTGAGGATCGAACTGGCAACCTTGGTGTATTGACAGGATGCTCTAACCAAGTGAGCTACCCAGCCAGGGCAATGGTCTAAGTTTTCATGGGTTCTTAGGATAGTAAAGATGCCTTGGTGTCAGAGAAAAACAATCCAAGAATAAAAGGAGGGGTTGCCTCTTCATGAAGGTGGGATTCGATTGTATTACTATGGTTTCTTTTCTTTGAGACCTACGAAAGCTCGTTTTAGTGGGCTAGAAGATCACAAACAATTCGGGTTTACTAAAGGCTATCAAAGCTCTTATCTTCCACCAAATTTAGATTTGGATTCATGAACTCGTCCAGATCATGATTCCACACAGTCATTTGCTCACAGTTCTTTCCCCATAGTAGACTTTGCTGCCCCAAGTTAATGCGAAAGTTGAAAATGTCATAGTTCAATTTATTTTAATTCTCCACCATTGACAGTTAAAAATGGAGAATGAAGGTACATTATCCATTCCGTCCCCTGTTGAACTCAACCCCTCCAACTATGAAGGCAGCCTGGCTAGCTAAAAGAACTTGAACTGCACACTGCAAAACCAGAATCACAGAACAATCCAATCTCAGGAGTGGCTTCAAGTTTTAACAGACACTGTGTAAACCTAATTTCACCAGGGACAAAGCATGGCAGAGGGCCACAGCCTCCCTAGCCCATCGGAGCCAGTGGCTCCAAGATCTGAAACTGCATGGTGATTATTATGAATGTCTGAGCTCTTGGAGAGACAAAGTGTCATTCTTTTCTCAGTAATGAGAAAAGCATCTGCCTTGCAGAAGGAGAAAAAGTCAAATCAGACATTTCTGCCAAATTATGCTGGCTCAGACGACTAATGGAAGGAAGTTCTGCAGTCTCCTGGATTCAGAAGCTGTCCCCTTGGCCACGTGGCAGGGATGTTCAGTAAACATAGTGAGGACACAGATTTAAAAGCAGAAAGGAAAAAAAAAAAGAAACAGAGAAACACTGAAAGACACAAACCCACCTTCTGGTCTATTCAAAGAAGCATTTTGGAGACAGACACACCTGGAGCCTGAGAATTTCACTCTTCAAGCCCTTGCATCTTGGACAATTCATTTTACCTCATAAACTACTATGTATATATCATTAAAAGGTGGAAAGAAGGTCTTACCTTGATGCAATGAAGTGTGGACTAAAGACACGCATGATTCTTACTCAAAGCCTCAGTTTTGCCATCTACACAATGGGACTAGTGAGAGTATCTACTACAAAGGATTATTTTGAAGATTAAATTGATTAGACACAAAAAAAGTGCTTAGCATTAGGACCTGGGACATTTTAAGAGGTTAATCAATGTTAGCTTTAATAGGAACAAAAATTAAATAATTGTCCAAAGGTACCTCAGGCAGTTCCTGGCATTTAATAGGCGTTTAACCAAAGGTAGCTTCTAAATTACTCAAACATTAATACCATTGAATAAAAAAGATTTCAGTGAGAGGCTCCCTAATATTACCTCATAGGGTAGTCTTAGGAGAGACAAAAGAGAAAAAAGTAAGACAAAAACAGACAGAGGCAGATCAATAGAGAGACACAGGCAAAGACAAACACAGGTGGAGAGATAGAGAAACTGGCAGCCAGATTTTAAATAGTTAAATAGATCTATAGATAGCTAATAGATACTAGACATAGATATAGATACACAGCCAAATTATAGATATATACATGCATTATCTATCATCTATCATCTCTTTCTCTATCTGTCTATAAAATAAAGAAGAGAAAGAAAGAGGAGAAAAAAGCAGAGAGAGGAATGGAATAGTGCAACCAGCCCTTCCACTTCTCAGAATGCCATCAGGCCAAGTGCATGTGGAGAGAGAGCCGAGCCCCTCTGCCTGCGGGTATGTGCACCCACTGCAGATAAAGATGTAAGGGGACCAGCTCATCAATCACAATCATGCGGGGACACCAGTGCAAGGCAAGAGGATTAGCACTGCAGCCTGCTCAGGTCTCTTCCCTCTCGCAGCTTCGCTTTAATTAAACATCACCTCCAGTGCGTACTTCCAGCCCAGGTGCCCCCTCCATTCCCAAGGCCAGCCTCCTATAATCTAGGCTCCAGAGTTAATTAGAAAAGAGGCTTCGAAAAAAAATAAATAACCATTCCAGAGGGGGGGAATCCCCGAACAGAAATTATTGGTTGCTGGTAATAAAGATTTTCTTTTCCTTGAAATTGAGATTGACTGTTAAATGGCCTTCATTAAGCTGCAGCGTTTTTCTACCCAGGACCTCTCCAATAAAGCTATTCAGGATCTTACTGAAGAGGCTGTTAGCTTCTCTGAGTGGTGGATGAAGAGGCGCTTGTGAAGTCTGCATCTAGATAGTTCAGGGAACGCTTGTGTCTGCCTGGAGAGGTGTGAGGGCATGTGAGTGTTTGTGTGCCTGGTGTTTGGTCTGGGTGCGTATTTTCACATGGATGTGCATGGGACTGGCAGTGGATTCTCATGTGCTATTTGTCTTTGTACGTGGGAAGGGGGAGGGAAGGAGAGATGATAGGTGTGAATCCTACATCCCTGAAGGAAACTCTCACTTTTGGGAATGTTCATCCATTCATTCATTGATTCAAACAATATTTATCAACCTCCTACTTCATGCCAGGCACAGGTCTCTGTGCTGGGCCTAGAACTGGATACATTTCTCAACTGCATGGGGAGTGCCTTCGGTATACGAGACAGGAAACTTGACACATAAACACAAAGCTAGGTGATACAACAACCTATAAATGTGATGAGGACAAAGGCATGGAGCTAGAGAGTGATGGGGGCTGCAATCTCAGATAGAAGAGTTAGGAAGGGAATAAGTCATAGGGGAGATAGGGCTCAGGGAACTGGGAGTTCAAGGCTGTAAAGTGGGGAGTGTGTTTGGAATGACAAGTGCAGCAGGGTGAGGTAGAACAAAACTGAAAGGGGTAGCCAGGCACCTGGATGTTGGAACCTTGACTTTTGCCCTGCTTGTCTTTCAGTAACAGTCCTACGTATCTGTCTAGTTTCCTAGGCCTCAGGTTAATGGTTCACTTCTTAGCCTCTGCTCTGTAACAGTAGGGAGTACTACCCAGAACATGACAAATGCCCTCTACATTAATATCAGGCCTAGTTGCCATGCAGTGAGCTTGTCTTATGCAAACCGGACACCATGCATACCAGGAGACCGGTGCATCTGTTTTCCCAAGTCCTCAAACAACGCTACAGTGGAGATGCTGTTATCATGCTCAGTTTATGGATATGGACATGGAACTCAGGGAACTGAAATAACTGGCCCAAGGTAAGATTCATTGGACAAACATAAAGCGCCCACCAAAAAAGGAGATGCATGTAAGGACCCACAGACAGTGCAATGAATTTGCAGACATATCAAGCGATCCCATAGCGCAGAGGCTGGTGAACGTTTTCTGTAAAGAGCCAAATAGGAAACACTTTCACCTTTGCCAGGCATATCGATCGACTTGACTGTTGTGACTAGTCAAGTCTGCCCTTGTAGCCAGAAATCACCATGGGAAATACATAAATGAATGGGTGTGATTGTGTGCCAATAAACTTTACTTACAAAAGTAGGTGACAGGCCCGATTTGTCCCATATGCTATATGTAGTTTGCTGACATTCGTTATTGAGTGTCCATACATTGAGAACAAAACTGATTTGGGGAACCACAGATGACAGTCAAGGAATTTAATATTCACATACCGAGAATGTAGATATCAGACTCGTGCAAACAGAGAACAGTTTTCTATCTATTTAAAACCTCTTCTTTATGATCCCTTGTCTGGGGGTGTGGGGATACCCACTTTGGGGGTTGAGAGTTGTTTCACCCCGAGACAAAGGCCACATCTTCAGTTCATTCACCTCAGTCTCTGTCATGTTTTAAAAGTATAAAAAGCACATGTGGGAGGCTGAAGCATCTAGTCGGATTCAAGGAAAACCTATTAAGTATGTTAATCCATTTGTAATTCAACAAGAAGAAAATGAAAGTACAAGGCAAAGTGCAGAAGACGGGAAAATGTCTTCCAGAAATGTACAAGCAACAGTGCGTGGCAAGACAAACCATTAAAGAATCACTGTGTGGTCTGCCTTGAAAAATGGTGAGGGAGAAACAACATCCGAGGCATGCATTTATATGTGCGTGTGCAAACGTGTATAGAATTAGTCATTATATCTGTAAAACAGATCGTAGTGGGAATTACATGTAACTCGGTGAACATATATGTCCTTTGTTCATTAATGAGACTGTCTCCAGTGAGTAGAAACACTTTCCTACATGAGTGAGTCCGGTTTCTCTTTATAAATTAGGCGTGGGTCCTCTGGTGTTAAAAAAGTGATGATTTAATGCTAGAGAATTTAACCTGCATACAAATTTTGATATGCAAGCCATATAAAAATGCACCTCAGTTGTGGAAATCCAGACAGTATCTCACTCCCCAATAGTTTTGAGCAAATCAGAACCTAACAGTTGGATTAAGTGTCTTCTTTGTTGTCCTGATACCAACATCATCCTTATTCATATGAGTCAAAAGGTGGTCGTTAAACCAGAGAAAGTAAAGGCCAGAGGACCTTAATGCAAATCCGTATTGGGGACACCTGGGAGCTGTTAAAAGAAATACCTGATGCCACATGCTGGTGGGAGTGCAAGACAGTATAGTCACTTTGGAAAATAATATAGCAGTGTCATATAATGTTAAACCTACATTTGCTATGTTATTCGGCAATTCCACTTTTAAGAATTTACTCAACATAAATGAAAAAGTGTCTACACAGAGACATGTGCTGAAATTTCATAGCATTATGATAGTCACTAACTAAAAAAAAAAAAAGTCTATTAGCTGATAAATGGGTAAACAAATCAGGGCATACTCCCACCATGAAATTCTACTCAACATTAATATGAACAATATGTTAATATACATGGCACCATAGATGAATCTTAAAAACAGTATGCTAAGTGAAGAAAGTCAAACACAAAAGATGATGCACAGTATGATTCCATCTAAATGAAATTAAAAACAATAGAGAGAGAAAGCAGATCAGTATTTGCCAGGGGTGAAATAGATTAAAATGGGCAGGAGGAAACCATTTAGGATAAAGGAACTATTCCATATCTTCATTGTAGTTATAAGAAGTTATAAGATTGTACGCAATTACCAAGATTCATCAAACTTTAATCCTACAAACTAGTTAAAATAGACTCTCTTGAGTTAAGAGTAACTCTTTGACTTATCCCTCGGTCTATTTCTTAACCATTTGGCCCCAATAACCTGTTTTCCTGAGTAGTTGGGCTTATACTTAGCTCCAGGAAAAACATCTTTAAAATATTGTTTCCTAAACTGTAAGATACTTAGTGAATGCTCTAATATAAGTAATGCCAATAAGACCACCGTCCTTCTATGTCCCTAACCCAGGAAGTACATGAGTAGATGACATTTGTAAGACCTGGATATAAGTGATCCAGACACAATCTTTATCATCTATTGAATTCTTATTAGGTACAGGGCACCATGCTAGTGCTTGTCTAATGGAACATGCTTTTATTTTCACAAGAATTTCATGAGATACATTTTATCATCCTCCTTTTACAGGTGACAGGGAATGAAGCTCACTGAAGATAAATAACTTGTCCAAGTTCACATGTTCAATAAGGTTGAGCTGGGATACAAAGTTAGGTCTGCCAGATTCTAAAGTCAATGCTCTTGATCAATACCTAAGTGTTGCCCTGTTTGACTTCCAGTTTCTCGCAGAGCCCAGTAGGAACCCTGAATAGCCTGCCAACTCTATGCCCACAGACACATGGTAGACAATTAATAAGTGCTGTGCATTGATCTTCTGGAATTACAACATAGCTCTGTTATACTTGCAGGAACTCATTCCACTGACTCAGGGAGGGTGACTACAGGGTACCATCCTTCAGTTCAGGGGTAACTCCTCCCTCCTCCCACTGTGTTCCAGGGGAAGGGCCCAGGCCCATGACCTGGGAAAGGTAACGTACAGGGATAAGCACAGTGTCAGATCTCACATCCAGGTGAAGGCTGTTTCCAACCCAGGATAAAGTCTACAAAGAGATAACTTGCAGACAAAAGCCATCCTTCTCTCAAATCTTTTATCTGAAATAGCCAAGTCCCTCTCCTGTGCTTGGTGTTCAGGATTTGGGGACAGACTATCCTGAGCATGTGGGAGGACTTATTTGCATAAAGGTGGGTAGGCAGAGGCTTAGCAGCACATCCAAGAACATAAGCAAATACACCCAAGAAGGAAAATTCCTTCATCCCTGTGAGCTCTGACCCCTGGTGGGCTGTTTCTCCCTGACACTGGGTGTCTGTCCCAGTGTCTTCTCCTTCCTGGATTTCTAGTAAAGCAGATACAGAATTATTTGTGTCCCTGGGGCTCGGCATTGTCCTTTTTTTAAGATCTGAAATTTTTTATTTAAATTTTTAAAACTAAAGTCTAGTTGACATACAACATTTTAGCTTTGGGTGTACAACATAGCGATTTGACATGTGCATGCCTTACCTTGTCATCACCACAATAAGGCTGTCTGCAATGACTGGTTCTGAAAGCAAACCCAGGCAAGGGGCTAGCAGTGCTAGTGGCCGACTCTTGATAACAAAAGAACCAGAGGGAGGGGCTGAGGAGGTACAAGGAGAAAGTCAAGAATAAGGCTACTGTTGGCCCTGAAGCCAACATCAGTGTTAGCTGCGTAGGTTGAACAAGCCTCATCGAGCCCCAGGCTGCTTCCCTATAAGGTGGGACTATAATTCCGTAATTCTGTCTGAAGCACCTGGAAAGGTTGCTGGAAAGATGGTGTTAAGGATGGCTGTAGCTGACATCTTCAGGGCTCCTAAAATGTGCCAGCGCTATACCCAGATTATGAAATTCTATGTGCTACACTAAGGGGTAAATATTACAAAGCATTATTATTATTACCATAAAACAGGGGGACTTGCTGCTATTGTGACCATTATGAATCCCTGATATGTGAAGACACTGTGACGTTTGACTTACAAGCTCTATTTCACATAATAGTAAAAGTTGTCTTACAAGGTTGGGACAAGGAATACAAAACCACTTTTTGATAGATCTTTTCAGTTGTCACTGTAAACAGAATTTCATTCACTGATTTAGCAGCCTGTAGTCATTTTAGGGGGTAAGTTAATTTCCAAAATAGCCCAGAAACAAGCCGGATGAAATTAAGGTATGTCAGATTCTTGCTGATTCACCAAAAGACGGTAACTTTCACTAATATTTTACCAAAGAAGAGCAATTTATATTATAAAAAATATACGTATACCTGTATAATTCAGTAGCACTTTAGAGCTAATATCACTAAAATAGGTGCATAAATTCTACAGAAATATCTACAAAAGTATGTACAAGTCTGTATGTTCTATAGATAATATCACTTTCACTAGCCATAAAACTGTCAAACTCCTTGAAGATGGGGAGCTGCCTTGTTTATTTAATATTTTATCCCCAGTACTTTTAAGGGTGTGTTCCATTTAGATTATTATGTAATTTCTAGTCCAAGTAGTCTTGCAGAGCACGTGACACTAACTACATTTTACAGATGGGCAAAACTGAGGTTCAGAGAGTGAAGTAAAGTGCCCAGGTGTCACAAGGAATAAGGGGCAGAGTTAGAATTCAAGCTGAGGACCTTTGGTCTCCAAAGGCAGAGTTCTTTGTGCACATCATTCTGTGATCATGCAAGGGAAGCAAACAGGTTACCGCTGTGAACGCTGCAGAGAGGATGAGGGCCTCCTGCTTCTCTCCCTGCCCCTCCCAAGATCTGCCACTTCCTCAGGGGGCAAGGCAGCCCCAGGAGGACAACTTTTATCCAAGAGGCTACTCCAATTCCCCGTGGCTTTCTGCTTCCTTAATAAGTGCCAAGACCTAGCAGATCATTAATTACAACTTCTCACAAATGGTTTCCCACATCCCTTTGCAGGCACGCTTGTGCCCTCGGAGGAAAGGGGATTTCTCGGCAGCAGAAAGTGGCCTGCGCCTCTGGCTCCACTCTCAGCTCTCAGCACTGAATCTGCTCACGCTGCAGCAAGGCCTTTAGGCAAGAGGGAATCCACAACTGAAAATGAGTCTGTGCCTGAAACTTGAAAGGAGGAGGGTGATGAAAACGGGGCTTGCAGCTTTCAGGAAGTAAATAACATAGGGAAAAAAAAAATAAAAAAACAACTGAGCTGGCGATAATGAAAACAAAGAACTGATGTGTATATCGCATTTATTTTCCCCCTAAAATGATTGCCTTCATTTTCCTGTTTGTGGGATTGCTGAGTACCTACTATGTGCTAGGTATTATCTTTCTTAATCCTCTAAACAGTATAAAAAGTTTGGTATGACTAGCCCCAGTTTACAGATAGGGAAACTGAGGTCCACAGAAAACACAGCAAAAGAACTGAATTTCATATCCCTCTTGCACCAAATGTCTTATCCTGGCCATAGCCCCATGTTGCTTCACAGAGTCCCAGTATGGTAGACAGGGCAAGGTAAACATCATCGCTGGAAGCGCAGAACGCTAAAACTCAGCAGGTTTGCATGGCCTTCCCCAGACACATAGCCTTAATATCTAGTCAAAGATCCAAGATATTACACCTTTCCTCAAGAAGATGATAACGGATGACCTAAGCGGACAGTTTAAGCAAAAGACATGTGTTTTCTGAGCACGGTCATCAGGGAAATAATAACAGGCTGTAACGGGTATTTACACATGAGCCTTACTTCTCACCACACCCCGGCCTCTGCATTTTCTCTATGGATTTAATAAACCTTTGCTGGAACAAAGTGAGGAGGGAAAAATCCCTGATAAAACCCAGTAGTTAAGCTGAAAATGTCTATTATGAAAGCGAGGGCTGTTCTAGCAAATACTTTTCACATGGAGCTCTGCTAAAAATCAGGTGTGCTGGACAGAAGGTGGAGTTGGAGCCATTACGACACTAAAGGAACGGCCCAGCCACAATGCTTACAGGGGCCAGTTCTGAAGCAGAAAGCAGAGAGCAGAGCCACATCCTCTCATCAACCAACTTGGATGGGGCGTACAAGGATGACTTTGTACTCCAGACCTCAGGCCCACCTGGCTGCCTTCACCCAAAAGTAAAAAGGCGTCTGAGTCCTTTCCTAGAGACAGCGGCTCAAAGATGGCTCAAGTGTCCTGGGGAAGTGTTACGTCAAAGAAACTGCAAACGCCGTAAAATAAAATATCTGAGCATGCATCAACTTTTTCCACTGTTATCTGAGAGAGGTCATGCATATTACATTACTTGCTGGTCTTAGAATTGGGGATAATCAAATGATCTCTTCTACTTTTCCATGGCGGCTAGGGGGTTTAAATGAGATAGCAATGTGAAGGGGCTAATGAAATGCTTGGCATATCAGAAACCAAATAAATTAAGATACTCTTAAATGTTTTAGTTGACTTTAGAGAGAGAGGTGAGAGAGAGAGAGAGAGATTGATTCATTGCCTTCATTACACACCATGATCAGGGATTGAACTCACAACCTAGGTATGTGCCCTGACTAGGAATCAAACTCTCAGTCTTTTGGAGTACAGGACAATGCTCCAACCAACCAAGCCATCTGGCCAGGGCATAAATGATGATACTCTTGACCACAGAGATAGGCAACATGGAGCTATTTCAGGGTATTGGCTCCAGCAATGGGGAACCATACAAAGGTTTCCAAAATCCCTAGGATATCTTTGGCATTTACATGAGATCCATTTATTTAGCAAGTAGAACACAAATAAATGCAACAATAACTAAGAACCTTTTCCACATTGCCACTTTATAGATTAAAAAAACAAAACAAAACTGAGGTTCAGAGACTTGGCAACACTAGCCCATATTCATGCAGTTGGTCAGTTTTGAAAGCCAGCCAATGATAACTCAGCAACCCCCAAATGATACAAACTCAGCCAATCCTTCCTTATTCTTGACCTTGACATTTAGAGCTCATACCAAATGACCCCTGACCACATCCCGAAGAGACTCTATCATTTCCCCATGTCCACTTGTCCAGCCTTCTCCTTCCACATTTTCCTGTCTCTCATTCCAACCACATGGAGACAAGCCACGCTGCTTCATGGTCCACACTCCCCACATTTCCTCACATACCCCCCAACTCAGAAATACTTTATCCTTCTCTGTTCCCACTGTCAGTCAAATTGATATGCTCCTCAAATTTCAGGGCTAAACTTAATTAAAATTTTCTCTAAAAAGCCTCCCCTTGTTCTTACCACCCTTTACCTAAATAGTCTTGAGTATACATTCCTACTTTTATCCTAGCCCCTGAAATTCTATGTCGCATTCAATTGTCCCTTGTTTTTTATCCTTGGCTAAGTAGATCCTGGATAGGAGGAACAGTGTCTCATGTAGTTGGAGATTCTATTCATAAAGCATGACAAAGGGGGTACACAAAAGATCCTGAATCCATTGCTAAATTTATGAATAAATACATGAATGGATAACTAGCCAGCATTACTTTCCTTAAAAAATAAAAGCCTGAAAATATTAAGTTTTGTTTTTGGTAGACATTTCTCCTCAATAACTTAGCCGAGGGTCTCCTCCACAACTTAGCCAAGGGTCTCCTCCACATATGACACCTCAACCATACATCAGAGGTTACTGAATTTATAAACATGTAACCTCTATAAGTGGACATGTTAAAGGGGCTAAACAGATGAGACACCCAGACGCGCAGGGGAAATGAAAGTGAGAGGTTATCTGAACAGGAGCTTGAGACAGAGGTTGTCAGCCCCTAAAAATGAAGATTCCATGAGAGAAGTTTGGTGACAGCTACCTGTACATGTGTTCCTGGAAGAAATTTACAGTTGGGAAAGAGATCCACTTCAGATTCTGAAGCTGAGACTCAGAGGGCCCTGCTCCTTCTTACTGACAGGAAGACATCACCAGACCAGCCTGTCCTCCTCCCAATCCCCATTTCTGAGTGCCTACGTAAGCAAAAGGATAATTGTGAGGGTAGTAGCCAGAGCAGTAAACGGACTGGGTTCAAGACCTATCACCTTGTAGCTCAGGTTTTACCTCGCCAACATGTGAGTATAAGAGTAATCCCTACCCTCATCCCCCCAAAAAACAAGATGGTTGCAATGATTCAATGAATGTTTTGCTAGATGTAAAATATTTTACACAACATTTGGTTCATAACAAGCATTCAGAAAATTAAAATGATAGCTTCACTGTCCTGATTACCTTGATCCATCGACAACTTCAAGCCCCAGGAAAAAGTCATTGCCATTTTGAAAAATGGAATCCCAAAGTCTGACAGTATTAAAGGATATCTTTTCCACACCCACATAAAGGAATAGGCTAGACCTTGTCCCTTGGGCACATAAGTTAAGGTCCAAAAATATTAATTTTGGGAGAGCATTGATTGAAAAAGAGAAAAAAAAGTTCTCCTAGAATCTAAGAAAAGATCTGTACCATATACACTGGGTGGGTTTCTATGGCACCTACTCGGTATCCACCTCATTGTTACTGTGCTAATAAACTCCAGTTTATTTAGGTACAGGGATAATCCTATTTGATATCAAAGAGGGTAGGTCCACTGACCCAGCTCTAGGGAATTCTAGGGAAGAATGATTGATCTAAACTAGTCAGAGACACCCAGTTATTTTTTGCATGTATGTTACCTGGCAAAAGAAAGATGTAACTTGATGTCTCCTTGATGGTTTTCCTTAAGACAAACACTTGCAAAATGTAAGAGATTTATTCCTGTCCTCTTATGCTTGAGACATGGTTGAGAGGACATGGTGTCTGAAACTTTAGCGAGCATCCTGTGATCATGAGAATGCCAACATATGTGAGTGGCAAAAATAACAGAATGTCAAGGATTTGCGTTTTTAATGATAGCACTAAGCCAATTAACCAACCAAGACAAGTAACTTTAAGGCTTCTTGTTAAATAAACAACAATGTTCTTTTTATTTAAGCCACTCACCAGTAGTCAGATTTTGGTTGCTTTTAGCTAAAAGAAATACAAACGGATTCAATTCCCAAAATTAAAAGTTTGAGGTTTTTGTTTGCATTTAGCAAAAAGATGGCAAAAAAGGCTTCTGAAATCACCCGAATCACTTATAACTACAATCGATTTGGCTTGCATTGGAAATCATCTCACAGTGGGTGTGCCAATGCCCAGGATATGTGAACATCAGAACTGGAAGGAACTTTAGACATCACACAAGAGCCTTCCCCTCTCAATCAACACCTATCATGAACACTTCAGCACCTTCTGCTGTTGGACAGCTCCAATTACTAGACCGTTTCCCAATCTAACCTTTCCCTCCTCCCCACCACCTCTCCCCAAGAAGGGCTTTTCTTTGAGATATATTTTCTCCTCAAGCCACCTGGAGTACATTTCACTCCTCATTCTATTGCAATGCCTTTTAGTCATTTGAATATGGTGATCCTCTGTCTTCTCAGTGTTCTTCATTGTATACAAAGATCATGATCTTTCAGAATATGGAAAACTGTTATATAAAGGTCGAAAAACTTTCTATATGTCCTGGGTAGAGTGAAAATCTATCAAAGAATTCTCTTGTACAGACTCATGCCAACAAACTCCGATTATTTATAAAATGTGGAACTCAACTCCAGCCCTTAATCATTGAGTTTTCAGGGCTCACCCATTTGAAATGCAACTTATTGTATTCGGAGTTAATTTTCTGCATGTCTTTAAAACCATGTGGAAAGAGGGAGAAGTGCAAATTACATACTTATAGATCAAAGTCAAGGTCTCAATTATGTGTGGGAGTCCAAACATTTCAGACGGTAAGATTAAGCAATAAACAAGGACCTAATACTGAGATGCCTTTGTTAGACTCACCTGGCAGTCCTAAGAAAACCCTCTAACCTCGCCTTCACATTTCTCTAACATTTTTCTGAGTTCTGGGTCCATTTTCTACCTACCTTCCTCCCAGCCATACATTTGGGAAGGAAAGAAAAAGGTCAAATTTGCAGTGGGGGATGCTGTACCCAATTCCACCTTGAAGTCTGAGGCTGGTCTCCAGAGTCCAAATAATTAAAACCGATGCAGTGAACTTGACTTGCATGTAGTTACTGCCATCTTAATAAGGTGAGAGCAGCTTGGGGATCCCAGGAACATGTTACTCAGGCCTTGCCATATGGAGCCAGCCTGGAATCTGTCAAGTTCACTTAGCACATTTTCTCTTTGGGGAGTCAGCCAGGCAATCACGTTCAGGGGGCAGGAGAGAGAGGCAAAGAACATGGGGAGAACGAGCTGTTAAAATATTGAAGCTGATGCTGATGTAAAAGCCAGATGTATAACCACCCTACCACCCCCCACCAGTACACACTCTTCTCACAGAACCAAGCTGGAGCTGAGGCACTGAAAATGATGTAGGGCTGTTTGGGGAAAGGAACGGAAATAGCTGGTATGAATATATGTATTTCAGGGAGAAGTAATAAGCATGCTTCTCATTGCTGGTGGATGAACCCCATTTGCCTCAATGTCTTATTTTTGCCCTGAACAGCCCAAGAGACAGATACACCAATTTCAGCATCAATAAGAATGCCATTTTTTTGTGGTTGGTTTTGTGATCCTCAGGGGTGATAGATCTTAAGAACAAAAGGTAGTGAGAAAGAGGCAGAGATTTGGGGAAAGGGGAATAATGGAACTAGCTGTTAAGGAGAGTGTTACCTACTGCAGCAGTCTGACAGCAAATGTGGGAGACACTTTCTGGCAAAATGAGGAGAGTCTGGGACTCCACACCAGTGCAATTCTGCTCTGATGGATGGGAATGAGGGCATCTCTGCAGAGCTTTGGGGGGGAAAAAAAGCCCGAATTGAAAATGTAATCTCCATTTCATACTTTTCAGTGATATTCAGTACAAAAGCAATACTAGCCCATGGCCGGCCAAATTCAATGCAATTTATATGCAGCCTCATACATCTTTGCAGGGATTGTTTAGGGAGACTAAATTCCACTGACATGCTCTCGCCTCTGCGGTACAGATTTGTGGGGGTACCTAGCGACACTTCAGAGAAGCCTTCCTGGGAAAATCAAGTGAGGGATTTAATTTTGTACAGTTTATAGAATGTACCCCAAAGGTGACATTTCCAGGGGCAACTGGGCATCACTATCCCCTGGAGATGAGGAAGACTTCATTTTCAGAATGCTACTCATGTAGCCCATACTCCTGCAAGGAACTGACAATATGAACTCAAGTTTGCTTCTTGAATCGTATAAATTGTGTGAACCTGGGAAGGTTGCTTAGTAGCTCTGGGTTGACTCACTGTGGATAATGCCATCTAACAGTAGTGATTATTACATCTGATGAGAAAAACCAATATTTATTAAGTGTTCCATATACGTTAGGTATTTTCTAAGTGTTTTACAAACATAATCTCATTGAATTCTCACATATTACAGATGAAGGATCCAAAGAAAAGAAAGAGTTAAAGAGCCTGATTAAGATCACAGCTCATACTTGTTGGCGTGATGATCCACACTCAAATATTCTGACTCCAGCACCTCTTTTATGAGTTCCTACCCTGGACCTGTCTCTCCGGTGTGAAGCTATTAACTGTTCCTGACATACACTAAGCTCTCAATAAATACTACATCATAACTCTATAAGCAATCACCAAAATTTATAGATGTCAATATGTTTCAGAAGCTAAATTAGCTACTTCGGTGCCTTAGAACAATCCAATTCTCATTTTCATATGGGGAAACTGAGACCACTCATGACCAAGTCGAGCCAGGATTGTAACCAAGGGCTCAGAGTCCAGAAACTCAATCATAGCTATATCTTGATACCGGAGTGCTCTTCCATGAGACATCTTCCAAAGCTATTAAACAGTAGTAACACCCAGCACAGAAAGGGGGATCACATGCTTTTCCCTTTTTCTGTGGAATAACAGCCCCTGCCCCAAGTTCCTGTGAGCCAACAGAAAATGGCAGAAAGAAACAAAGATGCCCCTCCTGGATCTCTGCATGAAAGCCAACCTCTTGAGAGGAGCCCGTCGTCATTAAGCGGTCACCCATCTGTCTTTTCTAAGCTCATGTGAACTCTCAAAGGACTCCTGGCTTAGTAAACAAAGTCTCCCTGCTGAAAACACCTGGATAGCATGGAAATTACTTGGAGTACAATGCTAGAACATGCAAGGATCACAGAGGGAGACAGTGGCTCAGCAGTGGTGCCCAGAACTGCACAGGGACTCCACCAATGGATAGATGAATGAGAGGAAATGGGTAGATGGGTTTGGCTATCTGAACAGCATTAGTAGTAATAGCTGACACACAAAGAATGCTCACTGTGCTAAATGATTAGAACCCCCTTGCTAAATGCTGTGTGCTCATCATGTCTCCTAATCCTCCCCAGAAATCCTAGGTGCTCATTTCTACTAAATGCCCATTTCACAGACATGAACACAAAGGATTGGAAAGGAAAAGCATTGTAACTTGCCCAAAGTCACACAAGCAACAAGGAATGAAGCCAGTCTGATTCAAGAGCCAGGATTCTGAGGGCTAACTGTTCACCGGTTAACCCTGGGCACTATCAAATCACATTAAATTAGCCTAAAGGGGAAATTCACCTTTAACTGTAAAGCATTAATTACAAATAGATTATCTTCACAGTGACGTGAAGTACACTAGGAAACCCAAAGAGGTGGGTAGAGGCCATTTGTTCACTAGCAAGAATAAAACTCTCTCTCTCTCTCTCTCTCTCTCTCTTATTTAGTGAAATAGAACATAAAAAGATATTACTGCTTGAGGAGTAGTCCCAGGAAATGACAATATATGGAGGCAAAGAAAATAAGCAAATCACTGTCACTGATTATTCACTATGCACCAGGTCCTTTATAACTTATCTTATTCACCTTTGGCATAAACCCTTGGATAGAAGCATTCTCCTCCGCATTAGCAGATAAGGAATGTGAGGTTCGGAGGACTCAGGAACTTGCACAGCTGGCGAAACACATAGCCAAATCTATGTTTCTTTTCACACCTCCAAGCCTGTGAAGTTAATATTGTACTTGCTATAAATGAAGTAATATATACTTAAGAGAAATACCACCATATTCATGGACTCACCCTATCATTCTAATATTTTTATCTAATAATGTTTATATTTAATAAATTTTGTAGGACAAGTATTCCTTCCTGTGCCTTTTATTTTTAATGAAATAATTTTGCCATCACCCTGAACTTGGTTTTAATGTAATGTAACCACATGCTATTGTTTATGTGAATATGCTTGTATGTTAATTGACTATCTCTGGAATGAAGTACAAACATGGTGACAGAGGAACCTCTGGAGAACAGAACTGAAATGCTGGTGATGGGGGCGGGGGTGGAAAGAGGCTTTCACAGTAAACCCTTATATTGATTGTATGTTTGCATTGCATACTGCATAAATATAACATTCTGAAAATAAATTATTTTATACCCAAATAATGTAATGTTTTCTTTGCGAGTTTTATAACACTGGTTTCAAGATCTGCAATGTAGCCACAGTGGAGAATATTGACTTCCAATGAGGTAACCCATAAAGAATCAAGTGTGACAGTTGCAAGGAACTATGTTAATGGCAAGTTTATGTTGCTTACATACGTACCTCCCCTCCCCGCTTAGTACCATGTATTTTGACTGAGATTTTGTAGAAGACTGGTCACATTTTATTCTAAAGAAGAAAAATGGTGTATGTCTGCATCTGTATGTATATACATGTATCCATTTCAAATTTAAAAGACAAGCTACTTTTTCCCCATTGCACTATGGGGAAAAAGAAGATATGAGAAACATGTTACGTACTCTTTGATTTTTTATTTTTATTTTTTATGCCAAATAACATGCAGGTGTGTTGAAAGAGAGATGCCGGGCGCAGCAGTTAAGTTGTGTCAAACATATGCTAAACAATTTTTTGCCACGTTTTCTACAACAGCCTCATCTGTGCTATGGGAAAGATCCAGCCCCGCAACACTTTTCTTATGCTCCTGCAGCCCACACTGAAGAGGGCTGACATTAGACCCATGGAAGCAGGAAATAGCCTGGAACTAGGGCATGCCAAACCAGCGACACCGCTTTCCAGCAGCCATGACAGCCAAGCTGTGGGTCAGGCCCCGGGGCTCCCGGACAGAAGAAAGAGAACCACACATCACTCTTAAAGGAAGAAGTCTGCTGGCCTTAACCTCTTCTGTCTCTTCCATTTTAAATATATCTGTTGAGGACAAGAAAATGGACAGCACTTCAAATCAGGTTTGAGTTCGACATTTCTGGATTCTCCTGTTTTTTGATCTGATGTGTACAGATTACGCATAAAAAAAAAAGCCATCTCTTCCCCTTTTGACAATTTATGATAAATTAGGGGATAGCATGGCTCATTTCTTTAAAAGAAATAGTTAAATAATAATATCCATATGTGGTGGATGGGTAGGCACCCATTTTAAAAAGAAAGCATGGCAAGCTTATATTCACGGATTACAGAAAGCTCCCCAAAGAGGGTTATAAACATATAAGATGTGGTTACTGTGGTTATCTTTGTAGAGAATATTACCAAGAAGGAAACTTTTTATTTTGTTTTTCCTTTTTATTTTATTTTCCTTTTTTAATTTTATTTCTTCCTTTTCTTATGAATTATCTGTTTGTGGGTTCTTTTTATATTTAAAAATCCAGTAGAATTTATTTTGGCAATAAGGTCATGTGAAAGTTTTGCACTAATTTATTTTATTAAAATACTGAGCAAAAAAAAAAAGAAAGTAAAAACTGTAAGCAAGATATACTCCCCTGCCGCACCCCAGGCTGCTCTCTTGCCCTCTGCTCTATGTCAGTTTAATCTGATTTTTCCCTTTGTCCTAAACTCTTGCTTTATAATGACATGTTTATTCATTGCCGCTAATAGCAGGAATCAAACTGTGTTTCTTGAGGGCATCTGCTTTGGCCCATCCTCTGGATATTCTCATTTTTTATCCATCCATCATCTACCCACCCACCAATCCATCTGTCCATCCATCCATTCATCTATCCATCCATCAATCCATCTGTCCATCCACCTACCCACCCACCTACCCAGCCAATCACCCATGCGTCTCTCATCTGCCCACTCATCTACTCATCCATCCATCCATTTCGACCGTCGCTCATTTCAAATATTTGCTGTGTATCTCCAGTGAGCCAGGCACAGTTCTACTTCAGGGAGAAACAATGGCAAACAACTCACTGACATAGCAGAGAAATAAGCTCTTACACTCCCATGAGATAAATAGCATAATAGAGGTGAGCATAGGACACACCTAGGTAATGCGGTGTGATCAAGAAAGACTTTGAGACTAGCATTATTCATTAACAGCCAAAAGCTGAAGCAGCCCAACTGTCCATCAGCAGATGAATAGAGAAACAAAATATGCCATATAAATGCAATGAAATATTATTCAGCCTTAAAAAGGAAGTAAATTACGACACATGCTACGATACAGATGAAACTTGAAGATATCATGCTGAACAAAATAAGCCAAACACAAAAGGACAAATCATGTATAATTTCACTTACACAAGGTACTTAGAGTAGTCAAATTCATAAAGACAGAGAGTAGAATGGTGGTTGCCAGGGGCCGGGCAGAAGGAGAAATGCAGAGTCAATACTAAATGAATATAGGGTTTTAGTTTTGCAAGTAGAAAAAGTCCTGGAGATGGTTGGTGGCAATGGCTGCACAAGAATCTGAATGTATTTACTGTCACTGAATGATACACTTTCAAATAGATAAAATGGTAAATTTTATGTTCAATATTGGTTCGTTCATTTAAGAACTACAGCACAAAAATATGATATTAACAACTGTTAATTAACAATTATCAATACTAACAAAAATATTAACTGGGTTGAGGACATATGGGAACTCTGTACTATATTTGCAACTTTTTTGTAAATCTAAAACTATTCCAAAATAAAATGTTTACTTTTAAAAAAAATGGTTTCACAGAGGAAGATACATCTCAACCGAGGTGTGAAGGATAAACTGGGGTTGCCCAAGGGCATGGTGAACAACTTACTGACGTGGTACCTGTACCTGGTAAGATCACTTCAGACAAGGGAACCTCATGTGCAAAGGTCCAAGTGTGAGACAAACATAGTCTTTTAGGTTCAGGAACTGAAAATTATTCAGTCTGGCTGGGAGTATTCTCTTAAGGCTCCAGATTCCTGAGTTAGGTAATTTGGTTGGGACCCTATGGTTCTGGCCAACATTCCTGCGCTTTATTGTGGCTTGAGCACCAGGGGAATCCACCAAAGGAAGAGGTTTACCCATGATGCTTGGAGAAACCAGAGTGAGGAGCCAGTGAAGCTCTCAAATCCCTGCTCAGGGGCTGGCCTGATACTTTCTGCCATAGTTTACAACAACTTATATTTGGGAGACTTTAAATCATCCTGGGTACATGTATCATCTGACATTTTCATGAAAAATAAGTCCCTTGGATACCTAAATAGTTCATGCTGGGACCTACATCACACACAAAGATGAAAGCTCTCACACTCCAAAAGTTCCATGAGTATCGATGTTAATAACTCGGTAGAGAAATAGAAGGAAAGAAACTCCAGTGTGTTATTCGCAAGTCATCATGTGAAAAACACCATCCGAGGGACTCACAAGTAAGCAGTGTGGTAGCAGCGTGAGTTTATCTCCCTAACAGCTTGACACAGTGTCAACAATCTAATCAGGATACACGCAGGGGAGAAGAATTTATTGTTTTAATTATAATCTAAAGTGCAGTCTTATTTTTTGGTAAGGCGCCAAGGCATGCACTCTTTGGGGGGTTCCTAAAGGGAAAGGTCGGGCGGGTGTGCAGAAGGGTGTGTGTGCTCATTGTCTCTCTCCCCTTTGCAGCTCTTTTGATCCTGTGCACCAAGCAATTTTGCTGTGGAGATTTAATCCCAGGGTTTTCATACACAGCTTGTTACCTTCTTGCCAGCTCTACCAAGTTCTGTGATGCTCGTTTATTTGCAAGCGGCTAAGCTGATTCTGTTCTCAGAAGCTCAGCGGCTAACAAGCCGGAATTAGGCATTTTCCTCCTGCTTCGCTTGCTGTGAATGTATTGGATTCGGCTAAAGGTTTTCCCTCTTAGCAATACCCTGTTATCCAAAATGTACAAATTATGGACATCCAAGTCAAGTTTAATGACCGGAATTCTTGGGCTGAATCAGATCGGGCTCATTACTTCGGCTATCGTTTGCCAAACAAAGCAAGGTTCTTTGAGACTGGGGTCAGGCAGAGCAGCAGTGGTTTGCAAAGGGATGTAGAGGGGGTGGGGAGCAGGCTGCCTGTGCATTACAGAAAGGGTGTGCCATTCACCATAGACAGATCCCAGTTCATATCTCCACTTCTCTGTGGGTAGGCAATCTCATTTAATCCTCAAACACCCTAGCAAGGTCACTCTTATTATCACACCACATTTTTTACTGTTGAATTACCTTGCCCAAGTTCCCATTGCTAGTAAACGGTAGAGCTGGGATTTGAACCAGTGTATATTTCATTCCAAAACCAATGTTCTAACCCATTATATTATACTGTCTTCTCTAATATCCTAGTGGTTAAATGTCCTCTCTAGGCAGTAGAGTTTTTCAGCCTCTGTAGTTATGTTCCCTCGTCCTCTTTCACTCAAAGTACATACCTTTAGAAAAGCCCTGGAAGGCAGACACAAAATCTCCAGGGCCAGGGGTTGACCTCAGAGATCGCCAAACCAGTGAGACTTGGGATGTATGAGATCCCCTACAAAGATGGTACCCAGCAGTTGTGTACCTTTAGCATTTGTGTGCACTACAAGGTGGCCTAGTAGGTCACGAGAGGATCATTAGAAAGGTTTCCTGACCTTTCTAATTGTGGCTAAGTTAGAATTCTTCTTCTAGAACTAAAGGGCTTGAAGAAGTCTGATTTCCTCTCTAGGAGACACTCCCAGTTGCTTCTGTTAGACACTTCTGTCACTTATTGATCATATCACAGTTTTAAATTATGTACATATTAATGGTTATTTTCATTGTTTGTTACATATGCTGAAGCTACACAGAAACCACATCTATCTTGTTCATCTCTGTTTTCCAAAGGCCTTACACTGTCCCTGGAGCACAGTGGTCTCTTTGTAAATATCGGTTGATTAATTGAGTCACTTCCACAGCTACGGAGTGTCCATTTCTCCAGCCCTGCCTGAGTGGACATACATTCTCATCATTCTGCCATCTTGGTCTTTCCCTGTTTCATTCTGTCCTCATTCCTTTGAAAGTGTGGTGTCCCCAAGTGAACACTTCCTGTGTGCAACTAGAAAAAGTCAGGATCATGACCCAGCTCCTTTGACTGGGCACCTTTGCTCATGCATTTCATGATGTTTGACTCGCATCATTTAACAACTCACACAGGCAAGACTCTCAGTTGTCCTTTGACAGATGTGGATGCTGAGATTCAGAGAGTAACATGCCTCATTATGGATGCATAGCTAGTGTGTGCAGACTTGGAATCCACAGCAGTGATACTTCCCGGATAATCCAAGCTCTGTCTTCTTCGTGAGGCACAGATGAAAGCAAGGCAGATGGAAGGTTAAAGCAAACCTCACCACCAGGTTTCCTACCAGCCACAGGGCCTGAGGTGACTTTCCTTAAACAAGGCCCTTCTTTTATTATCCATACAATGGAAATATTACTCCCTGCCTCACAGGACTGCATGTAAATTAAATGAGATAATGCAGTTAGGAGGGTTAGCCTGGCACAAAATACGCACTCACTTAATTTAACCTTGATTATCGTTATTAGATAGCACAGGTCTGGTAAACTGCAAAGAGTAATGGGTATCATTTTCATGCTCAAGACTGCAGAGTGGAGCTGCTAGGATTTTTGTTCTATAAATCCTACTTGTATTAGATGCAAATTACAGCCGTGCTAGCTTTTTGGCAGTTCCGTTCTATTTCTGACCCAGTCTTCGCTGTAGACTAAAATCGCAGTCTTTTGTCCTGTGCTCAACCCCGGGGCAAGCTAAGCCTGGAGTAAGTCCCTGAGCAGATTTACTCCAACCTAAGCTCAGGATCAGAAAACAGAGCTGATGCATTTTCTGCTTAAAAGTGGAACCACGCGATTTGTTAGAGAGATGTCTGCTTCCTGTTATACAGTCTGTCATTTTTTTAAAATAACCAAACTGCTTAGCTGAGCACCAAGAGATGCTTTTGTTGGGCAAGTGGATATATTTATGGACAGACCGCAGGTAACATTAAACACCCTCCATCAGTGATGCTAACACCTCCTTGAAGGTAAGAATTGCCTGGGTTACCTGGTGCGAGTGCACGTGCCTTCAGCTCAGCGTCAGAGATTTCAACTCATCAACCCTGAAGAGGGACCCAAGAATCTCCACCCAATAAGTGTTCCAAGTGACTCAGAAGCAGGCAGATCCCAGGGCATACTTTGAGAGCCCACTAATTGCTCTGACTTTGTAAAGGTAGGCAGAGTATCCCTGACGAATCTTAAAAGCAGTCCAGTGCAATCATCACTGGTATTATTGTCTTATTTTCTGGGCTAACACAGGCACTGACAGTGATTGCCAGGAAGTTGGGAACAGAATATGCACTACTCTATGCACAAGACTTATTATGGGAACGTAGAGACAATGGTGTCGTTCAGACATCATTCCACGAGCACCTGTCAAGCTTACTATGTGCCCGTCCCCAGGGGAGTCATTGAGATACAAGAGCAAAGCGAGGCAGCAGGGTCAGTGCCCTCACCGAGCTTACAGGCTCACAGAGGATCCCACCCAGTACAAGAAGGCAAGCAAAGAAATAATTAATTCATTGCAAATCGTGATGAGTTTGTACCTCAATTAAGGTCGGCAGAAGAGAATTCTCTGGGGACATGACATGTCGATCGAGAGCTGGTGGGAAAGATTGAGCTAGCTTTGTGAAGGCTGCCAACAGAAGAATTCTAGGCAGAAGGAACAACCACGTGAAGGCCCTGGGGTAGGGAAGAGTCTGGGTTTCTCAAGAAATTGGAAAGAAACCTATGTGGCTGTAGCTTAATGGATGCTGGGGTAAGAGGTGGGCAGGGGCCTGATGACTCCCTGAAAGAGAGAACATTCTAGTCTAAGGCAGTCCAAAAGGGATAGAAGAGAGAAGACTCAAGGTGTATTTTGGGGACCAAATCAACAAGCAGGGGGAGACATTACAGATATTGCCTCACTGAACAGGCATTCTTAACAGTAGTTTTAGCCTCCCCTGATTATACAGAGTGGGGCAAAAGCAGGTTTACAGTTGTCCATATCGAAAATACTACCGTGATTAGTAAATAATAATACAAACATGAACTCTGTGCTTTACACACTCACAACTGCGAGCCTACTTTTGCCCCACCGTGGATACAGCCCTGGAAACAGATGAGGTGGCTAAGAGGAGAAGGCCCTGGCTCTGCCATGCCATTCCCCGACTCTGGCATTCATAAGCCTCCTGGTCTGCGTTTCAGAGGTGGCCATTGTTTTCCAGTGGCCCACGTGTTATCTGATCTTGAATGCTGCTGTTTACCAATGACCTTCCTTCGGAGAAGAAGGGTCAGTGTTCAGTAGTGTGGTCATTTCACTGCCTTTCTGGACATGACTGAGTCACCTCATAGACTCCTACTGGGGGAGTTCTGGGAGGTAGATGTGAGCGTGTCTGATCAGGAGGCATTTTAGAAGCTGGCACAAGTGAGGCTGAGGAGAGAACTGGGAGCTGCTCAGGGCTGTCTCATCCAACCTTTGCTGTGCCCAGTGAACACGCCCAGCTGTATGCACATATAACATACACTGGAGTCTGTCCAGGAGGCATGGGCACAGCTTGCTTCAAGATGGTTGACCCAGTGCCTAAACTGTCCACCATTATAGGTCTTTGCACAAGTGTGTGTATAGTAACAATTAATTGAACACCAGCGGTGCATCTTGGACTGACATACTTGATGAATAATGGAGTTAGAGCTCACTGGGCTCAGGAAGGGAGTGGTAATAGATGAGCAACCAGGTCATAACAGGGAGCATGGAGGAGAGATGGCTTGGGCAATGACATGTAAGGATTAACGTCCTGGGCTATGTCGTGAGACTTCCTAGATAGAATCTCAGTTTTACACTTAATCTTCTGAGTGACGCAGAAAACGATGCCCATCACAATGTGTGGCAGATACCACCATTCTTTAAATATTAGCTGTTGTCATTATTAGGGCAATGCCTGTTAATATTTATCATTAGCAATAAATGATCTCATTAGATGAGATCATTTTAGCATGCAGAACGCCGCACCCCCAGAAATGTCCATGCTCTAATCTCTGGAGCCTGTGAGTATGTTACATGTCATGGCAAAAAGAAACTTTGCAGGTGTGATTAAGGTTACAAATCATGAAACGAGAGATTATCCTGGATTACCTGGGCGAACCCAATCTAATCTTATGAGACCTCAGAAGTTGAGACCGTTCTCTGCCTGTAGCCAGGGAGATGTGGCAGAAGGGGAATTTGGAGAGATTCAGAGCATGAAAGGGACTTGACCTACTGTTGCTGGAGGAGAGCGGGGCACATGGAAAACAAAGCAAAGCACAACACGTAGGAAGCTTCGGGTGGGGCCAGGACCAGTAAGGACCTGCTGAGAGCCACCGGAGAAATGGGACCCTCCATCCTACAACCGCGGGGAACTCGGATGAGTTTGGAAGTGGGCTGACTTTCAGAGCTTCCAGAAAGGAACACAGTCACCCTAGCATCTTGATTCCTGCCTGGTGGAATTCTAAGCAGCAGACCCCTTTGAGCCACCCTGAACCTGCACTTCTAAGGAACAGGACTGTGAGATCATCGGCAGGCGTTGTATATCCAGCAAAATCTGCTGCGATTTGTTACAGTGGCAACTAATGCTATCAGGTTAACATGGAAAACTCATTTTGTGATCAGCTGCTTCATCAGAAGGCTGCTGGAGCCCTCACACTCTCATGTATGTAGAGACCCTGAGAGGATGAATGTCCACAGTTCTACTTTGCTCAGGGCTCACTGGTCTGTCCCTTTGGCACGTACATGAAGAAAACAACCCTGTTCCTAACCTAATCCTCCTTGACATCCACTCACCTCACAGGTAGCTTGAAAAAGCTAATGAGAAGACTCTTTAGAGCAGGTCTGAGGGTTGTGTGATGCTGACAGCCCTTGAAACTGCCAAAGGCTTGTGTTTTCAGGATCTTGGAAGCTTACTAAAAGCTGTAAGACAGCATGGGTTTAAGTACTGACACCAACGCTCACCACCTGTGAGGACCTAGGTAAACTCTTAACTCCTGTGAGACCCCTGATTTTTCACCTGCAGGATGGGTTATCAAGCCATCTTCCAAAATACCTGCTTAATTCAATGAATACAGTGGCTGTGATTTCAAATGAAACTTACGGTTCTTAGAAATATAAAAACAAACAAATAAATAAAATGGAAATATTGTAGTGAGTTGATCGTAAGTACTTGGATGGTGACAGATCCACAGCTAGACACAATTCAGTCTCTAAATTCAAGTTCACTGTCAGTCAGCTCATTATCATGTTATTGCTGGGAGATACCATCTGTGTCAGCTGCTGTTGGCTAACTAAACAACAGGTAATTTTCTAGCTGACAGAAACCAAAATATTTCACTCACCTCCTGAAAACCAGGCCCTACAGGGAGCTGGGCTTCTCCCCATTGCCAAGGGGCTAAACCTGGATTACTCCGTGTCTGTGGGTCTCAAACTGTTCTGGTATCAACAGCATCTGTATCACCTGGGAACTCAGACAGGAAGAATCTAGGTCCAAACCCAGACCTACTGAATCAGGAGTCCTGGGAGTGGGGCCCAGCACTCCGTGTTTCCTCAGGCTCTGCAGGGGATCCTGAAGCCTATTCGAGTGTGAGGATTACTGCTCTAAGTCAGTCTTGGATACCTCACTCTTTTTTCTGATCTAAGCGAATTACATAATCTGGTCAATGAGATATCAGTAAAAGTCTTTAAAGCGATAAATGGGCTGTTAGGGGGGTTTTCCTAAGAAGGACAATCCAAAGGGGCATTTCCGGTCCCTTTTTCTGAGTATTGTCATCTTCATGTGATGTCTAGAGCAATGGCAGCTATCTTGGGAGCAGGAAGAATGCCAGCCCAAGGGAATAAGCAAACACAGTAAGAACAGCAGAAAGGCAGAGTGGAAATATAGCAAAAACCTTAAAGCTTACTGACGTTGTTAAATTGCCAAATTATCTGAATCAGCTAACCCTAGCATTGCCTCATCTCCTGAATTTTTAAGTGAGATGACGCATGTCCTTCTTGTTTTAAGCTATTTTCTGTTCAGTTTTCAGTTACATGCTGCCAAAAGGATCCAACCGATAACACCGCTCAAGATGAATCCTGCCTTTAGTGAGCTGTCAGTAGAAAAAGCCATTTACTAGTTTGATAAAAGTGATAATAAATGTGTGCATATTGTCACCTGTAATAGTTTAAAGGATAATGGACAAAAATAAGAAATAAGCCCCCAAACTATGCTGACGATACAGGGGTGGGCAAAAGTAAGTGCACTGTGCCATTGGGACATTCCTTAGAGTTAGTAAAGCTATTGTAATAGTCTTAACCAGCATGACTTTTTCCATAGAAACAACTGTAAACCCGCTTCTGCCCACCCCTGTATTTTTCAAATCCAATAGCATTTGGGAAAGATTTTTTGTGTGTGCCATTGCCAGGTGCAAGCATTATCTTGGAGTGCCAAACGAATGCGGTTCCTAGGCCATTCCCATGATTTACAAACACAACATGGTAGGATATTTGAAACTAGAACCGTCCTCTCAAATCCAAACTGAATGGCTGCCATATCAATAACTTTTCCAATTAACAGCTGAATTTTTAAATGGTTCCACAAGCTGAATGCAATGCTTTAATCTGGCCACATAAAATGTACAATAATCTGTGGCTTGGTTTTTATATGTTGATCCACTCCAACAGGTGTTTGGAAATTCTTAGTTCAACCATAACATTCAATTTGCCAGAGAAAGAAGGAAGAACAGAGGCAAGTATCTTTTTGCACAAAATGTCAAGTGCAAGGTAATGGCCCACACCAAGTGAAGCAATAGAATCCCTGGACTTGCCCCAGAAAGTTTGCCTCAAAGGAGAATAATTACTGATGTTCATCCCCAAATCTGAGGTCTAGAAAGCAGGGGTTACTATTAATATTAAAAGGCCAAATCCATCCATTCATCTCTCCATCCATCCATCCATCCATCCATCCATCCATCCATCCATCATGTACCGACCATTGCTTTTATCATTCAACAAATATTTAATAAATGCCTACTCTGTGACAGGCACTCCAAGGCTACAGCAACAGACAAAACAGACTAAAAACATCTACCCTCACACTTACATACTAGTGAAGAGAGACAGATGCAAACAGATGAAAAATAAAATATACGATGTGTCAGATAGTGATAAGGGATATGGCAAAACGTCAGATAGAGAAGGGAAGTAGGGGATATGGGAGTGAGGCAGCGGTCTGATGTTAATGGAGGAGCAAGTATAGTCCTGTCTGAAAAGGGGACATATGAGTGAAACTGAGAGGGAGTTAAAGTATAAACCTGCATAGAAGACCCTCTCTGTCTCTCTCAAAAGATGGACAGGGAAAAATTTGAGGAGCCGATGTACCAGGACATTGTAGGGACATCAGCAGCTGAGCACAGAGTGAACTAGACCAGTGGTAGAGAGGATCTCAGGGGTGGGTGGTAAGCAACAAAATTAGGAAATGCCTGCATCCGTGTGACTTTTAGAGGAAGGCCCTGTGCAGGTGGAAGAGACATGTGCACACCAGAAAGCAAAGTAAAGTTAGTTAGCATCTAGAACAGAGTCGTGCTATGATCTGAAGCGTTAATCAGAGGCTATATTCTTGGAGAAGTGATGTGTGAGACAGCGAAGGTTGAATATAAGAGCCAGCCAGGAACCCAAGCAGGGGCTGGGGGCTATAGCATCCCAGGCAGAGGAAATAGAATGTGAAGATGCCCAGTGGCAAAAGTATCACATTCTTTGGAGGGACAAAGGAGTGTCTGCTTGGCTGTTCATAAGAAGGTCGGAAGAGGGGATGATGAAGCTATAGGGGCCACTGGATCAGGGCAAAGATGTTGATCTTAACTACTGACAGTTTTTGTTTTTCTAGGAAGATCATTTTTGCTGCTGGGTGGGAGGTCATGCATTTATACCGAGAACCGTCTTGACAGCAGGCAAGAAGAAAGGGCATTGCTTTCAGATTTCCCTGCGAGGGCTGGGAAGGAAGGACCCCATTAGGCTGAATGTATGGGGGCAACACCACAAAGAATGTTCATGATCAAAAATAGGTTGAAGGTGAAGAAACAGAGGCCCAGAGGGTTCCCAGGACTTCCTCAAGGTCGTATCACCAGGAAATCCAACCATCTTTCCATTTAATTAAACAGGAAGGAAGAATACAAGGTGAGGCATATTTATATAAGAATAAATGGATGTGTGTATGTATGTTAGACCCATGCAATGAAAATGAGAGTGACAAGCAAACTCGATTTTGAAATTGTCATTTTGGAACCTAGGACTAGTTCACCATTGTCAGGACGCCTGGGGACCAGGACACAAATCTGAGGATAGCACTTGCTATCTGATGATCTAACAATCTGCTGCTTAACCTCTTGGATATGCAAAGCTACTTCTTGTTTGAATTCTGAAGAGACATGCCCTCCCAGTGGATGAATTCTCAAAGGATCCCCCTTCCTCCAGACAGATGTAGCACTACACCAGGATGTGGCTTGCTACAGCTACAGGCCCCCATGGGCAGAGCACCACCATAGGCAGTGGCCCTATGGACCCCATCAGACTAAGGAAGGTGGGCACACCTAGACTGACCATCCAGGATTGCCAAGGCAAGCAAAGGAGATAAAATAGATGTTGAGATGTGTTCTCCCAGCCGCAATACCCCTTTGCTTACGAATCTTAAAATCAATTTGGGAATTACTGCTCAGAGCAGATGACACAAAGATTTTGTTACACCAAACAGGATAAAGCACGGAGGGACTCAGGCCCTTGGCAAATGATGCTGGGAGCTGGAGATGCATGTCATGTCTTGTGTTTACAGCTTTTCAGCAGAATATTTAGTGTTTACTTTGGAATTAATCCAGGCCCATAAAACGAGTGATATATCAACACAGCAGATGTATCTGAGCGACTCTACATTAGAAGGTGATTCACTTCACAACGAGAATCCACCCACAGCCTGGAGACTGAATCAGGCACCTTCCATGGTTCCCTAAGAGAGGCCTTTCTTTGGCGTGAAATCCTGGGGTGGGAGGAGGTGGAGCTAGTGGAGGGGAGCTGTTAAAGGAACATATTTTGTGTTTAGATCAACCCTGCAAACAGCTCTGCCCTTGCCCCATAGTCAGGACCAGCTACATAATTTCTAGGGCCAGTGCAAAGGAACAATATGAGGCCCCCTGCAGACTTCAAAATTTCTTAAGAATATACAAATTCTTTGAGTTATTAAGAATTCCAAACAGAGCATTAGACCACATCTGGGGACCTTCGAAGTGCGGGGCTCTGTGTGTGACTATACAGGGAACATGCCCAGGAAGCTGGCTCCGCCCTTAATGAAAGAGATTCAACTTGACATTTCACAAATGGGGATGTTAACAGGATTAATTTAACAGGGCTATTGTAAGAACCAAATAGAGAATGAATCTTAAACTCCATACTGACCTATAGTCTCAATGATGTTAATTATTACCACTGGTTAACGTGCAAATAAGATTCCTTATATCATTCCAACAAAACGTCCATGTCCATGTAAATATTTAGTACTTTAAGATTCTTACACAGAAAAGACATGTTCCAAATAGCTGAGGAAGAAGGAAATTGTTGAAATGTGTTACAAAGGAGAAAAAAAAGGTAGTGTAGCTAAAACCTAACTGCTTGGTGAAGTGAGGGGCTCAGAAGAGAGGATTCCTAATCAAAATCTAACTATTCCTAACAATGTTCCATTCCAGCTGATGGTTTAAAAAACACCTACCAATTTCAATTAAAGACTAACATGTTTGCTCCTTCTAGATCTTTAGCTGTACGGTGGCAGAGACTACAACTGTTTTGTTCACTATCCTTGTTCCTAGCATCACAAATGTCACATACCTGTGCCCCATAAATAGCTGTTGAGTGAATGAATAAACCTATGAGCAAAACATAGAGAGATGGGCTTTCTTGTGGGAAAGGGAGTTGGTCAACGGCTAATCACATTTAGAGAATGTTCGGAGAGAAGCCTGACCATCCCTCTACAACACTGTGGTCCCTGGTATGACCATCCTTGACTGAAGGACTTCCTTAGGCCCCGGAAGGTCAGAAAAAGGAGAAAATATAATGCCCTGGCCAGTGTGGCTCAGTTGGCTCAGCTGGTTGGAGTGTCATCCTGTAGACTGTAAGGTCACAGGTCCAATCCCCAGGTGGGGTAAGTACAAGAAAGCAACCAGTCAACCTCTCTCTCTCTCTTTTTCCCCCACGCACTTCCTCTTTCTCTGAAAAAGCAACGAGAAAATGTTCTTGGGTGAGGATTAAAAAAAAGAAGACAAAATATACCACTCACAATCACACGTGTTCACGATACAAATACATAGATCAAAAGATGGCCGTATTTAGGTGGAGGTAAAAACCCATTCTTCTATCCTATCTTTTCTTAAGTTCTATCCTAATGCTTCCTATTGCACAGACAGAGGTTTGGATGGTATTTTGTCTTTTTAATTGCTTGATCCAACCAGTTCATTTCATACATCTCAGTGTAGTTTGCTTTTATGCACCAATGTAGAGGGGACAATCTGAAACGTGGTTTTAATTCACACTTCTCACATGCATGGAATTTCTGCATTGTACCAATCCTAACACACATATGACTGGGAGATAGGGTAATGGATAAGACATGAGTATGACATAAAAACGTGGAAGATAATTATCTAGTCATATGATGCAATTTTAGGAGACTCCAGCAAGACACAGAACAAGAAGAAACACCCTAGGAGCAGTGGGTCCCTCTCTGTCCTTCACCAGCATTCTGTTTCTTGATCCTGAGGATCTTCCTCACTTGCTGTTGGCTGGTGGTCCTAGTCATGCCTTTCTACCTGCAAAGACCCAAGCCTTCCTTCACTCCTTCTTTGCCAGGACAACTTTTTGTCCTTTGAAAACACTGTTCAGAAGATATTCCTGCTAGGAAGTGATCTGTATAGCTAAAGCCCCTTCTCCGTTTTATTTCATAGAAGTGCTTGATCCTTACACCATTGGTTAATATGACAACATTCTCATTAACCTGTGAATTGCTCAAGGGCAAAGATGCTGTCTTGTATGTTATGCATCTTAAGAGCATCTTCAATAGTGCTTGGCATAAAGTAGATGCTTATAATGGGCTTATCAAACCGCATGCAGAACAAAAGCAAAGCAGCTTTTGTCTTCTCGGAGCTCCTGGCTCACTGTAATAAACACGCAATAGCTCCTAGGGGCTGGCCTCAATCTTAGGGCTATACTGCTTAATGCCTTTCAGTGGGCCCCAATTTTTAGGGTAAAGCCATTTATCCTGACCGTGGCCTGCAAGGACCTGTATGGGCTGCCCCTTGCCTCCATGTCCTAACTGACTGAGGTCACTCCCCACCTCACCAGCTCCACTCTCTCCAGCTCTCATACTCACCAATGTCCTTTCAACCAGAGGCTCTTTGCAATTGTCTCTCTCACTGCCAGAGATGCTCGTATCATCTCCCTTTAGCTAGTTAATCTCTTCTCACCCTTTCTTGTCAACTCAAACATCAGTTCCTTCAGAAAGCCCTCCCTAACACAACTGAAATGTGAAGCATGTGTTACTATTGGAATTTTACATTTGTTTCTGTGATTATTTCATTCAGGTCTTTTCCCTCCTGCTAGACTCTAAGATCCATGTAGCCCAAGATTATACATCCTTTCGCTCAGTTTTAGATCCTCAGCAACATAGAAACTGCTCAATACATTTCATTGTGTGAATAAAACAAGAAATTGATCCACACTTTTTCACAGATAAGACCCCAGGGCTTGGACATTGATGATTTACTTTGTGTGTGTTACTGTTAAGAGAGTAACAGGAAAAGCGAACATTTGCATCCTATGCCAGAGAACCAAGTTAGCCCTCATGGAATACGAAGTGATTGGCCATCCTAGGCAGAATGGGGACACGCAGGGCACTCCGTGTTGTTCTAGGATCTTAGTGCAACTCAGATCACCTAGACATTAATGTGGGCTATTCATTCTCAAATGATGTATTTTTTGTGGAAATTGTCAAGCTCCACTGTTATCCTAAATAGAATATTACTAAAGTGCTTTAACCAAGCCAGCTGGAAGGCCTGACATTTCATCCATATTTTTATTTATATACATATTTGCAGCTGCCACCTGCCTGTAACTTGGCGGTAACATAAAGCAGTGCTGTTCCCCTGTTTCATTATACTTTGACATTTTACTATAACTGCATTTCTTCCCATTCCTTAGTTTCCAATGGCTCTGCAGCCACTCTTGAATTACATTGTCTGGGTAATAGAATAAAAATCTTTCTCTGTGGTAGTACTGTACTAGTGGCTCACTTGCACTCTCTCTCTCTCTCTCTCTCTCTTCCCCCATCCCCAACCTCTCCCATACCCAGATGGTACAAATTGTTGCTGGCACATGTAACAATTATAACACAGCTTCTACTGCTTAAATGAACCCCCACAAACCCCACCGAGTTCGATTAGATTAGGGAACTGGGAGGTGAACAGGAGGGCTGGCCACTGGCCTCAGCTGAAGCCGGCGGCTGTTTGGCCATGCCTCTTCAAGACTGAAAATAAATGTTTTCTTCCCCAGAATGGTGCTGGGAGCCACTATCTCAAAAAGGACACAGGAAGGAAAGTCTACAAACAACTCAATTAAAGGCAGGTAGGTTTAATAACAAAATGTTAGTGTATAGTCCATTATAAGAGAGTATTTGTAGCTCACTCAGAAGTTGAAAGCTGAATTCCAAGAGCAAAAGGGGAGAATGAGTTTAGGGGTCTCCTCTGCCATTGCTCATAAATTAAAATGTTAAGCGGTGCCACGCAGGGTTGAGCACCCCCACTATGGTCTCAAGTATAAGGCGCACAGAAGAGCTGGCCCACCCAAGTTAACTTCTCAGCCCACCAGGTGGAGAGAATAGTGTTTTCCCTTCTCTCCAATTTCCTAAACCATATCAGTCAGAAGAAATAACTTTTTGCATTCATTGCAAGAAGCATGCTTTCAAGACATCCCCTGCAGGATTTGCCCAGAATAGTAGCATAACAAAAGCTCTTAAAACTGAGTGGAATTCAGTCTAATTTGCATATCTATGGTCCCACAATAAAGTCTCTCTAGAAATCTGGTGGCCCCCACTGGGTGTGTGCATCCCCATCCCCCAGGAAGCTGGCTGCTTTCTATGCAGGATTCTCTTTCCTCCGGCACCTTACCCTTCCACTTGTCCTTCCTGGCTGGCCAGCGTCCTCCTTGTCACCCTGGGACCCTCAGAAGCTTCTGTGTTTCTACTCAGGAGCCAAACCCAGGCCTTACCTCATCAGAGCAGTAATTGAAGGAGGCAATCACTTCTGTTTCACAGGGAGAGGCCTCTTCGCAGACTGACCTTTGAGTTATCAAACTACACTCTAGGTTCTTGCCCTGAAACCCACTTGCTCTCTGGCTCTCACGCTAGACTCCATCACATGTCTCCAAGACTGGATCCCTGAATCCTGCTTCTGTCATTGAGCCCATCATTGTCTAGTTGGATCACTGTATCTCCCCTCGAAATGCCTACAAGAGCCTGAAGACCTAATCATTAGTACCCATGCCTGCCCCGCCATAGGCAATTAATACAGGTCAGCGCTCTTCTTCTCACTTGAAATGCAAGTGAGGAGAAGTGAAAAGGGGGCGGGCCTGGGATGAGCCTTCTAGCCCCAGACCTCCCAGCAAGTCCCTTTTCATCCTAAGAAACTCGCCCAGGCTTTGCTATAGACTGAACATCTGTGTCTCCTTCACCCATATCAAATGCATATGTTGAAACCTAACCCCAATGTGATGGTATTAGGAGGTGGGAACTTTGGGAGGTGATTAGATCATAAGGATGGAGCCCTCAGGGACAAGATTAGTGTCCTTATAAAAGGGATCTCACAGGGTTCTCTTGCCCCGTCCTCCATGTGAGGACACAATGAGTGAGAAGTATCCCAGTTATGAACAAGGAAGTGGATCCTCACCAGACATTGAATCTGCTGGCACTTAGGTCTTGGACTTCCCAGCCTCCAGAGCTGTGAGAAATAAATTTATAAGCCACTTAGTTTATGGTATCCTGTTTTAGAAGTCTGAACAGACTAAGACAGCCTCCCTGGGCCATAGTTTCTTCATCTGTAACCTAAGGGCAATGATATTCAAGTCCTTATGGAGTAAATGTTCTCAGCGGTGCAGGGTTTATTCCCTACAGCCCCATCTGTTTGAACTTGTCCACAATCATTCCCTGTTTTTATTTACTATTTAGACTAGGTACCTTCCTTCCTTCTTTCTTATATCTCTGTCTCTGTCTCTGTCTTCTTTTCTTTCTTCCCCCTACATAATTTTTTGGCAGTTCCTGCAAGGTCCTCCAAACACAATAAATCTCTGCTGTCAATGTTCAATTTTCCACCTTCCACCCAATCCCACGTCAGTGACTAGGGCTACAGGGTCTGAAATCCACATCCAGAGAGACTCCGGGAGACTCTGGTTCTGAGTGTCTCTCTCCTGCAGTGTCTTTCCACTGTGATGTTGGAGCCAGAGCTACAATTCTCCATTTCTCCCTGCTCTCATATTTTCATAGCCTTCCTCCTCAAATGTCTTGAAACCCCTTACATTTCAAACTTAACAGCTTAGATGTCATCAGAACAAACCTCCTGAAGCATTTCTCTTTATGGCACAGAGGCAGTGTTTCCACTTTCTGGATGTAAAAAACACATTTCTTTCTCACCAGCTAAAAGCATCCGTTCAACAAATTATCACCGAGAACCTGCCATGTCCCAGCCACTGGGCATGGGAGGAGACACAGACCTGAATGTAGTAGAGATTTAAAGTCCCATGAGGGTGAGGTGAAGAGATGATGATTATTTCAACAAGTAAATAAATAAACAAGGAAATTTAGGAACACGGCAACACTACTACATAGGGCAATGGAAAAGATCATGACTCAGGGAGCTATGTCCTCTTGACAGGGACATGTTAGTGAAACCTGACCTGACAACTAAGCTGTCAGTTGATGACAACTAAGGAAGAACTCAGTCCTTGCAAGATCTGAGTGGCAGGCACTCTAGGCAGAGACAACAGCGTAAGTGTCAAGACCCACCGGTAGTGTCAAGTGCAGGTGGGTCAGAGTAAGTACAGAGGGTCCATATCTGTAGCTGATCCAAAAATATTGAATTGATGAAAATAAGCATTTTTCCCAAGTGTAGAATTACATGATTTCCATAAGACAGTCAGCTTTTTCTGAGCACTGAGCAGGACAAGGGAGACCGAAGGGTAAGTCCCACTAGGATACTCTCCAAATTTCAGGATGACTTTCCTTTTTTAAATCTGAAAATATTTTCTCCTTCAGTTTCATCTTGGATATCTTTCCAAATATTAGGCTCAGGACTCGCCTGGCTCAGGGCATGCTCCTCAATTGTATGGAAACCCTGAGGATTGGCAAAAGAATCTCCCTTTCACTGTTATATCCCTCCTTTGTCTTCTGATCAATGGTTCAGGCATCCCTTCCTTAGAATTTTTTCCACCTTGCACAATTATAGCCTGCCCCTCTGAGCCATGGAAATATCCTCTCTACACACCTTAAGTCCCCTTTCCTCAGCCCAGGAATCAATGTAGGAAAGCATTCTGGAGTCTTAGAATATCTGGGGTAGCAACGCATCTTTCCTCTTCATCAACTCTTCAAGCTTTTGGTTGGTTCAAAGTTCATCCATCTCTTTTCACAGCCCTCCTCTCCCAGTATCTCCTCGGTGTACTGGGTTGAAGACTATACTCCCAAAACTTTATATCTCGACCTAAAACCTTGGACTGCGACTTTATTTGAAAGTAGGGTCTTTGTAGATGTGATTAAGATGATATCGTACAGGATTGGGGTGAGCTCTAAATCCAATGATAGTGTTTTTTATTACATGTGAAGATAGAGACACAAAGAGAAAGAAGCAAGTCAGGTGATGATGGAAGCAGAGGTTGGAGAGAGGCAGTGACAAGCCAGGGACACCAAGGGCTGACATCAACCACCAGAAGCTGGGGGAGAGGCATAGGGCAGATTCTCCCTCAAGGCCCTCAGAAGGAACCAACCCCATTTACACCTTGATGTCAGACTCCTAGCTTTCAGAGCCGAGAGGGAATAAATTTCTCTTGTTTTAAGCCACTCTGTTCGTAGTGATTTGTAATGGCAAGCCTAGGAAATAAATACACGTGGCCACCTCCTTTCTTCCTTTAATTCTCAAGCAAGTGTCGCATCTTAAGAGCAGCCTTTAGTGGCCATGAAAGCAACAGTTTTAAAACTTTGTGCCTCAAAATCATGAGATGTGGGAGGTTCTTAAAAGTGGAAATTCCTGCCTCCCAGTCCCAAAGATGCTGATTCAGTAATTATAAAGGACCCAGGAACCTATCTGCTTAATAAGCTGCCAGTCAGCCCCTCGCCAGGTGATGCTAATACAGGTAATAATAGAGCATACATTGAGAAATCTGTTGTAAACTAGGTTAATTCAAGTACATTCCACCCTTGCTTCTCCCTAAGAAGCATTATAAATTTGAACCAATGTATTTAGCTCTCCTTAGACTTGACTCCTAATCAATACTTTTTTTTTAAATATGAGAGGAGGGTAGTGATTAGTCCAACTGAGGTCATAGAGAGGAAAAGCAGGAGATCTAAGGTGGAGTTTGGAGCACAGCTTATGGCCGCTTCATAAAATTAACTTCATCACAACAGAATTTCATTTGGGAACAGAGGTGGATAACGGGAAGGTGATGGAGCTTAAGCCTCAGAGACCATTCATCATGACATTGTGTTTCCATGGCCACACCTCACTTTTTACTAGGAATTTTGTATTTTTTTCTTAAAGGGGGCTCCCGCACTGTCTAAGTCTCACATTTCATTAAAACCTAGATCCATTTCTGCTAGGGAAATACAAAAAGGTAATTTTAGGTTAGCAGGGGAAGGCCTTGACTATTAGAAGAGGAATTCTGAATTTCTGGAATTTATTCTGCGGGATTGTCCAGTGGGGGGCTTTGAGGTTTTGGGTGTAAGGGAAGATACACACGGGCATGCGCTTCAGGAGGCTTGCTTTGATGAAATGGGGCAGAGCTCAATAGCCTGGGAAAAGACTCCTTTGGGAGGCCTGCTCACGTGATGTCTGCGCGCTGCTTAGACTGGGCTTGAAATGCAATAAATATCAATCTTCTCTCCCAACTCAGTTATAACTCAACTATGGGAAAATGTGTACAGTGAGCACAGATCATTCAGGGGGAGCCCAACTGAACACCTTTGGCTGTACTAGTAAAACATGGGCTCACTCGTCCTACTCCTTTTGAATGACTGAAACTAGAATCATGCAGTTGTCCAACCCAGGACAACTTGGATAAAGTGACTCCCAAGTTTACAAACTCAAGTAATAAGCAACTGAACCCCAGAGAGGATGACAAAGGTCTTCCTTCCTCCAAATTCACGTGGGTGGAGGGAGATGCAAGCGCCGGGCAAACGCTTCCAGGAGAGCTGCTGGTTACTAAAAGCCCCATTTGTCAATGACAATTGTCTCCCTCTTTGCTGTTAATTAGTCATTTCACACAGCATCTTTGACAAGAAGTTAAGTCCCAGTTAACCCAGATCTCAGACAAGATGAAGTAGCAAAGGGGGAAAGTGGTTTTAGTAAGATCACACTACAAATTGTCGGTGGAGCTGAGATTACAACCAGATTCTTGACTCCTGGGATCGGCTGGTTTAGGCGAGAAAAGAGAAGATGTAAGAAGGAAAATTAAGCTCAGCAGCTGAATAACAGAGTAAATTTAAATGGAAAGTACCTACTACCCAATGGAGAGTATTCACGCAACGAATGTTTATTAAACCAGTTTTATGAGTGAGGACTGCTGTAAATTGCTTCATGGATGTTTGTGGTTGTAGACTAGGTACTTTGGGGCTATCAGTCTTTGGGCACCTTCAAAAGCCACCCATGTGAAAGGACAGGGCAAAGAACCATGTAAAGAAGTCTCCTTGTAGTTTGAATTCCTAAGGGACCAGAAGGAAGTGTCCTCCGTATACTGTGAAGGGCTTTCTGGGGATGAGCTTGCTGGGGAGGAGACGATTAACATTCTGAATCAGATGGCCACAGTCTCACTTGATTTATGGACCTGTCACTACTCTTTGATGCTATATCAAATGCATTTTGAGAAGTTCATTTGATGAGCCTCTTCAAACTCTCAAAAGCTTGTCCTAATTATGCAGATCTGGGGCAAATATTGTGATTCCTGCTTTTATTTCCTCTAATGGAGCTGCTACATGGGGACCTCAGGGACCTGTGGGCCTCCAGACTAGTGAGAGGAGAAGTGGGAAATTTTATTGCGGATATGGTGAGGTTACAGAGGCCCAATCCGCCTTAAAGCACATGCTGTCTCTCTCTCTCGCTCTCTTTTTTTTTCCCTGTTGTTAATTTTCTTTCCCCTGTTTACCATACTCATCATACTAGTATCAGTACTAACACTAATGTATTCCATTGTTTAACCCTTGTCTACTGCCAGGCATAATACATAACCCTTTGCAAAGGGCTATCTATTCCCTCCCCAGCACATTCCTTGAGTCTAGCACCAGTGTCCCCAATTGACAAGATGGTATTTCTCTAGATAATGAAGAATTTTGCTTGTTCATATTCCTAAAAGAAAAATTCCAAGTCAGGCTCAGCAAGAGGGTTTGAAAAGTTCTTCATATGACACATCATGATTATGAGTCTGTTAAGGCTCAGAATTCATGGTAAACTTTTATGAGTACTGTGATGGTTAATTTTATGCATCAGTTTGACTGGGCGTGGGGTGCCTAGATGAAACATTATTTTTGGGTGTGTCTGAGGTGGATGTTACTGAATGAGATTAGCACTTGAATCAGCAGACTCGGTCAAGGAGATCAACCTCTCCAGTATGGGTCAGCAAGAACTGAACATGTGAGCTTCTGGGGAGGGGGACACATTCCTATGGGATTTAGCACTGAAGACCTGCATAACTGTAATCTGAAATAATCACCCTGGCCCATGTTGGTTTGGTATTATGTGATTCATCAAGCGTTTTGTGCTTGTCTGGTCTTGTTTGACTTAAATATCTATTAACACATTTAAGTTAGTGCAACCATAGAAAACAACTCTATTCCCTGGTAAACAAACTGGAAGTATTTTCTTAAAGATAAATACGTACAGTTTTTGTTTCAACCCATAGAAAAAGGTGCCATAGGCAACAAAAGAATATGAAAGCAGCAGGATCTTACTGCAAGGAGTTTGGAAACCAGCATTGTCACCCGACGCACACCACTAGTTACAGGTTTCACAAGTCCACTCACCTCCCTGTACATCAGGTTTCTTATTTATAAAATATGGGTAATAGATCTCTCCTGGCTAATCTAGGATTTTAGTTTTAGAGAGGTTCAAATGAGATACTACATGGGACATATCCAGGAATACAGTGCATATTTTATAACACTTAAACTTTATTAATGAAGTGGCTTAAAAAGTAAGTGTAAGAGAGCCATACAAATATAAGATGAAGGTATTTATTACACGAACCCAGTTGTTGGATTTCATGCCCGGCAAAATGCAAGGGCCTTTGCCTACCAGGCAAATTCTGAACTGAAACCTTAGGGAGAGAAGAGAAAGTGGGGAGGAAAAAAAAAAAACAACAAAAAAACTCTTGAAGCCAGAGCTTATTAAATCAATTACATGATTAATGTGAAAGAGAGTGTGTGAGCTGGAGGAAGGAGGGGGCAGTCGCTCACTCAGCACAGAAAAGACTGCTGATTAAGCCTTTTTTTTTAACCTTCTAAGCCACCAAGAAAATAGCCTCTTGGTGGATGAATCAAACTGGAGAAATATATTTGTTGGCAGCTTTTCATATTACAAAAAAAAAAAAGGTGTTAGAATATTAAATCTCCTGAACCACTTAATCCCAGAATTGACAAATATTAGAAACATTAGCAACATTTCCATATAAATCAAGAATGACATATATCCTTGGTCAGAGTTTTCTCATTCAACAGAAGGATAAGATTTGTGATTTTGATAGAAATGGGACAGCCCAGAGGAAAAGGGGTGCTAATTAAAGTGTTTGATGGAGTTTTCTTCCCAGTGTACCATGGCAGGAGTCTGCGAATCCCCAAGATGACCTGAGTTCACAAAAGATCATTAGTGGGGAACAGGCAATGACTCAAGTCATCTCCTTGATAGAGTCTGAAGATGTATTCTTCTTGGAGGCCATGGGCCAGGTCCTGAATCAGAAAAACACAAATCACCCAGCCACCCTGACCAAATTAGCTGATCTGGGGGGTGACTACGCAGGGTTGAGGCCAGGGTTTCTATTAGCAACCAGGTCTTTCTCTTTCTGGTTGACAAGATGGACAACCATCCACACCCTCGTAAAAGATTCATGACCCAACTTTGCACTCTCCACTGCTTGCTTTCTCATAAAACCAGTGCAAATCCTATCAAAAATTTAGCAGAATCCCTGCCTCATCTGTTTAGGCCTGAAGCTAGTTGCAGGGACAACTCATTAGGGACAGGCTCATTAAAACCAGCCCTTGGGCAAAAGCAGTTTGCGGGCCTGCTCATTTTTATTCACTTTCACCTCCCTGCTCAACCTCTGTGAGCCCTCAGACATGGGGTTTCTAATGATTTTGTACAGTGTGCAGGTCTGTTCGAAGAGTTGTAGGGCTCAGGGTTCGACAAATGCTGCTCCTTATATCTGCCAAAGATAATCTGCGTCTTCTCCTTTGTGTAGATCTGGAAGGCTGTGCAGGAGAGGGAGGTGCCACAGAGAGAGGGAGGAGAGATGCCTGAAAGCTGGCCAGCTTCTCACCTGGTGATGACTGGGAATAACACCTGGCATTGGAGCAGTCACAGGAGCCCTGAGGGCCAAATCAGGGCTCTGGCGGAACCAGGGCCAAAAGGTAAAATCTTCTGGGTCCCATTCAAGCATCCTGTTCAGCCCAGCACTCAGACCCCTAGGCACCTGGAGCCTGAGCAACAGTCTGGCTAATGGATTCCTTACCAGATGTTTTCTGCTCTGTGCCAGGGATGCCATTCCCTATATGAACTCGGGAAGAAGATGATTTGTGCAGAGAAAGAGCTGCTGAATTCTCCAGGCATGGCCGCAAAGAACAGGCAGCCCCCGTGCAGATGCAAAGCTTTCCTGTTGCCAATTTCTCTGGGCAAGTTTATTTTTGGAGGGGCAGAGGATATGCAAATGATTGCGGTGGCCAGTGGATAGTTGAGCAAGCTGAGTCAAGGTCACTAGTGAGTAACAGGGGCTGCGTTGAGCTGGTAACCTCATACCCACTTAAATGGGCAGATGCTTCAGAGCTCCAGCTGATAGTTGACATATAGGGAACTTGCCCAGTGTGCCAAAAGTCTGATTTTTCACAAGAAGCCAAAAATCTAGATTTTAAGTGAGACCTTTAGGCACTTAAATGTTGGCAGCTAGTAACAGAAATAAAGAAAAACAACAACTATATGTGTGGCAGGCAGTTAGACATGAGCAGAGGAAGGACAACGAGCTGGGTACAGAAGGTCACCTGGAGGGAAAGCCCCGGGTGCCTGGCAAGGGACAAAACTGGGAAAACAAGGACCTCACCCCCAGGGTAACCTTTCCTCTCCTGACATACTTCTGGTCATAGGGATGAGGCCCCCTGACCTTTCCTATCGCAGGTCATGCGATTCTGACCCTCCCTGACCTGGCCCATGGCCTCCAAGAAGAATACATCTTCAGACTCTATCAAGGGGATGACTCGAGTCATTGCCTGTTCCCCACTAATGATCTTTTGTGAACTCAGGTCATCTTGGGGATTCGCAGACTCCTGCCATGGTACGCTGGGAAGAAAACTCCATCAAACGCTTTAATTAGCACCCCTTTTCCTCCCCCTGGCATGCTGCTGGTCATGAAGGTTAGACCCACTTAGGGGGGGAACTAACAATGGGGCTAGAGGACAGCCCTTACGCATTAAGCCCTTAGGACAATGATGTTTCCATCTGCATCAGATACATCTAGGCCTCAGTTGTGTTTCAGCTCCAGGCCTAGAAGAGCAGCAAAACAAGCAACAGCACAGCTGACCTTAGGACCAGCTGCAATAAATAATGACCCCCTGCCCTAGTACCAACCAATCAGGAAAGACCACAATACTGAAAGGACACACCTGAAAGCTAATGAATATTTTATTGGGATCCTCTGCTGGGACATCCCCTAAAATCCCCACCCTTAAAAGCCCTTAGGGCAGAGGACATAGTGGCCCTCCCTTCCAGGAGCATGCCCGGCCTTTACTCTCCCACTTTTTCTTTCTTGAGTTTTCTTTCTTTCTTTCTCTTTCTTTCTTGCGTTTTCTTTCTTTCTTTCTTTCTTTCTTTCTTTCTTTCTTTCTTTCTTTCTTTCTTTCTTTCTTTCTTTCTTTCTTTCTCTCTCTCTCTCTCTCTCTCTCTCTCTCTCTCTCTCTTTCTTTCCTTCTTTCATTTTTCTTTGTTAAGATTTTATTTATTTATATTTAGAGAGAGGAAGGGAGGGAGAAAGAGAGGCAGAAACATCGATGCAAGAAACATTGATGGGCTGCCTCTTGCACGCACCCAGGCATGTGCTCTGACTGGGAATCAAATGAGCGACCTTTCAATCTGCACAACAATGCCCAATCCACTGAGTCATATCAGTCACAGCTCCCTTCCCACTTTTCTTCCCCTTGTCCAGGTGTGTTACCATTTTTTCCCTCCTTCTAAGCTCCAAGGACCCTTCTTTTGCCTCTGTAACTTGTTTCCTTAGCCCATTTCTTCTGCCACTCACTTCTCCTCCCGTGACTTTCTAAATAAACTTTCTCTCATAGTTTGAGTCTTGAGTCTAAATTCTTTCTTAGCCAGGACTCAAGTACCAAGGTTGCTAAACTAAGGTCCTGTCCGAGGTCACCTGTCCAACATCTGGTGCCGTTCTCTCCGCTTCCAACATATGGACCAAAGAAAAGTCTAGATTTCAGTTTATAACATCTGATCTGAGAAAGATACCAAATTAGTAGGGAAATTAGTTTTACCACCACCTGGTGATATCAACACATCAGTGCAAATTGAAATCCTGTAGATCCTTCTCTGTTCTTCCGTAAAGTGAGGGGCTAGCGGATTTACATCTCTCAGACTAAAGTTCTATGACCCTAATTGTTTTAAATTAAACATTATTAGGTAGGGCTTACAGTTTCCAAAAGCATTTAACCATCTCAAATGGAACTAATACACTAATAGCTGCACTAGTGCCAAAGTCATTGGTGATGATTGTTCTTAAAACATAGATTATCAGCCTAATAGAGCTTCCAGAATCACCAAGTCATGCGCATGCAGCATGGATTCCATAACTGCTTTGGGCTTCAATAAAACAAGAGAGGCTTGATCTGGGACTCCTGGTGGAGCCAGGGGGTCCTGGTCGAAGCCTCATCTCACCAGGCGTCAGGGACATCACTTCATCTACCTCTCCCATTAGAGCATGTAGTTGAACTTGATTAGCCGTTGGCACACGGGGCCAACCTAGTCCCTGAGGATTCTTGGCAGCCCACTGGGGCGCTGCTAAAGGTGGGGAAGAGCAAGGAAGGGGTGGAGTTGAGGAAGCAAAGGTCTCAGTTGCATTCCTTTTCTGTCTTTTCTCCTACAAAGCCACAAACAGAGAGGTTCCACTTGATGAATATCATTTTGTGTGTTCACAAAAACGATATTCATCAGACGTTGAGAAAAATATGCGAAACAAAACATTAATTAATGGATGAATTAAAACAAAACCCTCCAAGTGAAAAAGTATGACTATTACAACAGGATCTCCAAAGCCTGATTTTTCTGGAAGCCTGAGGATTTGCTGACTCACATCAGCCACTTACTGCCTAGGTCGCCATATCACCCTGGCTTCCTGTGCTTCCACCTCGTCTTCATCTATAGGGTCGAGGGCATACAAGGGTGCGTGCACGCGGGAGGGGTTTCCTTCCCTAAAATCATTATATTAATCTTCTCTTCCCTTTCCTTCACCTGAAAGACACAATCTTGCCTCCACCCACTGTCAATTCTCCACGTTCATCCACCCTGCGGCTGGGGCAAAACAGACTGTGTTGTTTATTTGGGCAGACCACAAGGCCATGGTGGCTTGATTTACCTTATCAGAAATGATTCGGTTGTTTTGCAGTTAAAGGAAACAGGAGTCTACACCATGAATCTATTCCAGTGTAACAGTTTTCTATTAGCTTTTAACACATCACCGCTTCTCTTTTCCATCTACATTATTGCCACCTCTTCGCAGACTCCAATTTGACAAGCAAGAAATCTGTAAATTTGGGGGTGGCTGCTCAGGAAAGACTATGCATGAGGAAGAGACACATCCATTAGCAATGCAAATACAGTCACAAATGAGACAGCACTTGCATGACTAGTGCCTTTAAAACAGTTATTTAATCCAGCAAAAATTTATCTTCAGGAAAAACTAAGCAGCATTGGGACTCACGACATTTTGCATTTAAAACGTGGATTAGGCCCTCTCCTTGTGGCCTTCCTTAGGGGAGACGTTTGCCAATCTCACCTATGCCAACCTTCAGGGCTTGGCGATGTCAAGGGCTAGGTGGGCAATTCTGGGTTAACAATCATGCCCAGGCTGGAAGAATACAAACTTTTTATTTTATTTTAAGGGAACAAATGGGTGTGTTTTCTCCATCGAAGGAGAGAAAACGAGGCTGTAGTTTTCCGCTTTTCATGGACTTCATCAGCCAACAAAGGCTCATGATGTTCTACGAAGGGATAGGCCAGGGAGCTCCAGATCGCTGCCACTGGATACGCTGAGAAGGTCAGGCCTTGGCGTGATCATGCGATTAGTGTATTTTGCTCCCTGAACTGGATTTATGGGTTCAAGGTCTCCTGCAACAGTGAAGACAAGCACCATGCAAAGATGTGCTTAAATGAGAGTCAGCCAGCAGGACAGCCATCCCCCAGCACCACGAACGTGCTCCTCTGTGCGCCCTGGGCACATGGGGAGACCCCACATTGGCTCAACTGAAACAAAGTGCAACGGTGGCTGGAACAACACCCCGCCACCGCGCGACCTGCCCTCATTAAAGATTCTCTACAAACAGGTGCTTCTCACTGGGCTGACTTCTGAAATGGCTTTCTTTTATTCCCAGGGACACATCAAGAGCTGAGGGGAGATTCATGCAGTATAGATCAGTCGGCCATTGACAGCGCATCAGGCTTTGACAAGCTGCTTGGCTTGGTTGAAAGTCGAGGTTGGGCTTGGGCCCTTCAAGGCTACGCTATTGAATTATTGACAGGCGCTCACAGTGGTGCAAGGGGAGAACGAACCATAGCCTCAGCTCAATAAAGATGAAATGGAAACCCTCTCTGAAGCTGACTTTAGCACGTTAAAGGAGTTTTAATGGGCTGGTTTAAAATTCAGTAAGAGAATGCATTAGGCTGATTATATTTTCAATGGATAAATGCAGGCACGCACACAAGTTTGGGATTCTGAAGGGCTTACAAATGAGTGGGGAGCCTGTCAGGATGAATTATGCCCTTCTCAAGAAAAGCAAGAGTCCGTGCATGTTCCAGCCTGGTCTCAAGAGCAATTATTTTCTGCCCTCCCTCCTCACTGCTTCCTTCTGCCATCGTAGCGCAGGGCTAAACTGCTGGCCCGGACGGAATAGAAGGGACTTGCCATGTCATCCTGGCCACTTTGGCCTGGAGAGACGTGAGCCATGAACTTTTTACCCCTCCCAGTCCCATTCATAGCCCCCATCCCATCCCTGGCTAGAATAAGGAATTCCTCGTCTCAGCATCCTGTTGGAGGACATGGAGGACTCTCCGTAGCCAGTATCCCCTGGTTAGCAAATTAATGTTAACAATTCTGATTTTTATTCTATAATGTCTTTTCTTTTCTAAATTTCCACCTGCCAAGATTTACTTGTATTTTAATAGTTGATGTCAGACAAGCAGCATGGAGCAAGTCCCACCTCAGAGCTATAATTTTAAATACAATGAGACGCGCATCAACTGTCGCATTGACATGCAGGGAATTATTCCACGTGGACTTCTAAAGTGCATCCTAAAAGCTTCAAAGACCCAGCACGTTTTAAAAGAATTTAAATTTATGATAACGGGGTGCTTTTTTAAAGTAATTTGTCTAATGTGACCCTATATTCATTTTTTTTTCTCTCACTTGGCTTCCAATTGGCTTGCCTCCTGTCAAATTGCAGAAGGGGCCAACTAGCACATCTAAATCTGTGCTCATTTGCCTTCTGCAGGATTATGTTTGCCATGTTGAGCAGTATAAGTAAATCAAAGATGCTTCTCGGGGCTGCAGGAGTCAGCTAATCTCCAGACAAATATTTAGAAGGCGGCTTTGCCTACTCTGGCCTTAAACGTTTCCAACTGATTTGACTTATTCTAATTACAGCCTTTATGTTATAAAAGCCATTTTTATGTTGCCGGGGAGCAGTTTCATTGCAAATACATGAAATTTTGCTGAGTTTCCGTTCCCATGTTGATTATGGAAGTGGTACTCTGCCGCCTGGCTCTAATTAGAAAAACACACTGCATGGAACGTCAACAATTTTTAACATTAATAACACCCCGACAGTGTCCTTTAGTCTCTCTTAATATCCTTTCCACAAAGGCTGACACCAGAGAGCCTGGATCCAGTCTGCTCAGAAGTAACAGTCATTTGTCCCAGGCTGGATGGACAAGGGGTATAACCTCCTCTTATACCCCCCAAAGTAGGAACTGCCTCTGTGGAGAAGGATACTGATTTAATAGAACAAAAAAGCGAGGGGGAAAAAGATAATTAAATTTCAGCACAGTTTAGGGTTATGAATTCATTTCATGGCTATGAACTTGGAAAATTCTAGAATAGTATCATAAAGCAGATTAAATGTGTCCTATTGTGGTGCATCTCTGCCAGGGCTTCTTTTAGTCTCAGGAGGTTTTGTATGTGGGGAGGGTCTCAGAAAGGAGACCAAACAATTTTCTAGATATCTCACTTAGATTGGAAGAAACTGGGGGTCAGTTCTTTCTTTAACCGCGATGAGCCTCAGTTTCCTCATCTTTGAAATGGGAGTGATCGTATCTGCCTTGTCCGGGGTAGAGTAAGGATAAGCAAAATGCAATGCTCTTCAGACTGTATTGTGAATATAACTTCCACTAGCTGCTTTGATTCTGAAAGTCCCTGTACAAATTTCAAATGTCCCTAACCTTTGAACAGGCAATTCTACTTCTTATAAAATATCTGACATGAAGCTGTGCATATAAGTTCAAACACATTTGCTCAAGTTTACCTACCAAAATAGTTTGGGATACAAATAAAGAGCATGGAAAAATGAACTGGAAGTAACATAGACATCTGCAAGTAGAAAAAAAGGTCCATGATCTATTGTTAAGTGAAAAAAAATAATAATTCCACTGGAAAAAAGATATGTATTGGTTGGCCAGAAGATAGAAGCAATTTAGCTTGGAAGGGTACTGCCAATTTGCCCTCTGAAAAGGCTGTCTTAAATTGTACTGTCTGTAGCAGGGATTTTTGTACATGAGGAGAGAAGTTTCCATGGTACAGGAGGGTTCAGGTCACACCCTCCTTAGAATGGTATGCCAGAGAAGAAAGAAGAAAATGGTGTAACTGAAGATCATCATAGAGGGAGAAGAAAAAGCAAGTGCTGTGTGATAGACAAGGTGGTGGCTGCAGTGATGATGAAGGACTTCAACAAGTGAACAAGTGTTCCCTTTGGTCATACCCATGGGGAAATGTGTGCACACACACGCCACAGTGGGACAACCCTGAGGCTGAAATGCAACCTTCTGAACATGAAACTTTGGCTTTTTTTCAGACAAGATCTAAAGCCATCGTGGCTAAGATTTCTGCCTGGATGATAAAGACCTTTAATGAATCTTATTTATCCTTGCACTGAACACACTTGAGTGCTAACACCCACAACCAGTTTTTGGGGGTTGGTACTTTTCCTGGTGGCGAGCCAAATATGCTTCAAGTTGGCTCGTAATAATTCTCCTTGAATTTTCCCCGCATGGCCCTTCAGTCAGGCCCCTTTTCTGCTTAAATCTTCTACGAGCACAGATGCTTCTTACTTTCTGAGGTGGCGCATTGCTGACCAGTCCTTAAGCATGGGCCGCAAGCAGTGGCTTCTTTCCAAAGGGCACAGTATTAACAGGGAAGAAAAAAGACTAATGAATGTTACAATGGAGAAGCCTGACAAATGCTACTTCAGCCAGGTGATCAAGACGAACATCAAAAGTGTTGAGTCTGACAGTATGTGCCCTTCAGGGGGTGTGATGACAATGACACTTTTCCTCCATGGACTTCTTTCTCAAACCTGCAACCTCAGTCTAACCACAAGAAACACATCAGACGCATCTATGTAGAAGGACGCACCACAAGATACCAGACCAGTATGACTCTAAATCATCAAGGTATCAAAAACAAGGAACATCTAAAAAATTGTCACATACCAGAGGGGATTAAGGAGGCGTGATGACTAAATGTAATATGGGATCCTGGAGGGGATCCAGGAACAGAAAAGGGACGTTAGATAAAAATTAAGGAAATCTGAATAAAGTATGGACTTTAGTTAACAACGATGCATCAGTATTGGTTCATTAGTTGTGATAAATGCACCATGGCAATGTAAGCTGTTAATGATAAGGAAAACTGGGTGCAGGGTACGTGGGAACCCACTGTACCATCTTAGCAGCTTTTCTATAAATATAAAACGATTCTAAAATAAAACATCTTTTAAAAACACTACACTTCAGGGGCACCCCAGAACCCGGAAGGTTGCGCTCCTTCACGCCGGCTCTTGCATGCGGGCCTGCCTTACTTCCCAGGCTCATCTCTTGCATCGCCTCCCTCAGCACCGAGTGTCCTGCACTGTTACCTTGTGACCTTGTGACCTTGTGACCTTTTCCTGCACTCCCCTCCACCGCCAGCATCCCTGATCTTTCTTCCTTTTTACCTGGTGAGTGCCTTTTAATGTCTTCAGGATCATTCAGCCTTGACCTCTCGAAGAGCAGCTTCCAACAATATTAATTGTTCATCCTCAACTCTCTCATTAATACCCTGTCCGAAATTCCACTTACTTATTTAGTTTATAATTGTCTAACATACCTGTCTACCACACTTTTCTAAAATCCTTCAGAATTGGCCTCCTTTACCTTTTGATTTTTCTCGTTGCCATTTTGCTTAGTGAATGATACACAGTAGATGTTAAATATTTTTAGGATGAATGGATGTATGGAAGGAAGGAAGGAAGATGGATGGATGAATTATTCTATCTCTGCTCTTACAGAAAGTGAATCGATGGTCTTTCTCTCAGACAACTCTCTAAATATTTGAAGTTAGATAGGTTTCACTTACATCACATGAACCTCATCAGACCCAATTCAGATGCTGCTTCCTTCGAGCAATCTTTTAGGGAGATCGTATCGCCTTTTAGTCTGGATCCCACAGAGCACTATGCATTCGTTCCACTGCTTTATAATTGACCTAAAGGGTGTATCTTTCCCATTAGACTTTAAGATCCTGAGAACAAAGGCCATGCCATCTTTGTACAATGAGATAGAGAGGGGAAAGAAAATATTAGGCAGAATTCCTTCAGGGAGAAAATTGCCTTTATTGTGGAGAATGCCTGGGTAAGAGCCGAGTGCTTGAAGTAGGACTGGACCTTCGCCCATCACTACCCCCACCCCACACCCCGCCTTCAAGGACCTCTATGTTGATCCACGCCTAGCTCACAGGAGGTTGGAAACTCTTCTGAATTCTAAAGACACAGAAATCTAAAATTCCCAATGAAGTCTCAGGAGGAAAGAGAAAGGAACCAGCAAAGTTCATAATTTGTTGGGGGAAGGCTAGAGGCACCCCCTTCCCACTCTCCCATCTCCCCACCTCCATGGCTGCCTGAGGAGGAATTTTGGGAAACCCGGAATGACTACTTGGGATGTTTACATCTCATTTGCTGAGGGATACAGGACCCTGCTGTCCTACACAGAAGTTGCAAAGAAGTCTATACTATTCACAGATGCTGCTTGAAAGAACAGATTCTCTGAGTAAAACTCCATAAAGCTCTTGGTTCTGTTGATATGCCCAGAAAATAGGGGTGGCCATGCATGCAAATTTAGGTATAACAGAGGGGCTGAGGAGGCAGGAGGGCAGTAGTTCCTGGGGATCAGCAGAAATCTTGGGGAGATTCCACACTTCACAAAACAGGGAATTCGCTGGTGTCTAGGTAGGGGTCTAAGCTATGACCCATGGGCCAAATTTAGCCTACCACCTGTTTTTGTAAATAAAGTTTTATTAGAACATAGTCACACCCTTTGGTTTATATATTGCCTATGACTGCTTTTACACTAAAACAGCAGAGTTGAGTAGCTGTGACAGGGACCAGATGGCCCACAAAGCCTGAAATAATTACTATCTGAGCCTTTACAAAGGGGGGGGGAAAGGTTGCGGATCTTGGTATGAGATGAAGAATCCTGTATCTTTAAGGAGCAATGTGCTCTGAGTGATAGTTTTCCCTAATAGCTTCAGTAGGTATTTGGAAGCATTAGTGAATTCCCCCTAAATCTCTCCTCTGAAACAGGGATTCCAAATACTTCTGAAAATTAAAGACAAAAAGGCCAACAGATTAGACTTTTTCCTGGAAGTCATTTATGCAGAGATTTTTAGCAGAATCCCCAAGTTCTCCTCTCTCTCAGAATTCTGTCCCACCCTGGGAGTCATACCACATCTTTAAGATAAGGATCCCAATTAAGAAAAGTGGACATGTTGTCTTAGAGCCATATTCCTGTCCCAGGTAGAGAACTCGACTGGCCTCAAGCATCCCTTCTGGCAATTTCCTTGAGGACCACACCTGTGGGGACCAGGGCCTAAGGACTCATCTTCCCCCAACTGCTAGGATGACAAGCTCCCTCCTGCTGGGCTGGGGTAGGAAAAGTAGGTAGAAGGAGGGCAGGAGGGAAGACTCCAGGAGACACAGGCTTCTCATTGGTGGGAATGGTGTAAATCCTCTAATGAGACCTCAGAGAAAGTCACCTCTGTGTCAACTAGAAACAGCCCTTGCACAGACAGTGCGGTTCAGGTGGTGAGGAAAGGTCTCTCTAATGGGGAGCTAATCCACTTGGCAAAAACGCGCTCTGCATGGGGATGGCCGGCTTCCTGGCCTTAAATGCCAGCTCTACCACTTACTAATGTGGGTCTAAAGCAGGTCAAGGAACCTCTCCCTGTCTTTGTTCTACAGATTCTGATGGGAGCTAAGGAGAGGGGTAAAGGAGGCTGGCTGATGAATGAGTGTCAGTCTCCTTTGGGGTTATGGAAGCGCTCTGGGACTAGATAGTGACGATGGTCACACACCATTGTGAATTTACTAAATGTCACCAATGGCAAATTTTATGTTATGTGTATTTGTCCAGAATAAGTTTAAAGAGACATAAAATAGAGGGTCTTTTGTTAGAGTTAACAAAAGGGATTCAATGAGATAGTTGTGTGGAAGACCAGCACAGTGCATGACACACAGCAGATAATCCTTATGTCCACTTGTGACTGGGGTTGTTCTGAAAAGCCCAAGTCTGCTGGAGCCCCATGAATGGGCTGGATTCTTGTGTGATGATGATGAAAGCAGACCCTCCACCCAACATAGACTCAAGCACATGTGCTTCTCTTTATCCGAGTCCAAGAAACAAGCAAGCTAAGGTCCTTCGGCATGTGCCTTATGCCAGGTCCTTTTCCAGTCATATCACATACATGCATTACTCTGTTTAATGTTCATGACAAGTCAGTCCCATTATCACCTCCTTCTGCACGAGTATCTAGCTAACAAGGGGGCAGGGCCAAATGTGGACCTAGCTCACGAAATTTGAAGTCCAGCGTCCTGTACCATAACATGCTGTCCGTTATTCTAGGGACAGAGATGGGTGGGTGCTATTATTAATCCAGGGAGGAAATTGTTTGGAATTATTCTCAACAGTTTTGTTTTTTGGGAATAGATGAAGAGCAACAACAACAATAGCAAAAGAGTAAACATCTTTCCAAACAGGGAACAGTTGTCGGCAAAAACGTGACACTGGAATATAGGCAATGAGCCTATAGTACATTGTTTATTCAAAATATTTAAGCATGACGGATTAATGATCAGTCCATTTGGCTGGATTACGGAGTCTAGTGGAAAGAAAGTAAGAATGGAATAAATCTGTTCATTCAGGTAATTTCTACTGAGCATCTACTCTTCGTAAAGAATTAAGTTTGGAGCTGGGACAAAATAGGATAATAAAGTAACCAGGTAAAGACAACATGTAACCTAAGTTCCACAAGGACAGGGCTTTTTGTATAATTTATGTATTTCTAGAAGTGTGTCTAACACATAGTACATTTTAGTAATTATTAGTTGGGTTAATGCGGGAAGGACGGAAAGAAAGTGTGAGGCTACGCTGAGAATAGGGTCTAGGGGAGCAGGGAAGAGAGGTGTCCAGCCAGTGTACTATCTGTGTGCTTTTCCCAACAATGGAGACTGCCGGCTCCCAGAGGGAAAAGATACATTGCCTTTGCCTTGGCCTACCATGGTTACACGGCAGCTTTGATCACTCCCTCCCACTGGCTGTTCATCATTTAATGACTATTTCCTTCTCACTTACTAGATGTCAGGCACTGTATGAGGTTCTGACGGTTTAGGAGGGGACAGAATAGGTTACTTCTCACCTTCGCATAGCTTATTTTAGAGTAATAGAAAGAAACATTGAATGCACATAAAATAATTATGCAGGCTGCCGCCATTGCCATGAAAGAAAGGTACAGGGTGCTGGCTGAGAAAACACCAGCAGTCTGGAAAGAGGTTACTTTTGATGAACTCGCCAGAGAAGGCTTCTCTGAGGACATGATATTTAAATCAATAGCAGGTAAATGAGAAGGGGGTGAAGGAGGGAGAGGCAGGATGGCTTGTGCAAAGCCTTTGAGATCCCAGCATGCTCGGGCAGGAGGAAGAGGCCAGGGGCCTGGGGATGGGAGAGCAGGGCACAGAGCGGTGAGAGAGGGATGTGCTTTGCTTCAGTCCCCTGGCAAATATACCCTCCAGTTAACCCAATTCACAGCATTATATTCATAATGTTAACATCAGGGGATGCCAATTGCACTGCTCAATTGCCCTATAGTCCTGCGTGGTTTCATCTCCACGTTCACCCTCTTATTCCCACAGGTCTGATCATTATCCCGCCAGCGTGGATGTCCCACAGTAAGACAAAAAAAATAAGATACACCTCCCCATGCACTGCATTTTTCCTAGGTGTCAGGCATCGTGCGTGCATTGGATTACCTGCGTGTGAAGGAAGCAGTGGTGTAACAATTACTGCTACTGCTGCTATCACTATTACTATTATCATCATCATCATTACTATTCCCATTATAAAGATGGATAAGACTGAGTCTCAAAGAGGGGACATGAACTGCTCCCAAAGCAAAAAAGAAAAAAAAAATCTCAATACGTTGGTGTGAAAATTCAGACGTGGATGATCTGACTTCAAAGTTTGATCTTTACTATTCAATAATAATTCCCATTAGACATATTTGTTTCAGGCAAAACTTAATTTATTCAACAAAAATTCTACTGTGCAATGACCATGTGTTAGGCACAGAGTGAGGTGTTGGGGAAATAAAATGAATGAAAGGGATCCCCGACTTCAAGGAGAAAGCCATGCCATCCGCACCCCATCTGATGTGATAGGTCCATCATACAGGGGCATATACAGGGGCAGCTCTGGAATTCAGATTTGCAGGGAGCACGGGCTCAGCCAGGCCTCCAGCTGAGGCAGTAGCTGAGCACCAACTTAATAGATGGGTAAGAACTTTTTAGAGAGAAACATTCTTAGAGTGTAAAAACACCTTCCTGGCGGGGGCCTCGGGTGTGTTCACAGTTAGTAGCTTGGACAGGGGGAAGGAAGATGAGAGGAGAAGGGGCGGACAGATTATAGAGGGCCTCAGAAGTCACTTACTCCCGAATATAATGGGGAGCCACACATGGGTGTGAAGCAGAGAGGCTGGGAGTACACTTCACGACTGGCAAAGACCAGGCCCGTCGGAGCGCACCAGAGGTTCTCAAACTGAGATTTGGACCTGCCGCAGTGGCCACAGCAGCCCCTCCTGGGGATTTATTGGAATGCAAATCCTCCAGCTCCACCCCAGACCTGCTGAATCAGAAACGTGGAGGTTTTACTAAGCCTTCCAGGGGTTGCCGATGCACACTCTTGCATGGGAACCACTACCCAACCCCGCAGCCAGCCTTCTGCTTCTCCTCACACCTCTACAGCGCACAGCACCTGCATGTTCTGCTTTATGCTATAGCTTTTACGCTGAGATACGGTCCTTACAGAGGACAGGTAAACTGTGCAATGAATGGGTCTTGTCCCCTTCTTGGTGTAAAAACAGAACCCCCAGAGGGCCACTCAGCACAGTGTCCACCTAACTTTCATGGGAGAGACCCTCTGTCCTGGCTTAGCTCTCTGGTTTTGGTTTGAAGAACAACAGACATTCTCTCCATCCTCCCTGGATTTCCTCGATACGTGGGGAGCTGGATAACTGCTAACAGATGCTGTTCAGGAACTCTGGCTGGTGCTCGAAAACTATCATTAGCTGAGTGCCAGGCCGATGCATCCAGAGGTGGTGTGCTAAGGGGAAAACAGGCCGGATTCTGTCACCTGTGCCCGTGTTGACCTAGAGCTGGGTGTTAAGTAGTGACAGGCAACTCCCCTCTAATCACCTCTTGTTAGCTGTAACTATAGGCAAATTGCTAGCAAGGATTAAGTGGGGAGACTATGCCAGGATCACTGTCAAGCAGAAAAAAGGCTCAATTTATAGAGCAATCAGGACCCTGTAATCACTTCTTTCAGAGTTCTTTTTGGCCATGTTTGCCTTTGGAAGGTGCGGACCCTGCCCAAGCGAAGGTGGGCAGAGAGCTGCAAGCTGGCTTTTTTCTGGAGCATGCTAAAATGATTACGCCCCTGGACCAGATAAGCCTCACTATTAATAGCGCTCTGCCTCCACGGGTCGCTCCCGACATCTGAGGCCCAGATGCCGCCTTGAACAAATGAACACCAGTGCGCCCGAACAATTGATCCCAGCTTTGAATAGAGCACATTTCTGTAAACACAGAGGAGAATCTGGAAGGAAGCTTTTTTGGGGGGTGAGGGGAGAGATACATTTCATTTATCACTGTTGGCATAATGTCTTTGTAAAATAGAAACAATTAACAAGGCAGTATTTTAAGAACTGTTACACAACAGTGGTGCGTTTTCTTTTTCAAATGTTTGGAGCTTTTTCCCAGGTGGGGTGAGGACTCTTTTCAAAGCTTATTCTCAGGGCTTAACAACTTCATTATTTATGGAGAGAAGTTTGGTAACAGAATAAAGGAGAAGAATCCATATTATCTCAGAAGAAACATTCTGCAACCTGGAAACAAAGATCGCCAGAAATGAGCTGATAGTTAAAGTTGAAACGAGATTCATGCAAATATAAATGTTACTTTAAGACCTTTAAAGAAGGGCTCCAATCCTTTGGAATTTCCCAAGTAGAGAAAGTTGTCTATCAAATGATTCTCTAGAAGCCCACTGCAAAGGAAGGTGGGGAGGTGAAGGGAGGAATGAAGATGAGGAGAGAAGTTCAGTTTATATATTGCTCATCAAACATTACACACTCTCCTCTTTCAGGTTAATAAAAAGTCACAGTGAAAAAAATTAAAATTTTTTTCTCATTGAATCTATGTTGTGTTCTAAATGAAACATTAAGCAACGTTGGGATTTTCACATTGTTAAAGCAAAAATGTACTTTAAAACATAATTTTCAAATTTTTCTCTGTCCCAGTGAGATTATTTTCCACCAGTATAAGCCTTTTCCTGAAAAAACAATCAGCACTTGCCATAGACAGATGATATACCAAGGTTTTAGTTTTTTTTTTAAACACTCCTTTTTCTCTTTCCAAATAGTATAATGGAAGATTGTATTGAAAAATCAAGCCCATCTTTATGACAAATCTTACACTTCTTAGTGCTCAAACTTCTCAGCACCCTATCAGCTTTAGAGCATAATTTTTACCTCTCTAGCAGACATTCAGTCAAAATAATACCTGTTATTCCCTGAGGGAGGCCAAGAAACTGAAGAAAAATTAATTGGAAACTCAAGGTGATAATCTGGTTGCTCTGACTGACACTATTTTTGTTTGTTTGCTTGTTTTTGACTGTGTTCCAGGATAATACCACGGCCCAAAACTGTCAAAGCTGAAATGCTGCCCCCTTCCATAAGTACTTTCCACTTATTTCTTGTGCTGGGTGCTGTGTAATAAACAAATAAACGTGAGGTCAGTATATACTTGGCGGTGTTTGTGAGGGAAACATAAAGGTCTTGCCAGTGATCTAACATTCGATAAAACACAAGGGAGTGCGTGTAAAGTGCATAAGTAAAACACCACGACCGAACCCGCCGCTGGCACAGGAGTCGTGATATCATCGCATAGTTCTTTTCCCTCAAAACTCACCGCTTAAGGAGCTCCAAATGCTTCAACAAATGACTCAGAATAAACCAAAGGAATAACCAACTTGGAAGATTTTTGCTGCCTACTGCTGAAATTATATAAATAAAGAGAATGATTAATGTCAACCCCCTTTTGTTCTCCATCCCGTGAGCTTCGGGGGGCTTCCAAGCAATCTCCACAAAGGGCAAACTTTCTCAGACTAAAACACAAGGTTTTCCTCAGACAGATGGGCACACCGATAAAGACACCTCATGGAAATAATACATATCACTTCCCTAACGCTTCTGCTATTTATGAATCTCGCTGATTTCTAGGAAGGGGGAGATTTGAAGAGGCGGGAAGAAATCCTCCAAGACGAGTGAGGAGAGATCTGGGACCGAGCTGTGCAACATGGAAAGTGGGAGAAGAAGTGGTCCAGCCTCTCCTGCTTCTTTCATACCAGCTGGGCACGTGAGCAAGTCAGCAAATCAAAACCAGAAGTCCTCAGATCACATGCCCAGCCACAAACCATCCTGTGCTCACAGAATGAAACACTCCTTTCCAACCATGTGAAGAAGGGATGGCTGGCACATTAGGGGTACAGATGGTGACAGGAGTTTTGATACCAAGTACCCCCAACTCACAAGGCACCCCAGAAACCTCCCAAATCTCCTTGTTGCTCCCTTCCACAATTCTGTTGTCAGATGAAACTCTGGCACCCAAATGTCATTTAGTACGACAGCTGTGCAATCACCTGTCATTATTCCCACTTTTTTCCCAATGTGCATTCTTTGTGTCTAGAACTGGTAAAAAGAGATGCAATTAATCTACTGAGGAAAACCATGTTTCTCCATGCAGCAGCTGGGATAGGGTGGGGTGTTGTTACTCAGTAAACTGGTCTTTCTTTTGGGGTCACTCCTAACCGAAGGCCAAGCCTGTGCTTAATATACTCCCCGAAATTCATAACTCAGTCCTTTCTGTCTCTCTCTCTCTCTCTCTCTCTCTTTCCCTCTCTCTCCTGCTTTCAGAAACAGAATCCCCAATGGAAAGGGAGAAACTCACCCCAGGTGTGAAGCCAGCCAGCACGCGGTGGGATGGCCAGGCATCAGAGTGAAATGTTAGTGGTTAGAGCTCCGTGGGCTGGAAGGTGGCCCAGAGGAAAGAAAGAGAGGGATGGAAGGGCTGGGTAAAAGGCACAAAACAAAAAGGCAGAAGGAAAAGCATCAGGCATATGTGCAAAGGAAAAAAAAATAAGGCAAAGGGGACAGGAAATTAATAATCCAACAAGCAGGTTCTCTCCGTGCTATTAATCACACTGCTTCACCCAAGCTGCAGAGGCACCAGCACCGCACATGGGAAGGGAGGGGCCTGAACACCATTGGCCGCCTCCGCTCACTCCTGTACATCTCAGCCAATCCTCCCTGTGCCTTAAGGTACAGATAGATCTGGGCTGCAGTTACAAACCCCTGGAAGATGAAAAACTGTGGGTAAGGCACTGCTCTGTCCAGTTAATGCATTATAAACTTTATTTGAGCTGACTTCTCATTTGATCCCCCAGTGACGAGGTCAGGGAGCGCAAGCAATTCCACCCCAAATCATGCCATAATCGAATTGCTGCCTATTTCCCGAACCTATAATGAAAAAGGCAACCGAAATAATGCAGGTAATGTTGGCGGCCTCCCTTGCCTGTCGGACATTATTACCTGCGATTGCTGGCCGCCATTTCCCCGGTGCTCTAACAATGAATATATTTCACAGCTCACTTGTTCTCCTGTGTGGGTGGCATGGTATAGACACCTACATGATATGAAAGAAAATCTAAAACAGTAGGGCTGTTTCTGAGCACCGTGCCTAACAGCCTACTGGTGGGAGAGGCAGTTTGATCAAAGTCCTGCTCACGCGCACGCGCGCGCGCGCACACACACACACACACACACACACACACACACACAGAGCAACCTGGGGAGTCCAGAGCCACAGACTCAGCCAAAGCCAACTCAATTTCTCTTTGTCTAGTTAAGCCCCGGTTTCATCACCTACAGATACTAACTGAGAGCGTGATTCCTTTATCACTCAGATGCTCTGATGATTTTTATTCTATTTTCTCCTTCTAAATAAAATGGGACAAGCATGGCTTTAGGGACTGGGCATGAAATAAAATCACACGCGTGCACACCCTACCTGAAAATGTGCTTTAACTGCTTGCTTCTCCTTACAAAAGGTTTTAAAAAAATCAACACTTTCTAGTCACATGCCCTTAAAAAGCATACTTCGGTGTCCTGTCATGTTTTTGCTTCTCAGGAAAGTGCTGACCGAAGCAAGATTCAAAGGTACAAATTCAGGGTCGCAGCAGGAGCCGCCCACGGCACACTCAGTTGTTGTTTGGGCGACTGCCCTTTGGGAAAGGCCATCTTCAGGCCAGGGTGCCTGCGTTCTCGGAAAGCCAGGTCTGATTTGGCACCTCCGTAGGCTCTCAACGCTGCCTTTCATTTTTCCAACTTGCGGGTTTGGTTCACGCAGAGCAGTGACTTCGAAATTGTCAGATATCAGGTGCCCGCCTTAGAAAATCGGGCTGTGCCTAGCAGATGTCCCTACTGCCAGATCATTATCACCAAACGCTGGGCTGGTGTTGAAGCTTGATGTGAAAATGTTAAGTGTATATTCAGATGGCTAACAAATATACCACAAATTTGAGTACATCTTGGTTTCAAGTCATAAACAAGAATACTTAGAAATGTTAAGTGTCCAAGAAGAATATTTTCTTAAACTTGAATTACAATATTCTCTCTCTCGCCCCCAACGCCTGTCTGTTTCTTATTTTGTTTTTCTTCTTCGTCCTCCTCCTTCTCCTCCTTCTTCTTCTCTTAAGTACTGCCCTCTACATATTTTTCATTACACAAAAATTTATACCCTGGTCTGTAAAATTACCTCCCAAACTTTAGCCCTCACCTTTAACAAGGAGAACAAGGCTACAGAAAGCACACACTGACGGATGCGGCAGGACAGCCAGGTGAGAAGAATCTACCAGAGTTCATTAGGGAAAGGACTCAAAGTATCCCTTTCCGGGTCTGTCCAGGCTGATGGAAGGGCAGGACCACATTTTTTAAAAAGATAACCCAGGTTCCAGAGTGCATACCAACACACGGACAAAGACTAATTCTTTAAAATACTGAGCACTATGGGCTGTAGAGAACAGATCTTATAAGAAGGGGGAAAAGATCAATATAAAGAAAAAAATGCTCTAGATGTAATTGAAGTCATACATTTGTACATGACTTCTGCTATACGCCCAATTACTGCTATTTATCAAAGTGTAGACAACATTGAAACTGGCAGCATGAAAAACAAATTTTACTAAGTCAGAGTGAAAAAAAAAATCATCAGAAAGAGAAGGGGGGAAAAGATACAAATAATAAATAATTCAATATTATCAAGGAAAGCTCTTGGAGAAAAGGCCTGGTTGATTCAAACATCAGACATGGGTCTGACAAGAGATGTATCGATTTAGACAATTCTATCATCATTATTCCAGCCGGAGTCCTTCGCAAAAGCTGCTCTTCTTGCTCCTCTTTTTATTGCTGTAACTACCAACCTTCTCCTTATACCTTGATCTCTCGGAACCTGTATTCATTACATCTTAAATCTTAAGCTTAAGCACGAGATGATAAACAGATTCCGTGTCTCATGTTTGGTGGAGGCAAGGGCTCAGCTTCCCTAAAATCTAATGGGATGGGAAGCTATGCGCAATCTGCCGAGGATTTCCATACTTGATGGAATAGGTCGTGTGCCCCATCTGTATAATTAGCAAGGCAGAATATTTAGATTCGAGTGAGAGCGTATATCCAAAGCAAATATTACCCACATCTCGCAAAGAGTTGCCAAATGCGGCACAGGATGGCTGACAACAAATGTACCTCATTTGTTACTTTCAAGGCTGTGAAAAGAAAAACTGACAATATAGATCAGTAATGACTTTGTTCTCTGCAACCCAAACTGGGTTCCAAAACTGTACATGTTCTTCAACCAAAACAATTAAAAAAAAAATACCCCGGATCCTTTTAGGTCAACACAGACTGCTAAAACACAGTGGTTATAATTAGTGGAGGAAGAAAACACCTCCATTAGGCATCTGCAAAAAGCAGAGCTATGTCTTCCCTGTTCGATGTGTTAATTACAACCAGATAGGAGGTGCCACAGAAAATTAACAGTCTGGCAAAGACATGAGAGGTAAACAGACAAAACAGGGGCTGTGCGAGGGTTGGGAGAGCAAGTCAATTTGGAAGAAAGATAAAAGAACTGTCATGTCCGTGATGGCTTCAGAGAGGGGAAAGGGCATTGGGCCCTGTTATCATCAGTTAATTAGGCAGGAGGTCCAAGCTTGCATAAGCCGCAAGGTTTGCCATGGTAATCAGATGTATTATTCAAATGTGCAGGGAAACAAAAGCCACGGCAGGCCTGACAAGCCACAATAGAGTCTGCCCACTCAACGGCGCGGGATGCACGGGGCCAACGGAGTGAGCAGGGTTCTGCCCTTGACATCCACAAATGGGGTGGCTTCCTTAAATTCAGATAGGAGCCTGGGGGAAGAAACGAAATACCTTCCAGGTTTGCGTAGGACACCCAGACAAGGGGACTGCCACTGAAGGAAAAAGTCTGAGGAGAGGCATCAGCTGCTTGGGGACAAGACAGTGTCCAATTAGGCTGAGGATACAATAGAAGTGATATGGCAACAAAGAGGGAGAGAGAGGGCAGGAGGGAGGGGGAGAGCTCCGCAGAGCAGTTACCACCCATGGACAGCACCTTTTCTTGGCTTTCAAGAGTAAGGGGGTAGAACTCCCCCAAAGCTGAGATCCAAGATCTAATCTAATCTAATAATGCTCTGTGGCAAAAGACGGATCAGTCCATCCCACCGTTCATCCCCAGGGTACCCTGACCATTTACAGGCAACGACCTCAATGGTATCAGATACAAAATCGAGAAAATGAAAGGGGTCTCATGTGTGATGGCTGATCTCCACCTCGGAGGCCCGACTCACGTGTAAGAAGGGCAGCAGTCATTTCATTTCACGAGAAGGTGTCTGAATACTCTGGGCCCTGGGTGAGAGTCAAGGTTGTTTGCTACACAAGATGCAGAAGAGAGTGGATTCTGTAAAAATTGGTGGCGAAGCCTTTACCCAACCACAGGCAACACAGGATCCTGTCTGGTGTACTCTGGAAGACCTGAGCAAACTTCTTCTGCTGCAATAACTTTTTAACCAGTAGGGGGCCTGGAGACTTGTGGGGTGGACTTCGCTGAGCGGACACTGAAGCTGGTCCTCTTATACCCAGGCTCAGCGTGGTCAATGAACATCGGATTGGCCTGGGCCCCAAGGTCAGGGTAGTGGGTGGGGGATGCGGATGGGCAGTAAGAGGACATATCTTGGCCTTCGGTGGCTGAATGGAAGCTGAGAATCTTGTAGAATTGCCACACAATGACATCAGGAGCCTATCCTTGGGATGGGGATGGTGGAGGGGGTTAGTGTGTATGGGCTACACACCCATGTCAATAGTGTATCTAATCTCAGTAGATCTGGAGCAAAAGGGAGGGAGCAGATGGCAGAGGAACTGGAAGGGACAAAGAAGCTAGGTGAATAGAAAGTCTGTCCGTGGACTGGTTCTGTAACCACAAACATGCACAAAGATGGATAAAAAAAGGAAAGCGCTTCATAAACTTTTTATGTACCATTCTCGAAATAACAAAATTATAGAGATGGGGAAGAGATTAGGGGTTGCCTGGGGCTGGACGGGGAAGGCAGGTAGCCGTCCCTACAAAGGGTAGAGCCAGGGATCCTCGTGATGGAATGGCTCTGTGCAGTGACTGTGGCCTGTCACAGGAAATTGCACAGGTGAAAAAATTATAAAGGAGTAAATATACACATATAACTGAGTGCATATGAAACTGGTGAAGTCAGAATAAGGTGGGTGGATGTATCGGTGTCAGTTTTGTGGTTGTTCATATCATAATGCAGGTATGCTGGCTGTTACCATTGGGGGCAACTGGGGGAAGAGAATATGGGATCATTTCTTTCTATCATTTCTTACAACCATATGTGAATCAACAATTATCTTCAAAATAAAATTTTTTTTAAAAAGCAAGTTTTAAACAAAGTGCAAGTTTAGGAGACATGCATTGGGTCTCAGGGACCCTATCTGCCCGCCATCAGTCCTTGAACAAATTATTTCTTCAAAACTCAATTCTCTGCTAAAAAAGTACATGATAATAACACAGCCTCCAATGGGTTGTTGTGGAGATTAAATGAGATGTCTATGTGACTTGATAAGTGTTAGCAATTACTTTTAATGTCACCATTACCATTATTATTACAACTAGTTCCCAAATATATGTGAAAAATAAAAACATGTCTAAAATCTGAGTTGCCATTACCCAGAAATTACCCATAGATCCTCTAATTTCCTTCAATTGGGAATGGTGAGTGCTTTCTGTAACTCATCACTGACAAAAAAGATAAGAATGCTGATCCCAGGACAGGATCCAATACTTCCTCCCTCCAACTTTCATCCTTTTGTAATTTCCCATCCTGTCTATAGCAAGCCCTCCACCCCGCCCCCCAACCCACAGTGCGGACCCAGGTTCTTCTGCATCCTTTCTTCCCTCAGACCAATCAGCAGAGGTCGGGGGTGACGCCCAGGCACTCAATCACATCTGCTGAGAGCTACTGAGAGGAACAACAGGGAATAAAAGTCTCTATTCTGATCAAATTAGTTGGACATGGATCAATAGGAAGCTACGCTGTGTCTGTAAGCTCAGAGTCTGCCGATTCCCGGCACAGAGTCACTGAGAGGAAGAGAAAAAGGGAGAGCAAGTGGGAGAAATAATATCAGTTTCCTTGGCACAGAGATTTCCTTTTATTGAGTCTGTCACTTCCCATTTCGGTTAACAAACCACTGAATGGAGCTCATCGTTGGGCAAATATTACAGCTGCATGGAATACAAAGTGGGAGCAATTGTTTCAGATTGCGAGTTTAATAAGCAAGAAAGGGCCAAGAGAGGAACAAGAGACTTAGGGGTCTGCGTGCCAGAGGGAAGACCAGTCCTGCAGAGACAAGGTTCAGGGAAGAAGAGAGACAGCAGTCTTAACTGCTACTTGTCCCCTCCACCCTCCTTAACTGTTAGCCTAAACCTCTACTAGCCCACGATTCACAGCAAGCATTATTGCATGCAAAGCTATCACTGCAAATGCATGAAAAAGACAGCTCTTTTTTCCCCAGGAAAGAATGTTAAATTGGGATTTGAATAACTTTGAAAAAAAAAAATGCCTGGAAAGAATTGTTTTTTTCCCCACACTCTTCTTTTCTTCTACTTCTCTGTGCTGGAAAAGTCAGGCAGTCAGTGCAGGTGGAGAGGAAATTGGTGCCCTTTCCTTGTGTTCATTGCACTCAACTCATACTCCTGGGTTGTGGGGGTGGGGTGTTCGACAGAGAAAATAGAGAACACAGTGTTGGGGAGCCCCCACATTCTTAACAATGTTAAATAGAGTGCAGTCAGTGCGGTCAAGTTCAGTCCATCACCCCAAATCCCAGAGCCAGAGGAGAGCAGAGCTGAGTGGGAGATCCAGGTTTGACGCCAAGGTCTGTGTTTCTTCCACAATGCCATTCTGTCTGCCTGCTCAAGGGGCTGGTGGATTTTTACTTTTTAAATTTTATTTATTTTTAGAGAGGGAGGAAGAAAAGGAGAAAGAGAGGGAAGGAGACATTGATGTGAGACAGAAACATCAATTGGTTGCCTCTGGTATGCACCCCAACCAGAGACTGAACAGGCAACCTAGGCACGTGCCCTGACCAGGAATTGAACCAGGGACCTATTGCTTTGAGGGACAATGTCCAACCACGTGAGCCACACTAGTCAGGGCTGGTGTGTTTCTTATTTCCTAGAAATTTATTCCCCCTCGTGATCATGAACCTCAAGTGTGTTGGCTCATAGCTACTTTTTGATTTACATTGTGAAGCAGAGCTCCACTGGTTCTACAGCCAGGATATATTTATTAATCTTGGATGATGATGCTAGCCAGGGGTACCTGCCACTGGTTGCGCATCAGGTTCATCTAAGAAGACTTTCAAATCCTGGATACCCTGACCTCTCTCCCAGGGGATTTGAATGTGCAGCGAGGATTATAAACTACTGGAAAGGGCAAAATAATGAATTTGAACAATGGTGACAAAATAATTTGTTCTTTAAGAGGATTAGGACTATATAGTGGGCATCACTATGGGTTTTGAAAATAAAATTTGGATTTTTAAATGTTAAAGGCTATAGGGTATAGCAGAAAGAACCAATGTTGGCCATTTACTATGTGACCATGTAGCTTCTTCAAGCCTCCCTTGTCTATCACATGGAAATGAAATGCTTCCCTTGTAGAGTTGTTATGGGGACTAGAAATAATACTTGCAAAATACTGAGCATTGTGCTCAGGATATGGTGGACACTCAACAAAAATAAAATCTACCATATCATTTGGGAAATCAATGTTTGCTAATAATAAAACCCCCAAACTAAAGATGACTATAATACCTCTGTGTTAAATTGTGATTCACATTAGAGAAAACCAAATATGAATTATAGATTCTTTTATGTTTTCCTGCTTTTCAGACCTTTCTTGACCATCCCATCTTTATCTTCTTACCCTTGCTTTGAGTCGCACTTTATGTCACTTCTCATGGCCTGGACAGTCATTATGTACTTATCTATATAGTGGTTTCTACACATCAACTTTATGAAGGTCTGGTCTTTACTTTTTCCCTTGCTGTACCCTTTTATTTTATTTTTTCTAAAGATTTTATTTATTTTATTTTTAGATGGAGGGTAAGGAAGGGAGAAAGGAGAGAAACAACAATGTGTGGCTGCCTCTCGCGCGCCCCCTACTGGGGACCTGGCCCTGAACCCAGGCATGTGCCCTGACTGGGGAATCCAACTGGCAACCCTTTGGTTTGCAGGCAGATGCTCAATCCACTGAGCTCCACCAGCCAGGACCCTTGCCGTATCCATAACACCTGGAATTCCATTTGGCCCACAGAGGCCCACCACAAACACTTGTTCGACAGGTAAGTAAGTGAATAATGAATGAATGGATTGCCTGGAGACCATTTGAATTGTGATTATGCCAACTGCTTTTTAAATGTTCTCATCCATCCCCAGACTTGATGAGTCTCCAAAGACAAACCTGGGACTCTGCATTTCCACAAGTTCTGCAGGTGGTTCTGACAGACACCCAAGTCTGAGAATAACTTTTCTAGAGCCAGAGGAGGAATAGTTCTTGAGTAGCTGCAATGTGCCAGGCTCTGGGCACATTAATATGTGTGCCACCAATTAACCCTCACAAAAACTGACAAGGTGAAAATCATCCCCATTTTAGAGCAGAGAACCCAAGTGTTCAGACATTATGAGATATGCCTGAAGTTACTCATCTAGTAAATAATGACACCGACCATGGGACCCAGGCCTCTTGTTACGATGAAAAATAAGGAAGCCAAATATTCCTTATTTCTTATTTGAATCTGATTAACAGGAAAGTCTGAAAAATTATGGGTTTTTTAATATTTTTTGTGTGCTCATGGTATTTTCCTTTCTGAAAACAATTTTTTTTAAATTTTCGATTAGTTTTAGATTTGCAGAAATGTTGTAAAGAGTACAGAGAGTTTGCATATCTCAATACCTAAGTTCCCCTATTATTAACATCTAATGATAATTTCATACATCTTTCACGACTAATAAACACTAATGCATTATTACTGATTAAAGTCCATACTTAGCTCAGATTTCCATAGTTTGCATATTGTGTCCCTTTTTGGCCCCAGGACCCCATCCAGGACAGCATGTGACATTTAGGCATCGTGTCTCCTTAGGTTCCTCTTGGCTGTGACAGTGTCCCAGGCTTTCTTTATTTTTGAACAACCTGACAGTGTATTGGTCAGATATTTTGTGGGATGCCCCTCAGCTGGAATTTGTCTGATGTGTTCCTCACGTTAAGACTGAGAATATAGGTTTTCGAAAGGAAGACCACAGCTATCCCTTTATTGATTGATTGATTTACTTACATATTTATTCATTCATTCTTACAGTACTTCCTATCCTCACATGTCTGGCATCTTTGCAAAAACTGTTAAGGGTTTTGTTTCCTTTCCTACAGATGGGATAAAATTTAGAAAAAGAAGATTTTACAACTGAAATCCCAGAAATTGTCAGGTAAAAAAACAAAACAAAACTAATGGGTAGGTTGGGTGTGGCTGATGAAGGGGAAATGTACTCATACTGCTTAACACATGGTCCTCACGGCAAACTTGGTGTGGGTCGTTCTCAGCGTTCCACAGTGATGGCGAAGCCCGCGGGACTAGGCGGTGCGCAGTTCGCTGGGGCCTATTGGTACTCTTCGTAATTGGGGAGACTCGCACACAAATAACAAACCTCATTTTCCCCCACGCCTGACGAAAATGCAGGACCCTCTGTGGAAAGTATGAACATCTGTTTAAAACTGCTATCCAGCCAAGGGCGTACCAAGGGGTGAATAACATAGACTGTAATATTAATCTCCCGAGTTTAAACCTCCGCTCGCTGCTTAGTGGCCTTGGGCAAGCCATACCCACAGCCCCGGCGTTCCCATTTGTCAAGTTGGGGTGTGAGCAGTAACTCCAATGGAGCGCCGCTGTGTGGGTCTAGTGAGCTAATCTATGTGATGCTTATAGCACTATACCCGGACCCTAGCAGTTAACCAATACCAATTTGCTATTATTTTAATCACTTTTAAGTTGAACCATACTAAAGCGACATTTAAGCAGGTGAACAATTGTCCGATAACACCAATATGATATGATTCGATCTATCACTATGACCGTCATCTTCATCGCCATCATTGACGGTGGAGCTTTCACTAACTGAAGTGACCCTGGCCTCGGGGCCATCCAGCCATGCGCAGTCCTCCTTGAGGTCCCGCTCTTAGAGAAATCCCGGCTCAGACCGCAGGCAGCACGCCTCCTCGCTCTAACCTGGCCGCATTGAGCAGACCCCTCCTCCCTCTTAAGTCATTGCCGTAACTCCATTTTTCCACACTTCATTTTCTTCATTGCCTGGCCTGTGCCATATCAAAGCAATGGGACTAAAGAGAAATTTCACAGCTCCTGACCTTCAGCAAGGAATGCCCAGGAGCAAAGAATGAATGAAACATGATGAAGTTTCATGAATTTTTCTAGAAAATCTCACTTTCAATGAAACTGGGGCAGTGGGGGTCAAGGGAACAGCTAGAGAGAGATATAGGCCAGACCTGTGGTGATTGGATTACATTTGCTGGCCTGTGGCCCCTTATTACCACCATCCAAATGAATGCAATATGTATCATACACACATACATATTCAATGCACACACATATACTACTTAGGGTAGGCAACATAATTGAAACAAGAAACAATAGGCCATATCTTTTCAATGGAATTGTGTTCAGAAAGAGTCCTGTGTTTGTTTGGGTTTTTTTTTCCCCCCCGCATTCCTTGACAAAGGGGAAGCAGAAAGAAATGCCATTCTCCAATCACTAAAAATAAACACTTGTGTTATATTCAGTTGCCTCTGCAATGAATAAAACAGGCATGCAGGTTTATAATATCAATTCACAGGGCTCTTTCTGCTCCAGTGAACTGTTACTGAACGGTTCAGAACAAAGCTACAGCAGATCGGACAAAGCTCTTCTAACAGGGTTGATATTAGGCTCAGCCTGATAAGACCACATCAGAGAGACACTCATTCTCCAGCCCCTCTGATCACAGCAGCCGTGACAGAGAGGTGCTCCAGCTCTCGGAACCTGATCACAGACCTGGTTCTGCTGATCTGGCTTAGAGCGACAACGCGCTCAGGGTTATCAGGCAAAGCTGGAGGAATTCAAGGCAATCTCATCTCTGCAGTGCATTTAGACATTAATAAGAGCCCGGCCCGGGAGGAAGGGGGAGGAAGAATCCGGGGGAGGGCTGCTAAAGGAAAAGAATAAAAGTCTATTTGAAGTAACAACATGCAATGATTCACATGAGACAATGCTATGCGCTTTCTAAGTCTCTTCTAAAAGCATTCCTATAGAACAACCGCTCTCCGCTGGGGGGTCAATTTGACCACCCTTCTTCAGGGACATTTACCAGCGTCTGGAGGCATTTTTGCTTGTCACAGTGGGAGGGGAATTTCCCTGGCATCTAGCGGGTAGAGGCCACGAATGCTGCTAAACATCTTACAAAGCACAGGACAGCTCTGCCACAAATGAGAATTATAGGGTGCAAAATGTCAGTGGTAGAGAAATCTGCTCTAGAAGATAGCAAGCAACCTTGATTGCCCATCTAGACCCAGATAAAGCCTTATTAGATTAGATTATCAAGTTAGTTATCATCCACGCGATCTCAATCCTCATTACAATCGATGGGCAGTCTGGAGAGGGAAAAGTGTCAGGAATTAGTTACTTCTCAGCAGATCAAGCAGATGGTTATAATTTAAGGATATTTATGGGATATTTTTGGAGACACACTGTTTACTCCCATTCATCTCAATGCAGTAACAGTTTCGAATCGTTTAGTGTGTTCAACTTCCCGCAGAAGGCACATTTTTACTTTTTTTTTTTTAAATTTCAAGATGAATATAGGCACTGTATTAAAATTTCGTTTGCTTTACTGTCATCTACAAGTCACCACAGTGAAGCACAATTTATCTCACTAAACATAGCTAAGGGAAAAAAAATCTAAACAATCTGAGTGCCTACTTCGATTAACGGGAGACTTTTCTTTTTTGTAGTAAGATCACCCATAGCATTATTCTACAAATACCGTAACTGGGAGAATGAGAACAGCCCGACAGCCAAGGCAGCCAGAGGGTGCTGGGTTCTGGTTAACCGAACTTTGTATTGTAACCAGGGCAGGTTGCCAGCGTTCAATCTTCTATAGCAAGGGTTTCCAAGCTTTTTCTATAAGTGGCCACCGGGTAAATATTTTAGGCATGGTGGGCCACACATTCTGTGGCAGCCACTCAGTGCTGCCATTGTATCGCAAAAGTGGCCATCAGTTGTAAACAAATGTGTGCATAGCTGTGTTCCAATGAAACTGTTTACAAACACTGTGCAGGCCAGGTTTGGCCCTCGGGCCTTGGTTTGCTTTCGCCCCCCTCTCTGCCCCCGCCCCGCAGTGAAACAGAAAAACCCACGCAGCACTAGGGCTCCCCAGAAGACACCGCATCTGCAAGGACGGGGAAGGTGCTCTGAAAACTTGCCCGGTAGCCCCCCTTTATCCGCGCAGAGTGTGTCCCAAGGCCCTGAGTGGATGTCTGAAACCACAAAGACTACTAAACCCTCATTGTGCTGTGTCAATACCCAGACGTACATACCTATAATAAAGCTTAATTTATAAACTAAGCACAATAAGAGATTAATAACAATAACATAATAAAATAGAACTATCATAACAATACACTGTAGTAAAAGTTAGGTGAATGTATCTCTGTCTCTCTCAAAGTATCTTATTTATGTTGTGCTCCCCCTTCTACTTGTGATGATGTGAGAGGATACAAACCCCACATGATGCGATGAAGTGAGGCGAGTGGCTGTAGGCTTGTGATGTAGCGTTAGGCCACTATAAGGGCGGCTGGGACAGAAGCACTGCAGTGGCACGACAGTCAATCCGATAACCAAGATGCGGTCACTAAGTGACTAATGGGAGGGGATACAGTGTGTATACGCTGGACAAAGGGATGAGTCACATTCCCTGGTGGGATAGAGTGGGATGGCGTGAGATTCCATCACACTCTTCAGAACGTCACACAATTTAAAACTTATGAATTGTTTATTTCTGGGATTTTCTATTTAATGTTTTCGGACTGCAGTTGACCATGGGTAGCCGAATCTGAGGAAAGCAAAACTGCGGATGAGAACTGTGAGACTGCAGTGCGGTCTCTAGCTTATGGCTGTGTGTGTCAATTAACATTGTGCTAAGGTGGATCTCAACAGTAATTAATATAATAAATGTGTTGTCATATTTGGGTTGTTGTAAGATGTGATTTTTCTTCTGCATTTTTATCAAATCCTACATACACATTTCTTTAAAAAAATGAATATGCATGAAACACAAATTGAGCCCCTACTATGCCATACAGAAGACACAACAGTAGCCTCTGGGAATACAAAGATAAGTAATAACTATAATAATCATACCTGCCCTCGAGGGATTATATGAGTGCCATTTTTTTCTTTTCTGGACCGCCCTTCTCTGCAGCATGCACACACACACATACACATACCCTACAAGTCACCGGAAGGCAAAATTGCATGTTTTTTCATCACTTTATTTCCCATAACTCTATCAGTGGCAGCCATAAAGTAAGAGTGGTGGGCAGAACAATGTCCTCCTCCCCTACAAAAGTCCAGGTCCCAATCCCCAGGACCTGTGACTATGTCAGCGTATCCTGTAAAAGGGACTGCAGATGTGATTAAGTGAAGGATAGTGAGCTAGGGAAAGTATCCTGGATTCTGCAGGTGGAACCCATGTAATCGCAAGGTTCTTTAAAGAACAGAAATGGAGATATGAGCATAGAGGTAGAGTCAGAGAGGGCTTTGAAATTATAACGCAGGTTACGCCGTTGGTTCTGGAGGTAGAAGGAGGTGCCAGGAGCGGAGGAACGCAGGCTGTAGCAGCGGGAACGGACAGGAAGCAGACCCGCCCCTGGAGCCTCCAGGCAGAGCACGGCCCTGCCAACCCCTTGATTTGAACCCAGTGAGACCCACTTGCACTTCTGATCTCCAAAAGCATAAGGCAATGCATGTGTATAGTTTTCACCCTGCGCATGTGTGGTAATTTGTTACAGCGGCCTTAGGACACTGAGGCTGCAGGGAGGTGTTGAGTAACAGTTTACCACATGGCTGAGTGGTCACTTTGAGAAACAGGAAGTTTTGGGAAAGGGTAGGTCTGCCTTTCAGAAAGTTTGTATTATTTTTTCACTATGTATTTCTGCATCTCTCTCTAATTTACTGTTCATTCAAAAGCAAGATTCGAAAGTGGGTTTTCCTTTTGGGTTTGAGTCTCTTTATTAGTGCATATCAAGCACACATGCCTGACCTTTCTACCTTGAAAGATCTGGAGACTTCTGATAGGGAAAAGCGAATGAAAGAAAACCTAAGGAAGTGCCAGCCTTACAATGTGCCACGACCATTAGCCCAGCACTCGAGTGGCTGGTGGGCAGTTACTGTGCACGTCCTGGGAACCAGGGCCCAGGACAGATTCCTCAGCCACCGGCTGAGCAGAGAGGGTCTTGGAAGAATCAAAAATGCCCTTGATGGAACGTCAAGTCCTCTTTAATCAGTTTGGCAAATGGCATAGTTGGGGCCCAGAGAACAAAGAGAAGTGGCATCCCCAGATCTGAGAAGCCAGAAGCCAATTCAGGGCATGTTTAGCTCCATGATTTGTGCAGGAAGCACTGAAGTCTACGCCTGCCTTCTAGGACACAGGAAGGAACAGCAAGTCACAGGGAAAGACACAGTGGCCCTGAAGGAATTGGATTTGGGTTTAAAACTGGGCTCCCCTGCTTGTTTCTGGACCCTGCATGAGGAACACAAGCTCTCTGAGCCTCCGTTTCCTCTTCTGTAACATAGAACAATGTTACCTCTGCAAAGTTAGAAATGACAGGAGCAATGTATTTGGCACATAGTAGGCTTGCAACATACGGCATCTTTTTTTTTTTTTTTCACTTCTTCAAGGTGGTGTTGCCTTGACAAGGTGTAATGTTTAATTGTCTTTAAAGAAGATTTTCTGGGACAATCAGAACTGGAAAGATACATCTCCTAAGGGGTATTATGCTAAGTGAAATAAGTCAGAGAAAGCCAAATACTATATAATTTCACTTAAAGTGCAGATTTCACTTATATCTAAAAAACAAAATAAATGAACAAACAAAACAGCAACAGACTCATAGAGGCAGGGAACAGACTGATGGCTGCCAGAGAGGAGTCAGGATGACGAGCTGGGTGAAAGAGTGAAGGGATTGAGAAGGACAGACTGGTAGTTACAAAACGGCCACGGGGATGCCAAGTATAGTACAGCATAGGGACTATAGTCAACAATATTGTAATAACTATGCATGATGCCAGGTAGGCATTGAAAATATTGGGGGGGGACAATTTTGTAAAGTAGATGACTGTCCGACCATTATGCTGTAAACCTGAAGCAAAACCAAAGTTGAATGTAAATTGTGATTGAAAAACGAGATTAAAAAGTGAGATCGATCTCAGTTGTGTTTTCTGGAGAATGCAATCATCATGCCTGTAAAGTCCCTGTCTCTAGGACATGGTTTCTCCGCCTCAGCACTACTGGCAGTGGTAACAGCCCTTTGTTGTGGGCTTCTCCTGTGCACGGTAGGGTGTTAGCAGCGCCCCTGGCCTGTGCTCACTAGATGGCCACAGAATCTCTCCTTTCTTGGTCATGGCAACCAGAAGTATCTCTGGACATGGCCAGATGAATCCTGGGAACTCAGTCACACCTGGCTGAGGATCACTGGCCCAGGGCTGTGACCTCATTGCTGCAGATGTAGTAGAGTGGGAAGGGAACAGAGAACAGGTGCTGAGATGCAATTACCTCGAGTTAACAGGCAACAAGCCTGGCAGAAAGAACGACCCTTGTGTGATTCCAAGGCAACTGTCCACTTCCTGGTAAAAATGCAGGCTGACCACAGGTGCCTCTGGGGTTTGGGTTGGTGACCTGGATCATCACAATCTAGCTTGGCCTCCTTCCTCCAGTGGGAGAGCGTGTGGGCAGACCCAAATGTGCAACAAAATGTGTTGATTTGAAACACGAGCCATGAGGCCGACACAGAGGCATATTTTAATGAAAGAGGGCTGTTGGAGTCAGCATAACATTTAATTGCTGCCTTCCTTCCACACAGCCTGTGTGTTCCAGAGCAGCTGTGAACACCCTTGGCCCGGATCTCGGCGCTGCTCAATGTTCTCTGGCAACACCTGGTGGAACAGGGAAAAAACTGCACGGCGCCTTGGCATGAGCTGCTGCGTTTGCTAATCTCATCGCAGCTGAAGGCTTCCCAGCAGCAAAGGTCTGTGGCAGGGGGCTACCATCAGAATCCCCACCTCTGGGCTGGCATCGATGCTGTGCCATGCTAATTTCTGCTGTGTTCCTCTCCACTTTACCAAGCAGAAAGCAACCGCTGCTGTATCGTCAAGAGCTTTCTTGCTACAATGGGCAAGAAATTGCAACTGCAGCCTCACTAGAGGTCTTTCTCTAGGATGTTTCCAGAAACGATCACCCTTCAACCTAGCAAGTGTGCCTGCCCACCTTTAAAAGCACACACATAAGCGTTAGGACCATGTCCCAAATGATGCCCTTCATGGCTCGGCAGGTATCTTTCCACTGCAGAGAGGAGCCATCTCTTCTGGAAGGAGCAGGGATGAGAAAGGGGGCACACACCCAACATCTACTCACTGGTTATAAGATGCATTGATGTAGGAACTAACTCTACTAAGCCTTGGCTGTTACCCCTCACTGACCCCCGTCAGTATCCCGGGGGGGCTCACTGCACACAGGAAGGTTAACCTCCCATGCATTCTACCAGAGATAGTCCTGGCAGGGGGGAATCAGAGAATTAAAGCGTACATTCAGGAAAGCTTTCCTTTTTTAATAGTTGACTAATATTCCACTATATGTGTGTGCACATGTGTGCATCGTGTTTTCTTTATCTGTTCATCTGCTGACTGACGTTTGGGTTGTTTCCATGTCTTAGCTATTGGGAATAATGCTGCAGTGAACACAGGGGTGCAAATATTTCCTTGCAATATTGTCTTTCTCTCCTGTGGATCCAGACCCAGAAATGGGATTGCTGGACTGCAAAGCAGTTCTGTGTTTAATTATCTGACAAACACGTGTACTGTTTTCTGCAGTGGCTGTGCCAGCTTGCGTTCCCAGCAACAGTGACAAAGGGTTCCCTTTTCTTCACATCCTCACCTTATTTTACAATGATACATCATATATCAGAACATCAAGTTGTACAGCTTAAAGATATGTAATTTTTATTTGTGAAACAAGGGGGACACTCAGCTTTGTGGAAGCATAGTCTCTTAAAACCCACAGATTCATTACATATCTCAAAGGTCAGTAGCACAGCCTGGTGGGAAACAGGCTTGCCTCAGAGGTTTAGGTCCTCGTCGCTGATTTGCGGGATGTAGGATGAGTTACTCACATTCTGTGAGGGTTTTTCCCCCTCGGTTGTAAAATAGGGAAGATAGCTGCACCTGTGCGTGGAGGCCGTGCCTACCAACTGCTTCGCATAGTGTCTGAGCCCTGGAAGCGCTCAAAAAATGTTCACAGGAACCGTAATTGTTCACCTGTAAGATGCTATCACTGGATGCCAGAAATCTGGGGACCACCCACACAGGTCAGCGATTTGTGAAATGACCTTAAATAAATGTCTATCTCTTTGTGTTTGCCTTTCTCATCTGCCAAAATGGAGAGAATCCCACCTGCTTTGTAAAATTATTTAACTGAAAATATTATTGTCATTATACTGTGAGATAAGACATATTAATGCTTTTTAAAAAGTTCTACTAGAGCAAAAACACACAGCACCATTATGTCTCTCTTACTCACATCTGTTTAAAATGCACACAGTCAATGTCACCAATTGGGCATCTTTTAGAAGACAATGGAGAATGACTTGAAAGTGCTTTGTTTGGACACTCAGTCACTGACTGAGGAGGGCTCTTCTGCAAGTTAGGTCTGCTTGATCGAATGGGGAGGAGGCATGTGATAATTCAAGGAAAATCAAGCCCCATTTCATGGCAAAATGACATCATGAATGTGGAGCTCCAGGGTAGCCATTTCCTTTGAGAGCAGACTTGTAAATGAGCTGCGATGTGTCTGGAATTGCACCCAAGTCTTCCTGTTCTATGGAACATCGTTTGCACTTTTGGGAGCATCAAATCAAAGACAGACTTGTTTCTGTAGTTAAGATGTCCCTGCTGTTGATGTTGAGATTCTAAGTTATAATGTCCTATCCAGGGAGATTCTCAAGGAGGAGGGCTCCCTTCTTCAAATCATATTATATGAGATATTTAGCATATTGTGTGCCAGTGGCTGTCAAATTAAGCTCATCTGAAATACTATAATTAAGAGGAGAGCCTTACATACTTAGCATTGGAAGCCAGTCATGTCCAAATTATGCATAAGGACTTGGAAGCCATAGAACAACGTCTTTCTACAACCACAGTTCCGGGGCTTTGAAGTATCCTGCTCCCCACATGATCCACTAAGAGCAGAAAGGAACCCCTATTTGCTCCTGTCCCCCAGTAGAAATTCTCAGTGAGGAAGGATGGGATATTACTATTTTTTAAATTTTCTTCAAGAGCACATGTTAAATATTTTATTCATTTGTAGCTAAAGACAATGTCTTAATATGAAATTATTGAAGGCTGATGATGGGACTCAGGAACATGCCTACTGTTTTTCACTTCAGAAGGAAATTACTAGCCATCGCCGCAGAGCACTTATCGATGTCCAGAACGGAGTAGGTCCGTTCATCCTCCCTCATGGGCTAGTCTTCAGGCAACACTTGGTGAATTTTTAAACCTATTTTCAAAGACTTACTTGTCACAGCTAGAGTTCTGAAATATATATATATTTCTCTCTTTTTTTTTGCCAACTTGGCAAAAATCTATTCTATGTTTTAATTAAACTTTTACTTTAGAATATAATATGATCATTGGTAGTATGTTACTTTGTATCTCTAAACTTAAAAAAATAAAATGAAATAACTTTTTAAAGGAGAGAACACCCACCTGCTGCATGTTTGATGTGTTATTAACACATGATGTTCTTCTCTTTGAGATCTAACCTCATTGAAATATGACATCAACTTGGACGTGAACCTTCTTGAGGACCATTTTTACAGGACAATCTCTTTTCCTTTATGCCACTTACAAACTCTTTTGGCCTGTGCCGCGTTATAACGAGCAAAAGAAACTGGGCACGTCACTCCTCTTGGTGGCGCCAATATGTCTGTTGAGCCTATTACACGTTCAAATACACTTTCTCATTGAAGCCTCGCTCTCATCTTTAATTCTGGAGGCAACAACGCAGATCTCTCTCCCCACTCCCACTTCATAGGTAATAAAACCTGGGACAGAAGAAGTTAAGCAAGAATTTTTCTAATCCTAGTATCACGGAGGAAGGAACGAACGAAGTCAAAACTTTGTCTGGCAAGACATTTTCATTCTAAACTTTTTTTTTTTAAAGCTATCCACTTTTCTGTTTCTCAGCCTCTCTAATCTATCTAGCTATCTATCAATACGTTTGGCTATATATCTATTCATTAATCTGTCTACCTGTTTATGGTTTCACCAAAGCACACACCATTATTTTAAGCTGAGTTTGAGGGTTTATCAGAGAAAGGCCTAGAATAACTGCTAACTACTTACAAAGGTTACCTCTATGAGAAAAGCAATGAGATTGGAGACTAGTCGAAATTTGGCAACCTTCACCTTTCACTCCCTACTTTTGCATATTTATGTATAGTTTGAGTTGTTTCACAGAAAGAATGGATTTATGCCAACTACCATGTGATTAAAAATAAATGCACTGAAGATGCAATTTTTAAAAATAACTTTATCAGGCAGCTTAACTCTTCTTGATTTTCTAATATCATTGCTTGTTTCCTCTATTCCAGCAAGTTCTCCTGGGATGTCTTGGGGCTATTTTTCGAATAAACCCTCTCCAGTCAGCTGCACTGAGCCAGATTTCATACTTTTTTCCCTCCACATTCTTGGGTTTCACGCATGGCTCCAAGGTGGGCAGGACAACTTATTAGAAATAAAATGCAATCGTGCTACGTGACACTTCAGTTTTGCTTCTTTAGCAGCAAAGATCATCAACCGCACTGCTTTCTGTTACAGCAGAAGAGCTTTTAAATATCACTTAGCAGGCCGGTGCACCCCCGGCAGTGTGGACCAATCCCCGCCACACTGCCACCATGCTGCTGGGAACTGAAGCAAATTTCTGATTGGTTGCATTTTTGCAAGACTGTGGCTCCCCTGCTGTGCTTTGCCGAAGTCCTCCTCCTGCCCCTCCCCCAGCCGTGAGGGTGGCCTCCAAGAGGGAAACGTCAAATGCTTGAGGACTAAGCAGGCTTACATTTAGGAAAGGCCTGGGGCAACGCTCCTGGTTCCCACACATCCTCCTGCAGATGGTCAATGACACAGGAAGTGTGTGAGAGCCACTAGGCGAATGGGAGAAGGACATGCTCAAAGGAAAAGCTGAGAACCAAGGGTGCTTGACCTAAAAAGCAATTTAGTCTCTCTTGCGAGAGGTTTTTCACTCTTGAGGACTTCTGTCTTCAGGATCACCTGGATATGTCTGCTAGACCCTGTGCTGAGATTAAAATCACCTGAGAAATGGGTTCAGTGGGAGGAAGGAGGGGGCAGAATTACATAATGCAGTTCTTTTAAATGTGGACTGCTGCCCTGTCCCCCAAACCTACAGAATCAGAATCTCTGGAAACGGAGCTTCCTATGCATGGCAAAGTTTGAGAACTTCAGGCATGATGGTTCAAAGCATGGAATTAGAAAAACCCGGATTAGGAAATCAACTATGCCACTTTTGTGGTTGGGTGACTAAGAAAAATGACCTTCCCTGCCTAAGGCTCAATTTTCTCATCCCTAAATTGAGGAACAGCACATTACCTAACTTAGAAGATTGTTGAGATGAGTAAGAAAGATAATGCATATAATCAATCATCACAACACCTGGCATATAGTAAGAGCCCAAGAATGTTACCTCCTTTCATTGTCATTGTTATTGAGTGGCCTCAGTTAAATTGAACTGTTTCTTTGTAAAAGGATGCTTCAAAATAATAGTAGGCTGAATCGTGACCCTCAAAACATATGTCTAAGTCTTAAGCCCCAGTACCCATGAATGTGATACTATTTGGAAAATGGGTCTTTGCAAATGTAATTAAGGATTGCGAGATAAGATCATCCTGCATCGGGGTGAACCCTAACACCAAGGACAAATCTTTATAAGAGGCAGAAGGGGAGAGGCCGTGCGAAGATGGAGGCAGAAACTGAAGAGATGTGTCTGCAGCTCAGTGAATGCCGGGGAGTGCCGGAAACCATGAGTAGCTGGCATTCTCCCTCAGTCTCCGAAGGAGCTGAACCTGCTGACATACCGATTTCAGACTTTCGGCCTCCGGATTTCTGTTGTTTAAAGCCACCAAGTTGGAGCCAATTTGTTATGGCAGCCCTCGGAGCTAAAAGGGAGACCTCCAGCTGCGCTCCAGTTCAAGGATCATGTTTGGAAAGGGTCATCTCAGAATTACTTTCTCCAGGGAGTCTGAGTGAAGGTTGGGAAAACCTGGTCCCTTGCCATATGGGGCCAGAGCTGGGACTTCACCTCGGTCTCCACACATGTCACTCACTGCAAGTGTCCCCTGGCCATAGCCAACTTCATCAGTGAATTTTAAGCTCAAATTCTACTCCCTGGCAGCCTCCTGAAAGAATAAGGAATTTCTTCTCCAGAAGTCTCCTCCGATATATAGAGATCAGAAGGTGTCATCTGTCTGATTGGGGTCAAAGAGCCAACGTCTGGGTGAGCTCTGTGGTCCGAGACCTGCCCTCAGATCTGGACTGTCCGGAGAAGTTACCCATTGATCTCTATTCCTAAGTTAATATAATAATAGCCATTGCATACTGAGATGCTTTAACACACTAAACATGAATGAAATGCTTCACCATCGTTGTCATCTTTCTAAAGTTCAGTAATATTGAGGCAATTCTCGGTCCTCATCATGCAGATGAAGAAACTAAGGCCCAGTGAGCTTAAGGGTTTTGTAAATGTCACCCAGAGTGAAAGGAAAACAGGATTCAACCCTTTGTTCCTTCCATTGCAATAGGCTGTCTAGTACCCATGGTTGTGCTTTACATATGAATGTCTGAGACGCTCCCCAGGAAAGCTCCGACTCCTGCGAAATGGAGCCACCAAAGGCATTTCCTTGCTCCCTGTGGAATCCTGCTGGAGCCTACTCCTTCTCAAGTCCTCAGGAATGGTCTCAGAAATAGAGCCGTCCAGGGAAATAAAGTAATCGAACAGCTGCTCTGAGAATGTGGATCAGTTCACCAAAGACCATAAGAGAAGCATGGATGCTTATAAAATAAATTTTTCATTGTTTATTAAGCTGGCAAATTTTATAGCCAAGTGACCCCTACTGTATTGGGTAGTTTTATCATGCCATTTTACAGATGAGAAAACTGAGGCTCAAGTAGACAAACACACTTACTCAGGTTTCGTAGCTTGAGACACAGATAGGACTTGAACCCAGAACTCTTGACACCTGTGTTCACACCACCATAAATCTATTACTTGAATTACAAGAGCCAAAAGCAGGGGTACCTATATACAAATATATATGTCACAATCATTCCAGGGTGCCAGGGCAATTTTCCCATGTAAATGTCATTTTACCTTTGAATCATTCACCGTAAAGTTCATCTGTAGATTCTCAATAGTTGGGATGCTACGTTGAAAAATATCGCTTTTAATTTCCTTCCATTGGCCACTGTCACTCTGGTTCCAATTTCAAGGTTCATGAGGGGAGGCAAGAGTCTGTCACCAGTGGATTCTAGTCACTTCTGTTAGATCTATGCTCGTATTTGTCTCAAGAAGAGTCAAAACACCCTCTCCATGATAGTCATAAGAAATTAACTCAGTGCCTGGAGCTCCCTTAAACCAATGATGACAGGCCAATGTCCTAAGACCTGTGGTTAAGTGGTCTTGAAAGTTACTTATAAAATGAATGGCAGGTTAAATACCTTGCGACCAGACCTATGTTTTCAATACATACCAGATTGAAATACAGTACAGACAATTCTGCCTCCTGCCGCCTTCAGTTCAAGAACAAGAACCTCTTCCTGACACGGTGCTCCATGCCAGAGATGAGAGACAAGAAAATGCCGTTCTTTTCTTTCTTCCTTTCTTTTTTTGAAGATTTTACAATCCAGCTCATTTTTAATTAAATAAATAATTGTTTCTTTGCTGCTTTAACACAAATAAACTCTCATTTTTTCATATGCTGGGTTTTCTCAGAGCAAGTTAGGCCTCAGTGTTTTCTGAAAACTCATGCAACAAGCGAGTCCCTATGTTATGCATTTCCTGTGATTTCTTTCCTGTGGCCAGCTTCCTGCTTTGCTTTGAAAAGCATTGCCCTTGTTTCAGTAGAAAGAACCAAAGCAGGGGACGAATGGAGCTGGAGCCAATGGCAGGTCCAGAGCACAGGAGCTGCTCCTGGTGACTGGGCCCTGGGATCCACCTGTGAATCCGGGCACGCAGAGAAAGACAGAAAAGGCAATGGCAGCCTTCAGGGCGGGAGTGTGTGACGAGATGCTCTGAATTCACTTAGGGAGGAAAAGGCAGAAAAAAATGCACGGTCCTGAAATGGCTTCTGCAAAATCCCCATCTGTTTGCAACTGAGGCATGCCCATTTACGCTGTTCTCTGTCTGAATTTCCGTCTGAAAGAGCAATGCTTTCTGGGCTACCTTCCTCCCAAAGGCTAGACGAGCACCAAGCACGGGGAGGTAGGGTGCTGGACCTCTGCAGCCTCGCTCCTGGAGACAAAGCAAAGGGCTGCTACCTCCAGGACAGAGATCGCACTGTTTCCTCCCTCTCCTCCTCCTTCCACTCTGGTTACTGGTAAAGGAACAGCTGTCATGTCTGTCCCCTGGGGACAACCAACAGGACCCGTAACCCCCTACTTACAACTCTAGTGCCCCAGGAAGCTCCTCCTCTCCATCCTGGGGAAGCTCCCTTCCTTCTAAGCCCTGCTGATTGATGTTCCCAATGCATAATTATCTTAATTTAGGTGTGTATTTTGCGACAATATTTTGGATAACCCTGGCACTCACTCTTCTCTATTACATACATTTATGTAACCATGCCAGCCGATTAATCTGAAAGATGTGTCAAAGAGACAGGGAAATTTCACCCACAGGAAACAAAAACCCAGTCTGTGAGGATAAATATGTACTCCAAAATTCATAAGTTATTGCAGATTGCTATTGATATTTCAGAAATGTATTTGTCCCTTGGACATATTCATAGAGCTTTTGCAAGTCTATAGACACATCTCTTTAATAACTGTACCGCATAATTCTTCCATGCTACATATACATGAGAACCTGCAAAAACCCCCAATGCCCACAACAAAGGTAATAAGCTTTTGTCTCACTTTTTTCCCCTGCTTTAAGCATCCCCCTTAATGAGCTCTGCTTCTTTGTAACTCAAGAGATTTAGTATTCTGTCCAACAAAACAATTTATTGCCCAAAATGTTCCTACTGCAGATAAAATCTTAGCTTCCCCAATACTTCTGGCTCCACAGTTAATACCCTAATGTTTCATTTACAGCTGAACAAAGCGGCTTATCTCCACTAAAAGGGGAATTAGTAGTAAGAAATAATTTCAATCATCTGCCGAGTTTCTAAGTAAAGTGATGACTTCTGCATTCTCGCTCCTATCTGATGACAGGTGTGTTGAGGGCTCCCAGAAAATAGAGCAGTCTGTCACCTCAGCTTTGTAATTTGAACAATGCAGCTACATAGATCAGGCAGGAGTTAGGTCTTAGCTGTCGGGATGGGGGAAAAAATCTACTCGGAAAAATGCTATAGTCAGCAGTTCTTAGCTACAGATTGGGCACTAACTCAAGGGAAAAAAAAAATTGGTTTGAATCAACAAATGGCTCCACTTTTTCCCCCTAGTCTGCGGCAAACTTGTTATACACCTACAAACACACAACCACAGTCTATTACATTTCCTTGGCACGTACACATGCCTACACAGTACTGTGATGGCTGTATATTCTCACACGCGTGCACACAGACTTATTTATGTGTGCGCAGACATGAAGGCTGCTGGAGACGGTGTCGGGGTGGCGGGGGGGAGAACTGTGGGGGCAGCTGTATTGAAGAACAGTGAGGCAGAGGAATTATGGGAGAGTCTGCAGCGGAGATCAGATCACTTTCCCAGAAGGAGAGGAGGGTGACTTGCCTTCCTAAGATTACAAGGGGAAATTCAATTTGCCTTCGCTCGTGTCTCAACCTCAGTGCATGACACCTGCTGGTGGTCCCCAAAACTGCCAAAGAGTAAACAAAAAGGGGACACGGTCAAGATCCTAGAGACTGGACATTACTCCCATTTGAAGGAGAGTAGAGAGGCCATGTCCCCGGATCCCATAAGAGATGGATGAACAGAAATACAAGCAGATGGGAGGTGCAGGATAACTTCTCTCTCTTTGTGCGTCTAAAGGTTCAGCTCTGATGTCAACCCATTTAATTAAAAAAAAATCTTCCTCCAATGTGGAAGTCCCCCGGGGCTAGGGGTATGTAAACAGGTGGCTTCAGTAGGAGACCAAGAGATAATGGGGATCCTTCAGAATTGAAACAACTCTGAAAATAAAAATAGAGGTTATTGTCCATAAATCAACTCTTCTCGTGTCAGATGTCTTTCTTATTCTGTGTCTTTAAAGCTAGACTCCCGTGAGTCCTCCAAGCATTTTCAAGTTGCTGTTGGGACTGGCTGCCAACTGCCCCCAACCTGTTTTTTTCTGTGAAGGGGTGAAATTGAGAGGGGCTGTCTTAGGCAGAGATACCCTGAGGTTTGGGAGGGATGTGGGGTGGGGACTTAGGGGTAGTGGGGGCTACCATCCTTTCCTGGGGGTCAGCCGGAGTCTGTGGCCAAAGGCAGACTGACATAAGGGGTGGGCATAAGACTCTAGGTGAAATCATTTTTGGTGCAGTAAACGCTCCCGAGCGCCCCAGAGGATCAGGTTGAGGTTAGGTTTGCCCTTGAAAACACACTTTCTTTCTCAAGCCTCCCCCCACCCTACCCTGACCCTTTAACCCATCCTCTGTAGGTTTCCCCTGAGAGCATTCCTTCATCTTGCTCGCTGGCACACAAATCCCCATCTCAGGCATTCATCCCAGGGGATCTGACCTAAGACAGATGGGTTAGGAAAATTACGTATAAATTTATACAAAACCTGCATTCCTATAAACACATCCTTGACTATAACAGTTGGGTTTTGAATGCAGTCAAAACGCTGGTAAAAACATGCTGATTGACATCAGAGGGAGGCAAGAAGTGAAACATGTCTTGCTCTTAAAAAATTCCATCTTCCTGGCCAGAGTTAAGGTTTAGGGATGGACATGTGATCTGGCTTGGGTTGCAGCTCTACACCCACCCACCCCCAGACATTTTCTGTCAGATCTGAAGTCGTAAGAGCCATTGAACTTCCTGCAAGGAGGTACATTTAATAAGAAACCAAGACACTCAAGAGAGCCAAGCTAGGAAGTGCGAAAGGGGTGATCCCTGTCGTTAGGGCTCAAACTCTCATATTCAGCAATGGCTGATGGTAGCCAGAACTACGATGATCTTCTCAGTTTCTTCAGATAATCAATCTTCTTTGGGCATATGCTAGTATGAGTTGGGCTTTATAACTGATTCAGCTTAATCTACGGCATGTTAGGAGAAAGAGGCCACAGCCCAGACACAGGTAAGGGCCTTCACACACTTACAGGAGGTGGAGGGATACGAACACGCATGGTCTCCTTTCTTCCTTGACCCTAACTATCTCCCACCAAAGTCACTGGATCTGATAGGACCATAACTGGTGTGGTGTCTGTGTTTTACAATTTTATGTGACAGTCACTTGTGGAGTGCCTTAAGGGTTGGACGCTAATGTATTTGTTTGTGTAGCTTACTCCTCAGTGGAAGACATAGGTCATTGTCCAAGTGCAAACATTATTTTGTGAAGTGCTTTGAAAGGAAAGGCAAGATGCTATGACACGGGATTACAGGACGACCCGGTGAGGCCCACAGGTCTCAGACAAAGCTTTCCTGAAAAAAGCGACATGCAGGCAGAGATTTTAAAATGATTATGAAAAAGTAATGTGAAGAGGCAAGAAAAAAACATTTTTCATGGAGGGAAAGGATGTGCAAAAGTCCTCAAGGAGAAAGAAGTTGGGCAAGTTTCAAAACCCGAAAATAATTCCAGTCCGGCTGAGGTTTGGGAGTAGAACTGGAGTGAGGTATAAAATGAGATTGCAGAGGGCAGGATGGAAGGGATATTGAGAGCCTGTATTCTGAGAGCATCCAGGATGGATGATGAGGTGTAAGCTGGGATGCAGCTGCAGTGGGCAAGTTAATGCAAGTTCACATCCTTGTCCCTTATATGGTTTTCAGCCTACCTTAAAGAATAAGTGTCCCAGTGGGTTGACCTTGTAACTCATTCATTCATTCACTCATTCACTCATTCAGTCAGTCATTGTCAAAAGCCTACTGTGTATAAGGCAGACAAAAACCACATACGGTCCTTCTCCCCCTAGCATTTACAGCCTTTCAGAAAAGACAGTCAGGAATCAAATTATTATGTCAAAAGATGTAAAATTGGAATTTTACATTACGAAACATTACGAGCTTCAACAAGAGAAGTTAGGAGACAGGAGAGGTGTTGCCCTAGTCAGAGAGGCCATGGAAGTTATCCTTAAAGAAGAGACAAAAGAACTGGTTCCAAAAGCACACGTGAGCATTAACTAGGAAAAGAAGGGAGAAGAAAGGAAGTCCAGGGGGAGAGAGAATCCTGGCGGAGCTCCCTCAGTGAACCTGAAAGAATCTGGGGGAGATGGGTACCCACCTGGCCCCACATCTAGTGCCCTCAGAACTCTTGGGACCTGAAACTTTTCCCCTCCGCTTCCATGAGGGCCCTCTTTTACAAACCAGGACATACAATCCGACAAGCACCCTTAGAAGAACATCAGCAAACTCCATTCTAAAAAGGGACTGACCTAGATAATTCAAGCCACCAGATCAACACGGTGGCAGAGCTGAGGTGGGGGGTGATCATTTGCAGGAGGAACACTGCCTGGGCACGCTGCCCCATCCCAAACTCACAGTGGATTAACTTTCACAAATTTAGTTCAAAAGGTCAAATGAGGATAGGAGGCAAGTCATCAAGGGCCGGGAGCAGAAGAATCAGGCATAAGCAGGAGATTCAATGAGCCTGCAAACAAAACAGGGGTCGGCAAGACCCAGGAACCCCTGGAAAGGTCCCGGTTGCAAGCCATACAACTGACGCAGGGAGTGAAAAACTTCTCCCTGGATCTTTCGTTCCATATTTGCCATTTTCTTATATTCCTGACTCTCCATATCCCCAGGGCATACGAATCATAACAAACAACCCGATTGTTGAATTCATCCTCCCTTAAGCACATACGTATTCTTATAAATGGAAAAAAAATGGTCTCATTGCATGCTATTGAGAAACACAAATCTCTAAATGGATTGTCAGTTCTTATAACCACTAATTCCTCTTTAAAGAGACAGCATATTGATTCTTTTCATCAAAAGTTGCCAAACTTGTAAATTCCCAACCCTGAGCACAATCCAAAAATGATCTATTGTTGGGTGATAATGCAAAATGTGGCACCGAATGCTTGCATAATCTTTATGAGGTACAAAGATATTTTAGTGCATTTTCTCATTAGATCTTTACAATTTTGTGAAAAAGGTATTCTATTCCCAGTGTGCAGATGCGATAAGCAAGGCTTGGAGAGGTGTAGGATTGTGAAAAAGGCCTCGGCACGTTGAGACTTGAATCCAAGTCCCAACATTTCATAGTTCAGAGCATGAGCTTGGGTGTCACGTTAACTTGGGTCATGCTCTGCTCCTGGGAACGTTTTATTTCTATGATTACAGATAAATTACTTAACTTATCTGAGCTCCAATTCTCCCAGTTGGAAAATTATGGTGATTTCATGGATCTAACAGGGTGGCATAAAGATCGTATGCATATAAAGCATTAGGCCCAGGAGTAGGTAGATCCAAAATACATAAGTAGTGGTAACTACCAATATTACTACGGCATCATTGTTGCTGTTGAAATATAGTATCACGGCTAAGCAAATTTGCTCTTCTTCATACTGAACATTCTGGCCAGATCACCCTCTGAATTTCTCTCTAGAGCCCAAATATGTTTGGATGGCAATCCTTCCCATTCTTTATTTGAGGTAATGGTTTGCCTCACGCCTGGATTTGGCTAATAAAGGTCATTTTCTAAGGATCTCCTAGAGTTGTCCACAGATTCAACAACAGAGTCATAGCCCCTGAAGCCCAGAATGAATAGCAAGACCCAACCTTTAGGGGAAGTGGGTGTACCCCAATCACCATCTCATGAAACTCTTTGATTGATGTTCCATGTATCGAACGACGGCGCTGCACTGCACACGTTACATACCACCATTTCTCCAATGCACTCGGGCTTTCCAAAGAGCTCACATCCTAACATAAAAGCTGTTTTTAAAGCACTTGCTCTGTACTAGGCGCTGAACTGAGCTCTCCAGATGGGTTGTCCCATTGTATCCTCCCTACAACCACGTGAGGTAGGCACCATTATTATCTTTCTTTTACAGTAAGAGGACTTAAGCTAAGGGGGGTGGTATGAGTTATCCCACGCAGATGATAAAGTGTAGAGCTACAATTTGAACCCAAATAAGTTGGATTCCAAAGCTCATGTTTCACACACCTCACTCTATAGTTTTTGAATTACACACCCCAGCTGTAATGAAGTCAATACAGTGTCAGTTTAAAATTACTTTCCCATATGATATTCCGAATCTTCACAGGGTCTGAACTCCCCCAGAGAGAGGCAAAACCTACATCTGAGGATGATCCCAAATACACCTTGGACACCTAGTGCAATGTCACACCTAATCTGTGTGTTCCGTAGAATCTTTCCAGGTCAGAAACTACAGGGTTAATCTCTTCTAGCTCCATAGAATCTGAGATCCGATCCCTGTCCTTGTAATTATTGAACATAGTGCCCTCTTCATAAAGTAGACACTCATTATGTTTATTCAATCTTTTTAAAAAGATTTTATTTATTTATTTTTAGAGGGGCAGGGAGGCAGAAAGAGAGGGGAGAAACATCAATGTGGGTTGCCTCTCACGCACCCCCTACTGGGGACCTGGTCCGCAACCCAGGCACATGCCCTGACTGGGAATCGAACCTGCGACCCTTTGGTTTGCAGGCCAGTGCTCAATCCACTGAGCTACACCAGCCAGGGTTGTTTATTCAATCTTGATAAAAGGCAATGAAAACGATGTATTGGGATGAAAAAGGATATGGTATTTTGTTTTATTTGTTTGCTTTGCTTTTTCCCCTCATGACAGTTAAAGAACAAGAATGCTCCGAGGCTCTGGGATGCTTTCACCACTACAACAGTGGCAAAAAACAAGATTAAGCCAGAGAGAACATAGAGACAGAGCATGTGAAGTTAACACATTAAACCAACCAAGGGGATGCCAGAGGCCTCCTAAGCTGATGGTGAAGCCTGACATGCCCTCTGCTCTCCTGAGCATTTAGAAGATGAGGAACTTGGCCATCCGTGAGGTTGTGGGGAGGCGGGAGTGCAGTGGGAGGCTGATGCATGGCGTGTCACGTGGTGGCCTACAGCTGCCTTGGGTACAGTTCCTAATGGCACCCTGTGCTGAAGACTCTGCAGTATCAGCTTTCTTCCACACACATAACTGTTTCCACAGTGTTTGACCATACATTCCAGGAGCGTCTCTCAAGGTGTGCATTTCTTTCACAGTTTGGAATCAATGCGCCACTCTCTTTTTGCCAAGAAATGTGCAATTTTGATAGGAAACAGGATCAGGGAAGTTACACTTTTGACAGCCATGGCAGACCCATGCACCCAGAAGACGCGAATCTACGAATGACTATCATGCTAGCCTGGCACAGTGACTAAAGGCCTCACCTCTTGGAATTAGAGACTCCAGTGCCTCACTTTGCCAGCCATATAAAATCAGACACATTATTTAACTTTTAGGCTTCGGTTTTCTTACCTTCAAAATGAGGAAAATAATGGAAACACCTTATAGAATTACTATACTATTTTAGCAAGATAATGTATGTCTGGTATATGGCAAGCGTTAAAAATCCCTGCCTGTCCCTCCTTCTTCTTTCCACTCTCCACTTTCTCTCTACTCTATAACCAATCCCCTCGTTTTTTCCTCCATGCTATACTTATCATTTTTTGTACCCCCGCCACTGAAATTTGAGATGGTGACCTCAGAAGTCATAACCAGCTTGGTTGCATTGCCTTCAAATTTAGAGTCATTTTATGAAAGGTATGGCCCATCTCTACAAGGGAATACTATACAGCCATAAAAAGATGAAATACTGCTATTTGTGCAGGATCTTGAAAATATTATGCTAAGTGAATTAAGTCCAGCAGAAAAGGACAAGAACTGTACAATTTCACTCATATGTGGGATATAAAACAAAAAGCAACAAAAGAACAAACAAAAGAAATAAACAAACCAAAAAAAAAACAACTCACAGATACAGACTACGGTGTGGTCATTACCCGAGGGGAAGAGGGGGTAGATGGGGGATCAAGACAGAAGAGAGGGTCGAATATATGGTGATGGAAGGAGACAAGACTGGGCGGTGAGCCCACAATGAAGTATATAGATGTGGTACTATAAAAAGTTGTAAAGCTGAAATTTATATAATGCTATTAACCAATGTTATCCCAATAAATTTAACTTACAAATTTAGAGTCATTTACTTGTCCTTGATCAAAGTGTCTTATGAAGACCCATGCACAGGCACCAGAGTCCTGCAACATGACACTACGAGACATGATGCATTCCCAATCCACAACTTTACAGAACTCAGGGCCAAACCCCAGCCAATCCCAGGCAGGGATAGATGGATGTAATGTATACTTAGTGGTAATACATACCGAAGCTCTCTGGTCAGTGCATGACTCGGGGGTTCAGAAAAGTGCAGAAACGAAACTGGTGGAGTGTGTTGGCATGCCTGCCAGGTCAGGTGGTGGAGGGCTGGTAGGAGGTCATGGGTGTTTATTTTTAATGAATGGATTAGTTACTTAGTGATAAATCAATTAATTAATGACAAATTGACTAAGTTTTGAGCAACGATTATATCAGGTATCATCTTAGGTACCTTACAGGACTCTGTGGTAGATGGGAAGTCAGTTTAGTAAGTGTAGACATGTCAGAATCACCTGGGAAGCCTGATAAAGTGAAGATGCCCCAGCTCCAGGGGCAAATGATTCTGACTCAGTTGATCTGGGGTGGGACAGGGAACATCCTAGGTTAAACTTTGAAAGGATAATGGAGGATCTACACTCTGAGAGATTGTGCCTTAGAGGACAGGGAGGGATGGCACCTGGCCTCCTCTGAAATATAAGAGCCAGTGCCTGTCTTCCATAAATGAAGGTCATCGGTGAGAGGAGGCAGGTAGTGTAATGGGGAGCTCTGGCTCTAGGCTCAGCAGGTCCAAACTGCCTTTGTCCTGACCAACTTTGTGAGCTTGGACAAGTCAGGGTTTCTCTCAGAGCTTTGGTTTACCCCTCTGAAAGTCTCTTTTAGCAAGAATGTTGGTGGATGTCGTGGAGAGATCTCTCGGGTTAATGTGCTCACTTGTGGAGAATACAAACCACCCTCACAATGCCTTGTTTGGCGAGAGGCAAGAACTTAAAAGCTCAAAGTATGACACCTAATAGCCAACACAACAAACCCCCTTGCTGAGGTCTTTTCTACCAGTTGTATCTCTCCTTACAAATGAAAACTGGTTAAGTTTCAAAGCCTCACTGAGATGACCACCCTATAACCTACGTTTCTTCTCACTTGATAACCACTGTCTGTCAAATTTTTCCTGGAACTTCTGAGAGGTGGTTCCAGCTCTTCCCACTGCCTTTAATTGGGGATGTCTCCATTGTTGTTCACAACGCTCCATCTCCAGGCCCCAAACTCTCCACCCCAGAGTCACTTTTTACTTTTCTTCCCACCTCCAGTTGGTTTCCAGGCTCTGTCCATTTTTCTTCTACAGTGGTGCTTTCATTTCTGTCCCCTGCCATTTCGTGATCACTGTAGTCCAAGCCGCTGTCGCCCCCGGCCAGGACCGCTAGACGGCCTCCTCACTGCTGTCTCAGTTTCCTCCTCTGGACCTGCTATCAGTGCCCCATGCGACAGTTGTCTTTGTGAACATGCATCTCTGCATTAAATAAAACACAAATCCTCTCCACCTGTATACACCCAGCCTTTGTTCATTTCTAAGAGCTCTCTCGTGCCGCTCTCCCATTTTCTGAAGGTCTTTTTGTCCCTCAAACATTGTAGTTCTTCCTCTCTAAAGATGTTTGGCTGTGACGTTCTTCCTCCTGTCTTGGCATGATCCTGTCATTAAAAGTTCTGCTTAAATGTCACCTATTCCTGGAGCACCTATCACTCTCTGTTTGAATTATCTGACTTGCATGGGGCATTTTCTCATTTATCTAAACAGTTATTTGTGTCTGTTTCATCTCAACTAGAATGGAAGCTCTATGAAAACAGCCCTTGTTTGCCCTGCTTATCATCGAATCCCCCATGGCAAAGCAGAGTGGGCACTCAATATACATCTGTCATGTGAACCATAAAACCGTTACGACTTCTCTAGCGCCTACGTGCTCTGAGCCTTTCTAGATCTTGTGAGTCTGGGGCTGTCTCATCCACCTTATTTTCTCCTCACTAATTCCAAAGTTGGCGTAGCTTCCAAGCTATTCACTCCCTGTTCCCTCTCTGTCCCATCTCATTTCTTTCCCCCTGGGGGAAATAAGACACAGATAAATGACGTTCCCAAGGTTCCCTAGCCAAGGAGTAGCAGAGGTGACGTTCAAACTGTTACTTCTGATGCCAAAACCCAGTGCAACGTGCAGGGCTTCATTTTTACCCCCAAGCCTAAATTCAGGAACCAAAACAACAGAACAGCCATGTGTTGGGAATAGTCCATAGGTGCAGGTGTGGTCTGAGCCTGAGCCAGTTTTCCTCTTGTTTTTGACACTAAAGTTTCTCTCAGGAACACCTGAATGACTGGCTGCCTCTCTTCCTGCTTTTCCAATATATACATTTTTTTTCACTGCTTATACTGAGCTTTCCTTACTTGGGGGTCCTGTAACATATTCTGTAAGCTCTTGTTTGGATCTGAATGTCCCTCGAATACGTGTTTCATGTACAATAGAAAGAGCAAAATTCTAGATTACCGTTAAGTATTAATCTCAGATTTCCATATCATGAAGTTGTCATACTCTCAGTCCTCATGCACAAAATAGTTTTCAGCATGGAGAATGGGAAATAGAGAATAATGAGGCCCATGTGTCAGGCAAAGTATTTACTGACACTCACTGGAAACTCAGAAGATAAAGCATCACTGCAGATGGCAGCTTGGCCCTGCCCAGCATAAAACTCACATCGTTCTAGAGATGATTTCAGTGGCAAAGGTCTGTGACCCCAAACACTTTAAATGATGCCACTTACATATTCGCCATCAGCATTTTTTCTCCCTTGAGAGATTTGTTTCTGTCGTAGGCTGAGAAGCTTCAACATACATGTTTTTGTTGTTGCATTTTTTTAAATAACAATTTTTAGCTCTTGAACTAAGCGTGGAACAATAATGTGGAACAAAAACACCTGCCAGAATCAGAGAATCAGAGGACATGCTACCTAACAATGGTTATCTTAAGATCAACTTGAATGCTGCATTTTTTTTTTCTTAATGTTTACATGCCAAAGGATAGCCTCTATTCCGTAGGCATTTTCTGGCCTTGCTTACCGCATGTCAACTCTAATGAACAGCTCATTGCCTGGATGTCCGTTCTTTTCTCCTCAGCGCGGAACACTTTGCAGGGAGATGTCTAAAGACAAATATCTAAACTTACTCGATTTAGGCAGCTTCCAGCTCCTCAATTTAATTGCATTACACGTCTATAAGCAGGGAGCAATTTACTCTGAAGTGGTACTTAGGCATTATTCCTCTTGGCTTCTCCAGGAAGCACTTGGGCTAAATTTCTATTTAATGTATGCTGGCTTTGGAACATAAGTACAAATAGCGGGATGTGTATTAACGTTTTAATTATGTGGCGATCCTCTGTTTGAAAATGAATCCGGGGTGGACACCGACTTTAATTCCTCTTAACCATGAAAAACACTTTTCTGGCCATCTTGTGCATTCATCAGTCTCTTGAAATGTGTGTCCACATCAGCTTGCGGCAGGAAAATGGAGCCAATTTAGTGAGTTATGCCATTTCCAGGGCTGCATTATCTTTGTATCATTCTCAGTGTTTAATAAGTGCTAACAAGAAGGCAAGCACTTCCATTTAATTAAAGTAATATATCATTTTTAATAATTAGTCATAATTAAGGTGAATAATTAGCTAGGAAAGATATGAAAAATATACATTCTAGATAAAACTTAAAGCCACATTTTAAAAGTCCAAAATAAACTCTTGAGGGTCTTGTGTAGCTTTAAGTGTGATATAATTTATGTAATGAAATAAATCTAGTAAAACATTTAGAGGGACTGTGAATAATGAGTTGAGATAGGATTAGTTTAATTAGTTTACTGAAATGTAGTCTTCATAGTAGCTGAGTGTGACACAGTGGCTTTTGTCAGTTCAGATAAAAAAAGAGGTAATTAGTCCCTATTCAAATATATTGTTTTATTGTTTTCTCAAAATAGGTTGAATTTTATTTTCGGTGCCAATCTAAGGCCAACTTTCAACTAGTTCAATGCTATAAGACAAGGTCGCCCTTTACACAGCTCAAGAGCCCAACTGATCCCTTGAAAGTAGTGGTTCTTGGGAGGGGGGGATTTTGCCCCCAGGGGGACATTTATCAAGGCCTGAGGACATTTTGGGTCATCGCAAGGGAGGGCGATGTGCAATGGGCACCTAATGGGTGAAGGTAGTCACCCACACAGAGAATTATGCATTCCAAAGCGTCAGTACTGCCACGGGTGAGAACCTGACTGTAAATGGTAAACACAGCATCGAACTGTCCACGCCCGCGATTAGTGAAATGTGTGCCCACTGCCCAATGCAATCCCAAACTGGCATCGCAATACATCTGCATTTCGCGTGTGAGGGAAAAACCCTTATCTACTAAATGTTATAAAAATTTAAAAATAATAACAAAAGCATCCCCCAAATAATAAATCTTGTCACAATGAGAGAAAAAAGGATACTCAAAACCGCAACACCTATTTAGGGGACCTTCATGTCATGGAATACTGTGAAGCCATTAAAAAATAAGTTTAATGAAATGGAATATGCTTTAATATAACATTTTATGGCTAAATCAAAGGTTATAAACCAATGTGTACCATATGGAGCCATATTTGCAGCTATATATTTTACAAATATGTTCATTCATTGAAAAAAGCATCAGGAATTTCTGAAACAATAGTAGGAGTTACTTGTACATGAGTGCCAAGACTGCTTGTTTCAAATATTAACTTTTTACCCAAATCGCTTATTGCATTTTACCATTTTCCTCACAAGTTAAATGCATTGCTAGCGTGCTAAAGCAATAATACAGGTTAAAAAGGAAACAAAGAGGAAGTCGAGGTCTGACTCAAGGCCTTTGAAAGGAGCCCTGAGCGAGGGTTCCGTGAGAGGAGTGTAATGTGGGACAAGTTCATGTTCCCAGAACAGTCCCCATTCACTCGGATTTGAAGTCAAAATACCAGGCTTGGTGGATGAGGCATGACCTCCTGAATGTTTCCATGAACTATGACCTCAATATTAAATAGTCAGATGGAGAAAATACTTAGAAAGTACTTCAAGCTAGAAAGACTTGCACATACCTGTCTATCTCCTCTGGTAAGTGTGGAAATTCCACATCCCACCTTCAAAATATTGCTCTTTGTGTATTTCCCTTCATGTTTTAGTGGTGACATTTATAAAGCCCGTGATTCTAGAAAATCACTAACATGTTGGAAGAGGAGTCTGGCAAGAGAGGGGAGACCCCAGGCTTACATTAATCTGAATTTCTTGTTGAAGGTTTTTAGCTGTTATTTTTCTTTTCCCCAGAGAATAAATTTCTGGCTATGGCTACACGGTCACTGGATACTCAGATAAAAACCAAAATAACTCAAAAGACATCTGGGTGTTTGTCCTAGCGAAGGCCTAACATTTGGATGACCAATTGCGGAAGCTGAAGTTTGACTTAAAAGCAGCCCAGGATTTGTAAAGAGTATTTTGTTGTTGCTGTTGTTTGCAAATATACTTATCTAGCAATAGGGGAACAGGTTAAACAAATTACATAGAAATATGATTCCTAGGCAGGTGTTATTAGACTGAGTTGGATAATTTATAGTACTGACATTAAAAGATTTACATACTATTTTTAAGTGGTGACAGAAAGTCACAGATTATTATATTAAGTGTGTATGTTCTAAACATGTGCATTTTGAATGTGCACAGAAACAGAGAGACAGAAGAAGGGTGGGAGAAAAGGAGTGAGACCCGTGGTTTTTCTTTGTACACTTCTATGCTGTGAGTATGGCGAATACAAGAGGTCTGTCTGGAAAAAGCCCAGCCATTGTTAATATAACAAGAAAGGTTTCTGTGACATCGATGTGACCTGGCAGCCAAGGAGAGTGGGCTGGAATGCGCATGTGTGTAAACAATGACAGCTTTGCTGTGCTAGTCAGTGGGGTTGGTAGATGCTGTTGAGTGAGCGTATGTACTGTGTGGCCATCGCATGCAAAGTGACTGAGCGAGTAGAACGAGAAATCACCATCAAATTTTGCATTAAGCTTGAATGTTCTTCTGTGGAAACTATTCGGATGATTCAGAAAGCCACAGCTATGGGCAACTGGTGACTGGTATCTTCATCAAGGCAATGTGTCTGCTCATGCATCATGTCTGATACAGAGTTTTTTTGGTGAAACATCAAATCACCACAGTGACTGAGCCTCTCTACAGCCCAGATTTGGCACCCTGTGACTTCTGGCTTTTCCCAGAACTAAAATCACCTTTGAAAGGGAAGAGATTTCAGACCGTCGATGAGATTCAGGAAAATACGATGGGGCAGCTGATGGCTATTAAAACTGTGTGAGGTCCCAAGGTGCCTACTTTGAAGGGGACTGAGGTGTCATTGTCCTCAGTCCCCTTCAAATATGTACAATGTTTCTTGTATCTTGTATCTCCTTCAATAAATGTCTCTAGTTATCATATTACATGGGTGGATATTTTCTGGACAGACCATATACATACACACACACACACACACACACACACACGCACACATGTGTGTATGTCTATAGATGTGTGTGTATGGGTATATATGTATATATAGTCATATCAGAGCATGTGTTACTTTAAAAACATACCATGATATCTATTGCTCAGACATACCAAATGGTATACAAAAATGCACAAACCCATCCATGCAAACACTTCCAGCTTAAGTAATAAAAAACTTCCAGCAATGTCAAATTCCTAGTCTGAAATCCTCCTCCAATGTATCTGTCCCTAATCTTTATAAGCAATCAATCAGTATTTTGGGTTTTGCAGTTTCGTTTTTGTCTGTATATGTGTACCACATATGTATGTGTTCCTAAATGGCATAGGGTACTAAACCTATAGCACGTGATAAATTTATGAATAAGTTATCTTTTCTGCCTTGCATTGTTCATGTAAGGTAATATTGGCTAGAACGAATGTCTTATTATACATATATATATAGCTCTAATTCATTCATTCATTTCCGTGGCTCTATAGGAGTCCAGCGTGCACAAGTGTTTTATTTTCTTATTCTCTTCAATTAAGCTATTTCTGAATTTTTGGTCAATAAAATCAGAATAAAATTTCTGAATTTTTGGTCAAAAAGATGGGGGCCTATTTTTATTATTTAAAAACTATCTAAAATATAAAATTTTCAATAGGAAGAGGCAAGACACAGGTATCATCAAAGCTCTTTACTTTTATGATGAAACAGGAATATTAAATCTCATTCCATCTCAGTGCTTCTCTCTTCCAAACACTCACCTCAGCCCTGGAGAGCTCACTACAGTTACTGCTGTCAACACCACCAACACCAGTTACTGTTTATTGGAAGCTTCTGATGAACTAGGAACACACACAGCATTAGAGCTCCATGTGATATGTCCTGTGAATATTTCCATTTAAGTTCAGAGAATACATACCTAGTTTACAGTCTACTGGATTCTAAATACCGGTGGGACTTTTCTAAGGTTCCTCTGTTACTCTATTGTGTCTGTCAGGGTAATGCTAACCCATGGCTCCCGCTCCTAACAATACACCATCCTGCTGCTTTGGCTGGGTCTGTCATGGCCCAGCAAGAAGAATGGCCAGGAATGAGGCCGAATTAGCAGCTTGCCCAACACCAGTGTCCATGACCTGCTGTACCAATCAGCCATTGAGAAAAGCTGCAAAGAGCTCACCAGAGAAAGTCTGGGTGCTGGTGAGAGGAAATGCCTGGAAAATAAAAGGCTATTGGGAGGTCTTCAAACTGAACTTCCACTGAGTATCCCTCACGCAACGGAAGACAATGAGCCCAGTGCTGTTCCCAGCACCCTGTCCCAGTCTGAATCCATCCCTGGGTCAGAATTGCTACTGGCTTGGAACAAATGCTGTATCCAGTTGGAAAATCACCGAAGAGAAATGTTGCACTCGTACAAGCCAGCTCAGGAGGCTTGAAGAGTAAAGCAGTTCTAGAATGAATCTGGACTTGGCCATCACTGCCACACCTCTTCCTTATTCCGGACTGGACTCTCCAGTGAACTTCCAGGTAAGGATGGCAAATGTAGAATTCGATTCCCTCCACCTTTGAACTTAAAAGATGGGGGCCTCCTCATCATCTGTACATTTCCCTTGTCCACCTCCCCCAGGAGATGTTCTGGGCAAACCTTATCAAGGCATGACAAAACTTCTTACTCACTGAGCATCAAGTTCGGTACCTGTATTTTGCCCAATAACGCTCTTCTTGATCTGGCTCATCTACTTCTCAGTCTCTCTTTCCTGCCACCTGCCTTCGAACCCACAACCGCTGGCTACCAGAGCCTCTTCTCTCTTTTTCAGACATGTCGAGTGTATTCTAACTTCAGACACTTTGCAGATTCTGTTCCCTAGAATGCTCTTCCTTCACACATTCATCTGGTTGGTTCCTTCCTGGCATTCATATCTCAGCAGAAATGTCACCTTCTCAGACCTTCCCTAAATCTCCGAACTAAGAAACACTAAATCCCTAGTTGGTCTTTCATCGCCTGGTTGTATTTCTCCGCATTGCCCCTGTTATTTTCAGCTTCCTTTTCTCTGTTTCTCCCCAAATTTACATTCCACAAGAGCAGGAACCTGGACTTTTTATTCATCATGGTGTCCCTGGGGCCGGAAATAGTTCCTAGAGCATGGAGAGGCTCTCACTAACGCGTGGAGAATGACTTAATACCTGCATAAATAATGTATCGCCTTTCAAATATTTAAATGCGATAAAGTTCTACTGATAAAGAGTAATTTCACAGAAAATTCTAAAATATTTTCTGTACTCTGCAAATAAGCAAAGGGGTTTATATCCTCCTTAGGCTGTTACCATAGTATTTTTCCCCAAATGATTGATTTGCAAGCAGAACTGTCATATTCAATATGTCTTAATGATGAAATAATTCTTCAGAAACTCTTCCTGTGTGTCACCTGCAGTGACATGCAAAGAATGTAAACAGGCTTGGTTCCTGTGAATGAGACATCTGGTGATTGATTCAGTTCAGAAATGCATTCTGTCACCTCCCTTGTGTCATATTTGGCTCCTTGTGTCCCGATGCCATTAGCCCAAGAGCCACTGGAGGTAATCGATGTGTACAAGAACACTGCGGGTTGAGGAATTCTTCATGAGCTGAGTAGAACATAGTCGAGAATTGTTTTTAATATTTAAGCTGATAGAAAAAGGTAATTCCCCAAGTATTAGAGTACCTTCGTGGAAATAAAAGTGAAATTTGGAAGTTCTTTAACTTGAAACATTTCATGTCTCCCATTACTTCTGTAGAAAGCTTTATAAGGACCTATGGGAATCCCTGCTTTTTTAGCAAATCACACAATGCTTCTGGATGTCAAAGGATGTTACCTCTGTCTGTCGTATGGACTCTTGTCAGTCCTCCATACAACACATGTGCATGTACTGGGGGTCTCCTTGCACTGGCCCCTCCCAGGGAGCTAGCCCAACTCTAGCACAGAAGTTTTATGTTCCAAGAGAGATGACTGGTGCTTTCAATGATTCTGAAGTCCATACACTCCCTACTGCAAGGCATACAGCAAAGACAAACACAGTCCCTGCACTGATGGTTCAACTTTCATGTTATTTAAGAGTCTAAAAACTGGATTAATTATACTATACTTCAGAAAAAAAATTCCTTTGCTGCAAGGGCCATGAAAACAAAATGCACTGATGATCTTTAAATGACCCAGAAACCAAGATAATTATAGTTGTAATTAATTACATAACATTATGTCCCATGGTAGTCGGCTAGAGGTCTAACCCAGAAAATTCTAAGGTTGGAAAATTTGAATTTAGAGACTTATCGCAGCACAGCTCCCAGGTGAGCACTCACCAATTCCTAATCTTTCTGCCAGCGTGTTTGACCTCAGGCAAAAATCACTTAACCTGCTCTTATCTCCCATGCTCATCTGTAAAATGGGGATGGGAGTCCTCGACCCCTCGAGGGAGGCGCTGTGTTGAGCCATATATTAATGATTTCAAATAAAATGATTTCACGCAGAACACATTTGAGGAATTTTAATGAGGCTAAGTTGCTAATACCATGTAATAGTATGAAGAGCCAGTATGTAAACGCCAAGATGATGCTCTGTTTATCAGAATTTTTTCTAAAATAGCTTTTATTGTACCACATCAACTTGGTGTATTTCTTGACAAGTAAGACTGCAAGACTATACACACACGCACACACCCACATAATATATACACATACATATGTATATATATAAACATATACATGTAGGCATGTATACACATATATTCCAAAAATGCAATGACTGCTTGTATACTGAATATTTATATTATCTTACATTATTTTAGAAAAGCGTTTTAAAATGCATATCCCATTTTTTGCAATGCATTGTTTTACAACAATAAAAAATAAAACCAAACTTCACTTCTCAGCCTAGGGCATGGAACCCAAGGTTGTGGGATGCATGGATGGCCTGCTAATGGCTCCAGCTCTTGGCTCTACCTACAGAATGCATGTCTTTCTCTTTGTTTTAAAGCCAGGATACATGCACAAGATTTTCTCTTTGCAAATCACTTATATCAGAATATCTGTCCACAATGATCCTAGATAATGATAAAATGTTGCTAGCGTCATATTAAAAAGTAGATTAAAATAATTCACAAAAGCATGGCGAGAAAAGTAATGGAGTAAAAGAAGAAGATAGTATGAGAAGGAGAGAGAGAGAGAGAGCGAGCGAGAGAGCATTCATTTGATTTGTTACTTCATGTGTTTGTAGGTAAGGTGTCCTCAGGATAAACTTTATCAGAACAACAAAGGATACAGTATTTCAACCAGAATAATTTTCAGTAACTGCTAATGGTAGGCATCTTTCCAGAAGGAACTGGGAGAATCAAGAAGGGCAAAAACACCTTTGTTGAACTCACACAAGAATGAATAAACACAGCCCATTTGTCCGCCTCTAAAGAAAACACCCGTAATAGGGGATCTCAGTACTAGTCTCACTTTTATGGGGTGGAGATTCAATAGCCCCTGAAGTCATCTTTGTACTCTTACCCCCCAAATGGGGCTCCTGGATATTAGGTTTTAATTTACCCTAAGAAGACATTGCTTTAATTATCCGAACTAAAACGATCTTGGACTCAAAAGTATCCTGAGGCTGATAAGATAAGGCAGTGGAAAGACTTCAAGTATTGGAATGAGGTAGTGCCGGCTTCGAATGTTGACTCAGTTATTCAGTAGTTAGCAATGTGGCCACAGAAGTAATTTTATTTCTCTGAGAGTCAGTGTCTTTATCTTAGGGTATGAATAAGGATATTATTCTCCTGAGGTTATTGAAAAGATTAATTAGAATAATACATGCAAGGTATCTGGCTTGATGCCTGAAACCGGGTAGGAACCAAAAATGTTCTTTTCCCTCCTCAAGCACACACATGGACTTATTCACTCTAATAAAGTGACAACGGACAAACCTTGTGAAGATCTGCACATCTCTTTCCGCCAATACATATGTAATACATGCTAATTTAAATGACCCCACATTACATTTAGATGCATTCTACATGGAATGAAAAGAATGCAATCATTTTGCTATTTTAAAACACCCAGTTGTTTGAGATCATGGCAGCGAGTGTACAGATCTCCAGGATATCTGATGTTGTACAAACAAAGCCATTAAAAGATTGCTGGGAGCAAAAGAGCATGACTAAGTACATGTTGGAAACAAAAAAGTGAAATTTATACATATTTCTAGAAGATCCCCATAGTTTTTGTTATTACTTTTTATTTTAGTGTGTACATGACGTCACCCCTCGGTCCCACGCAAACTAACCTTTCTGCCAGGTTAATGTTGCAGCAGTCAAGTGGAGGGGGGATTAGGGTCGGTAAGAGTCAGGTGTATTCCTGGAGTCAAAAGCATTAATATACATATTGGCTTAAGGCTAGAGTCTGCTGGATACACTTGTGCCATATCTCGGAACCCAAGCCCTAATGAATTATTTAACACAGCAGAATAATCCAGCATAACTAGGAATAAGCAAACACCCATTTGAGGGGAATGTTGCAAAGAAGGCAGACAGGGATAGGTGACGGTAACCTACAGTGTGCTGAATATTGTGCCAAGTTAATTTCCAGAAGCACCCAATGAATGACTTGATGTCAGTTCCCTTTTATGGAGAAAACACCGACGTTCCCAAAGAGATAAGGAATAGGATGCCATAGGATGGTAAATATTTAAGCTCCCATTGAAGCCCAGCTCTGTCTGTCCCCGAAATCCCACATCCCACACTATGTCCACTGCCTCAGAACATCTGTGGACCCCACTGCTACCGTAAAGGACCAGGCACTGGCCCTTCTCTCCACTCATCAGAGCTGCAGAAATGCTCGTGCTGTGTCTGGGTCTGTATCTGTCTCTCCATGTGTGTCTCAGAAAGATACTTTATCTTTCAAGTTTTATGGCTCATATCTGTGACTAAAATATCATTTATGACAATTCCCATCTGCTAAGCTTCAAAAGTGATATAGTTTCATTGCAAAGGGCTGCTACGGAGGACCTAAGTTACAAGCCAAGCGTCGAACGGAATCAGAATGCACGTGAACTCCACCTCACAGGAAGCTGAGGTTCTTTCAAAGAGGTCCATTTCTTGACATAGGCTGCTCTGTGAACGGGTCAGGGCCCCGAAACGGAGGGCCTCCTGGCTTCGTCTGGAACAGAGCAAAGACCGGGCTCCTGCAGCCCACGCAGGTTGACCCCGTTTCTTATTCCGAGCAGGAAAGCGGAAGGCCTGCTTCCTCTGTCATTCTCTGACAGTTATAGACTAGCCATGCACCTTATTAAAGATTAACGTTTGCCCGGGCACTCTCTTTTGGCCATCTCCTGTTCACAGTCCGGCATTTATTACAAAGGGACTGGGGATGAATGCCATCCACTCTGCCAGGCACATCACAGAAGGCACATCTCTGAGTGGTCCTACAAAACTGAGAAAAGAGACAGCAATGTAGAACTGCCTTCCGCCTCCTGTCCCAGGATCTTCGTGCCTCTTAATTCTGTGCAGTGGCTTTGCTTTAAGACCACCTTTATTTCATTTTATGATAACACTTATTGTGGGCTTTTTTTCTTTCCTTGTTTTTTAAAAAAGATTTTATTTATTTATTTTTAGAGAGAGGGGAAAGGAACAAGAAAGAGAGGGAGGGAAACATCGATTGGTTGCCTCTCGGACGCTTCCTGGCCAGGGAATGAACTTGCAACCCAGGCGTGTGCCCTGACCAGGAATCAAATTGGTAGCCTTTCACTTTGTGGAATGGTGCCCAGCCAATTAAGCCACACCTGTCAGGGCTACTGCGGTCTTTTTTCTAATTTCAAATGTAACACATATTCCCTGTAGTAAATTTCAAAACCGTAGAAAAGCTAAAATGAAGGTAAGACTAGAACTAGGATACTCTTCATATTTTCGAGTAGATCTTTCTGTCTCTCTCCTCTCTTTCTTCTTACTTCTTCCCTCCTTCCAAAAAAAGTCGTTTTCATATACAAGTTTTCTGTCAATCCCAAATAGCCAAAATAAATAACCCTAAATTTTTTATGGGAGGATGGGCAAAGAATCCCTGTTTTGCAGGCCGCCATTCCTCTGTTTATCACCCACAGCAGGCATTGCCAATTGATTGTGAACTACCTCCTTCCTGAGTCAGACAAAGCGTCAAGCAGCCACTACTAATCAATCAGTGCTGGCACAAGATGTGAATCCTCTTTCTACGTATAGTCCCTACCCTCAAGGAACTTACACTCTAACTTTGGTAGCAAAACTAACAAAGAGGAGAATTTCAAGCAAAACAGTATTATGTAGACACATATTAGATGCCTGATACAGACTCAGTAGCTGTTGCTTCTCCCCAAGAGAGTGGGCATTGCTTCCTTTTGAGTCAGGGATCAGTTGGTTAACCCCTCCATTGAGGGACTTGGACTGCACATTGGCTATGCTTCCTCATGGGAATCCCAGTGTGGAGGCCCTGCCTTTACACCCTGCAGTGAACCCAGCACACCGTCAGAGGTACAGGCAAGGACTCCAAATAGTAGATGCTCAATGAATGCAATTTTTTTCTTTCTTTTCAGGTACCTTAAAATAGAATGTCTGTATTAATAGTGAGAAAGTGATGCGAACTGGGTTGCACTCTGTACAGAAGGAAGTAAGTTTAGAATCTCATCTTTCAAAAGTAAGTTGTGGACCAACTTTTGACTCAGTAATCAAACTGCTAAAAAATTAGCATGCCTGTAAAATTTAACTAAGGTATACATCCACGTTTTATTTATAGATCTCTCTGCACACAGGCAATTCCGTGTACACATACTTGATATTGATGTTTATAATAGAAAAATAAGCAATCGAAGAGTTCATTAAGGGGACCAATTAAGTAAGGTATGTCACAAGCATATAATGGAGGACAATTGAAGGAGTGAGGACCGCCAGCATGTATAATATGACAAACTCTCTATGGCACATTGGTAAGTAAATTAAAGCAAGATCAAAGGAAAACAGAGTTTACAGTCTGATGCTTTTGTGAAAATAAAATACATCTACACATACACACACACACACACGTGTGTGTGAGGTCTGTTCAGAAAGTATCCATCCATGTAACATGAAAAAGAGAAATGTTTATTGAAAAAGATACAAGACAAGAAACATTGTACACAAGACAATGATGCCTCAGTCCCCTTCAAAGTAGGCCCCTTGGGACCCCCCACAGTTCTCCTAATCACCATCAGCTGCCCTGTTGTATTTTCCTGAATCTCATCAGTGGTCTGAAATCTCTTCCCTTTCAAAGGTGATTTTAGTTTTGGGAAAAAGCCAGAAGTCGCAGGGTCCCAAATTTGGGAGTCCAGTCACCTGGATGACTTGATGTTTTGCCAAAAACCTCTGCATGAGATGTGATGTGTGAGTGGGCACGTTGTTGTGATGAAGCCGCCAATCACCAGTGGCCCATAGCTGTGGCCTTCTGAGCCATCTGAATAGTTTCCACAGAGGAATGTTCAAGCTTAACTCAAAATTTGATGCAGATTTGTTGCTTTATCTACTGAGTCATTTTGAATGAGATGACCACACTGTACACGTGCTCACTCAAAGTTGTCTACTGTCTCCACTGACTAGTATAGTGAAGTCGTCATTGTTCACACATGTGCATGCAAGCTACCCTCCTTGGCTGCCGGGTTACATCGATGTCCTCCACACTGGTCTTGTTATGTTAACAATGGCTGGACTTTTTCCAGACAGACCTCATATATTGAATAGGTCCATATTTATACATGTTGTGTCCCTCTCCCCCCATCCCTTACTTCCAGTGAGTATACCCAATAAGCCATTGATAATGATGAGCTTTAGTTAGAATTGAAATTCAGAGATAGGGTTTATCTTTCCTTTCCTTCCGCTAGCATCGGTGCCATTTGAATTATAAATTGTGGTCATGTAGCCCTTTAATATTTAAAAAAAGTTTACAGTTGTTCTGGCTCATGGGATTGTGGCCAACTTATTTGCTTTTCGAGTCTTCATGAAAAACATGTAACCCATAAACGTATTGTAAAGAAGCAAATTATGGGCTTCGCATGGAGTATGATCTGAGCGGGAGGAGGTCAGAAGGAGAAGAGCAAGGTAGGCCTTGGCATCTATTAAAACATCAGAAAGGCTTCTAAAACCTGCATAAGGCTGAAGGTTTTAGGAAGAGAGAAGAACAAAATATAGGCAAGTGAAAAATACAGAGACATCTGTCCAGCTAACACACCTATTCTGCTGATGCAGAAATCCCCCTTTTGGGGGTTTGCTTCTGGGGTCACTGTGCATTAGTATTCTACTCACCACTGCTGCAGTCACCATTTCTCTCCATTTCTTTTTGACCTCAAGCATTTTATGCATAAATGTCAGTGTTCCTTGCAATTAATCATGCCTACCACAGACTAATTGTGGACAACAGTCATGCAATTAGCCAAAATGTGTTTCAAATATGCATGAATGTTCAGATAGCACACATTCCAAATCCTCGGGTACCTAAACAGGCAAATTGGCTACTCTGTCACAAATCTCTTTCAAATTCATTGTGAACTAGCAAGATAATCAGATCATAGCTGATGGCATCCATGCCTAGGGTCTGCTAATGAGAAGATGGTATCCTGAAATGCATGCTATGAGCTCAGCAAAACCATATATTTGAAAATATCAAGCATGCCCTTTACAGAAGCTAGAAAGAAGAGGACAGAGAGAGAGACAGAACTTACTGAAGTTGATAAAAATAAAAATGCCTTATATAATTGGAAGACTCTGAATCAGGTACCTGGGTCACATATAATACAATTCAACTACCAATAGCCAAATATGGGTGCAGGGCTATTACCATAGTTAGAAGCAGGTAGTTTCTCCATACCAGCAGGCCATCCTAGACAACATATTTGCTCATTAGTATTTTGTCCTACTATAAGGGAAGAAGGTGACGTAGAGCAGTAATTCTCAGCCAATGGCAATTCTGTCCCCTCCAAGGGCAATTCCACACCCTAGGGAATACTGCCTAGAGGTATTTTGGTTGGCACAAGTAGGGGTACGGTTTCTGCTGGTATCTGGTAGAGGCCAGGAATATTGCTAAGAGACCTTGTAATGCACAGGGCAGCCCCTTTCCCTCAACAAATAATTTTCTGGCCAACATGTCAATAGTGTCAAAGTAGAGATTTGGAGTTATTAAAAAGTCTGGATTCTGGGCTCAGAGAAGATCTAGGTTAGTTGGTGACTTTCACACATAACAGCACTGTGGCTCCAACCAAGTCCCTTAATGTCTGAGAGCCTCAGTTTCGGCCTCTGTAAAGTGGGCATAATACTCTGCACTTTGCAGGGTGGCTGCAAGAATTTGAGAAAATGGCCGTAAAAGCACCTGACTCAGAATAAACCAGAGCTACCATGACCATCGCAATTATTCTCCTTATTTACGTGTTTTTTCAATCACATCACCAACCAGAAACAACATAGACTTCTTGAAGAGTTGTGCTGTTGCTAATCGGGCACCATGGCAAACATACCCCATCCTCCCAGGAATCAACTAGTTTCACTTCAAACAATTGTTACAGTTTGAATCCAATTGACTCCAGACAAAAGTATTGAGATAATCAGCATATTAAAGCGAACACTATAACCATATGTTAATTATGTAAATGATTCATTTTCATCAGCTAGAACCATGTAAAGAGTAACTAGGAATGCAAATGCTGGGAGTTATTAAAAACCTCATTATTATTCATCTTGGTTCCATGCGTGAACGTATCCGTCCAAACAGATGAATTAATAGTGAGAGGGGAGATGAAAGGCTAGAGGGAGAGTCTGCGGGACACCATCTGTCCGCCTTTGCCTCCTGCTCAGGCCTGCGCTTTGCAGAAAAGCTGCAAGAGGCACTGGAGAAAGGTGCTTTGGGCTTCCTCTGGATGGCCTGGTTAGCGTTTCAGAGCTGGAGGAACATCCTGGTTTCTGTTTGTCTGGGTGTGTTTGCTTTTTAAGGTTGGGTGCACGGAATGGAAGCCACTCTGTTATATTAAGCAGACTGTGTGTCTGGATGAACTTCTTCCTCCAATTCATTCCTGAGTTGTGAAAACATTTTTTCTTTTTTTCTCCCCACCTTCATTAAAAGCTTCCACCACCACCACCACATTACGTTCTTCATCATAAAGAGAACTTATTAGTATTCTATGATTATATTACGATGATTTTTAAAAAGATTTTATTTATTTATTTTTAGAGTGAGAGAAAGGGAGGAAGAAAGAGAGGGAGAGAAACATCAACTCGTGAGAGAAACATTAATTCGTTGCCTCTCGCACGAGGCCCAGTTGGGGGCCTGGCCACAACCCGGGCATGTGCCCTGACCCAGAATCGAACCAGTGACCTTTTGCTTTTGTGGGATGATTGTCTGCCAAGTGAGCCATGCTGGTCAGCGCTATATTACTATTATTAATAGTTGATTATTATGTTATGTTACTATTATTACCTATAGCTTATCTGTGCAGGTCCATGTTAAATTCTTTTTCATTTGATTTTTACCATAACCTGAGTCATGGAGAGGTAAAAATAAGTTGCCTAAAGCTGTAAAACTAGTAATGGGCAGAGGGTGGGCTGCCAACCAAGGTCGCCGGACTGAAGGGTCCTAAGCAGTGTTACACCTTGCTCTCCTAGTAGCTATGTCTGTTTCATTTTATTGCCTAATTAGAGGCTTCTAGTAGAAGTTTATTTCTGAAACTTTGAAAAAGAGGGATTACATAGCATTACTAGAGTATCCCTAATTTGCATGTTGGGTCGACATTGAAGATGTGCGCTCTGCATGGCTTTCACACTGACTCATTTTATTTCCCTCCAAATTTTCATGACCTGGATTATTATTCCCACTTTATAAAGATGAGAGAACTCAGCTTGAAGCAAATCGACAAGGTCGTAAGGCAAATTAGAGGCAGAACAAGGATTTGAATCTGGATCTGACTCCAAAGCTCACAACTTCTTCTGTTTGCAACATGATGAAGAAGGAATTGAAATATCTCTGGGTGTCAATGAGAAAACCACGACTCAGTGAAGTTTGATGGCCTGTCTGTCAAGTTGGTGTTCTGGATTTGAACCTAGGTTTTTCTGGTCCACACTGTTTTTCTTACTGCTCTGAGGGTAAGACTCTTCCTGAGTCTTCACCATACTCTACAGGCTGGTATAGTAAATACTGTCCGATAGAACTTTCCAGAATGACAAAAATGTTCTGTATCTGTGATGTGCAGTACAGTAGCCATGTGTGGCTGTTGAACACTGGAAGTATAGCGAATGTGATTAATGAACTGATCTTTTTTAATTGTTGATTTAATTTCAATTAATTTAAATGCAATTAGCTCACGTGGCTAGTGACTGTCATTCTGCACAGCATAGTTGTAGATTTTCACAAATGCTCCCACATCATTTAATGTTCACAAGTTCTCACATGTGTTAGGAAACACTTTTCAAAGATGAGGGCTAGGAGGACCACTCTATTAGGTAGGCAGGTGGAAGGCTGCATAGGTTAGTAACGCCTAAGCCAGAAGGATCACCTGGCACTTCCTCCTCAGGGCCAGTCTCTGTGGGTTGGAAAGCAGAAAGATTCACTGTTCATTCTATAAATAATGGGTGACATTTCCTGGGTCATTGCAATGGCCTTTCTTTGTTGGTTTAATCTGAGCATAATGGTCCAAGAGATTACTTCCCCTCTTACCATCAATCCTCTAAACTCTACTAGGACATCTGTTCCATTTTAAAGTAAAGAGAATTAAAATTGATGGCATTTTGACACCTTCATGAAACCTTTTTAAGTATATAAAGATTTTTGATTAATGACACCGGTCTCTTGGTAACACTTAAGCTTTTCAAAGTGGGACTTTTCAAGATGAATGGGAAAAAAACTGATGGAATATGAAACACCACTTTGGGAAATACTTACGGCCTTTCTTCTCTTGTTAGAATAGAGGTAACAAACCCATGATACTTGGGCTAATGGTGTGCTTAGTTATATGAGACATACATATATAAAATATATATGAGGTCTGTCCAGGAAAAGTTCGACTGTTTTAAATATAAAAAGAATGGTTTGTGTGACATCGATGTAACCTGGTAGCCCAGGAGGGTGGACTGGAATGTGTATGCATCAACAATGACAACTTCACCGTACTAGTCAGTGGGGACGGTAGACACCGTTGAGTGAGCATGTGTACTATATGGCCATCGCATTCAAAATAACTGAGTGAGTAGAACAATGAATCTGCATCAAATTTTGCATTAAGATTGAACATTCCTCTGTGGAAACTATTCGGATGATTCAGAAGGCTGCAGCTATGGGCAGCTGGTGACTGGCAGCTTCCTCGCGACAATGTGCCCACTCATGCACCATGGCTCCTGCAGGGTTTTTTTGTGAAACATCAGAGTCCCCCTACAGTCCAGATTTGGCACCCTGTGACATTTGTCTTTTTGCTGAACTAAAATCACCTTGGAAGGGAAGAGATTTCAGACCATTGATGAGATTCAGGAAAATACAATGGGGCAGCTGATGGCGATTGGGAGACCTGTGTCACAATACCCCTTCTTTGAAGGCGTCATGGCCTATATACAATGTTTCTTGTATCTTGTATCTTTTTCAATAAATGTCTCTATTTTTCATATTACATGGCTGGATACCTTCTGGATAGACCTCATATATCATAAATGTACATATTTTGTTATGCGCAATACACATACATTGTATGTATATTTTATTTTACACATGATTGGGTACATATACATATATGCACATATATAATGTGTGTGCATATGTGTTAACCGTATGTTTCGATGCATATGTTAAGTTAGCTGCTATCATTTAGAAATCATGATGACTATTCCCATAAAAATTGTTTTGCTTTGTTTTGTTTTTTAAGTTATTTTGAAGTCTATCAGAAAATCTGGTAATACAGAGCCTGCATTACTGCATGGGAGAAAAAATGACTGTATTTAAGTAGAAGCTGCCTCCTTTAGATGGAACATATGTGATGGGACATTTGTGTTCCGGTCCTCCACTGTCCCCATTGTCCTGATGTACTAATGTACTTCTATGGAACCTGTGAGCATCTTAGTCTGGAGTGGGAGACTCTTGCAAGATGGGCAGGTTTCCATCTCTTTCCTCACCCCCACTGCACAAACCTGGAAAAGATACTTCATGTTGATACAGGTAGAATAACCTCCTCTTTCATACGAGGTCACATACATATTTTGTTTGCGAGCCACTGAGGGCAAATCAAACGTTTGGATAAGGATTTTTCAGAGAATTTCCTGAAGGGAGAGAGACCAGGGAAAAATGTGGCGCAGTGACTCCACTTCACACCTGGTTCGGAGAAGCTCTGCCCTGACAAGACTTCTTTAGGGACCACACCAAGGCGATGGCTACAAACTGAATGACAGTTCGCATCGCAAAATGGCAAATCCCAAATGTTCCTGCCCTCCCCTGACACACACTGCCTCATCTCTGCCAACAGTAAAATGGGGGCCCAGGACCTCAGCCACTCCCCAGGGTGTAGCTGCCAACACTACCCAGCCAAGGGGCAGCTCCATAAACTCAGTAAATTTGCTCACCAGCAGTGATTTCATGATTCACCGACACCAGATTGTCTAAGACCAGGAGGAGAAAAACAGGATCAAGCCAGAAAAACCATCTGCAATTCATTTCACACTAGACTTTAAAAACACGTCCACCTGACAAAAGTACAATCGATCATTTCATTTCATTTTTAAAAGAGTAAACATGCTCAAAATTAAATGGTTTGGGGGGATGAGACGTAAGGACACCTCAAATGCTCTATGTAGCTTTGTTCTTCATATTCTAATTCTTTCATGTTTTTCTGCCTGATGTCTCCTAATGTACTTTCACTAGAATCCGATTTTTGATCTTTAATCCCTTTATGTGTTTTTCTGCACTTACTCTTGACTGCCTTTGTAGCGGCCATAATTGGGTCTCTGGCACCATTTTAATAGGGCTTAGCACAATGCAGGCTTGACAAATTTCATCTAAGTGGAAAAAATATATATCGATATCATCGGAGAAACTGACCAGAGTTTCAAATACATTGCCACAAACATATCAAACAGGACGAAGTTCGGCCGAGGAAGTCCGCCTCCATGGTCAGACCAGGAAGAGATGACAGAAACCACCTAAGGTTGTGCTACTACAGGCTGTCTGTCTTAGAGTTTGACAAATTCACAAGTCTGGAGGCACAAAGCTGGGCCAGATAATTTTTCACGGCCCAACGTGGTTCAGCAGTCTCACAATAAATGTCAGGGCCCGGCTTCCCTGGAAACACGCACAGACATCATTTCCTCTCCAGGTGCCTGTGCCTTTGTGATTTTCAGCCAAGGTGCTCAGCAATCTGGCAATGTCTAAGTGACATTCTCCGACACAGCTCTGCTGGAAACGACGTCAGATTTACAAATGTCCTGGCAATAAGGGAACATGCAATTGAAGCAGGCATCGACGCGGGTGGCAGCCCAGCTCCAAACAATTCCAGTTTCTTTGGAAAAGGCCTCGGTGCCCCCGAGCAGAGCATCAGTGGGCATGTTAGTGTCAAATGACCCAACCCTGAACCCAGACAGTAGCTGATTAGTTCAATGGTAAGCACCTGACCTGTGCCACGTCAATCAAAAATTTCCCAGGGAGTTATTGACATAAAACCAGGGAAGAGCCTCAACCATCCTCTGATGTCAGAACAGAGAAGCTCAGTAGCTGCTAGTAGTCCAATTTCCCGCCATGTGCATAAAGTGGTTTGTAGAAGTGAAAGTGACACAAAGGAGACAGGGGAGGAGAGTCTTACGGGTCTGACGTTCCCTTTGAGTCCCAGCAGCCCCGGCTATAACATATCAAATAACTGTATCCTCCTAAGAGACTCATTGCTTTACATAAGTTGATTTGAGCGGCATTGACATTTCATACTAAAACAGGGTTTCTCAATCCTTGCACTCTTGATATTTTAAGTGCTATTATTCTTTGTTGTGCGAGGCTGTCCTGTTCACTACAGGGTGTTTAGCAGCATCCCTGATCTCTACCCACCAGATGCCAGTAGCACCCCTGTCTCGAGTAATGACAACCAAAAATGTCTCCAGACATTGTCAAATGTCCCCTTTGGGGAAAACCGCTCCCAGTTGAGAACCACTGTACTAAAATAATGTAATGCAGTAATTCAACATTAATAACCAACAAGATCCTCTGGCTCTACTTATTTATGGCAAGTAAAGTTTGGTGGGTGAATTGAAACTATAAAAATGGTGAGTCCCAATTTAGGCTCCCGGTCTTGGGATATACTCTAAATTCTTCTTTGCTACAAAATATCTGTCAAGGCCCTTCACATATTTATTACCCTGTGGAGTGTTTCATCTGTTTCTGTGTTTCTGGTGACATTTATATCTCACAAAGATGTTTATGGTTACAAAGAGGAAAAAAGGTTCCTTGCACTCAAGATGCTAGTCTTGAAACAGAGTCCACCATAGAATTGTGATGTATCACATTAGGATGGATATATATATATATTTATAGATAGATATACCATCTATCCATAGATCAGGAGTCATTCTGATCATCGTAGGCCTACTCTAATACATTAACACTAAGAATACTTGTCATCTAATGGGCATATTTATTAGTACCCATTGACCTTCCTAAGAGCACCTTGATAGCTTTTACATAAGTCAACTTTCTTGTTTATATGCAGAAAAACAAACATGGTACTCTTACTATGGGAGACCTAAAAGTTTCTTCAGACTTCTCCTGGGAGATTCTCTCAGAGCAAGAACACAACCAGCAAGTGTTTCTTCTTCTAAGACTTGGAATTTCAACTAGAGGGAGGCAATGATAGAAGAAATGGCTGCAGGGAGGGTCATTTGGAGAAAAAAAGGGCACTCATGCCCATAACTGAATAGTTCTGGATCCGCCCTAGGTCTTTCTGTGAACTCTGTTAGCTATTCAACACCCATCCAAAAAGTTGCCTAAGATAGTCAAAGTAAATTTCTAGTCTGGACACCAATGAACTCACCTGATACTATCAAGAAAACCCAACTGAAACCATAAATACAAAAAAACGTGGGCACCTCAGACTATGGATTAGCACCAGAATAGAGTCAATTTTGTTTTTTTACTCAAAGCGTTCCATTTAATAATCTACCTTTAATTCCGAAGTCTCATCTCCATAGTAATTATAAGATAAACAGATCTCACACTTAAAAGGGGCTTTCTTTCCTGGTAGCCAAGACTTTGGAAGATGAGAACCCAGCGTGCTACTAATGCAGCAGACAATAGCTTGTCAGACTTGAGCTGTTGTAGGCCCCTGGGCCACAGAATTATTAACAGGCAGTGTGCATGGGTTCCTAATCTTTAAAACGCTTTGAAAAGATGTGGCCTTTACACAGGACTTAGGAGTTCCTAAGCTGACTGGTTGTTCTCCGTTTTCATCACACCTACAAATATGATCTTGTTCTGTCTTCTAGTTCCAAAATATTTCCCCTCAAATGTCCTCTTTCCCTCCCCATGAGATTCCAGGAAGGCCATATGCCTCCTCCCACTTCTGCTGAAGTGTCAACAATGAAATGCAGAAGCCAACATACGCTAACTGCCCCCCACCCCGCCCCAGATAAGCAGCAAGGGCAGAGAACCTTTGGGCTCTGACTCGGGCCCTGAAACAGAAACCCAGCTACTCCAGCCTCTACGGAGAGTCATGAAATGCTCCATAAAATGTACTTTGCCTGAAGCAAAACAACGCTGTCCCTCAACAAAACAACTCACTTGGTGCCAGCAGAAAGGATCCAATGACCTAAGTCCCCGTGTGTTTAAAGGTTCTAGGAACTTGTGGTGACCTTTTGCCAGCTAGCTGCTTGGCACAGTGCTTTAAAACACATGTGACCCATTTTATCCCAAGTGCTTTGCCTGGGTAAGAACCCTTAAACGTCTGTCTTTTTCTTTAATTTTAATTTATTCTTTAAATTTATTTTTATTTTTTCGACTACCATCAGGGTGATCTCTTGTTAAGAATTCAGTCCAGACCAGACACTGTCCTAAGTGCTCTGTGCTTGATATCTTATTGCTGCACGTGGTAGCCGTACCAAAGCGGGTTTGTTTTACACACTTCTCCTGAAGAAGTCAAGATGCTTACTAATTATAACTGACACAAAGGTGATTAGATTGCGGGCAGGATCTCTCGACTGCTTAATGTATTCATTTGAAGATTCCCCTCCAATATCACTGCACGCAAGTGGTCCAGGCTGGGCAAAAATCAGGGTCTAGGCTTACTGCAATCATCTCGGTGGTGCTATCTGCCAAAGTCTGTGACAACAACAACAACAACAACAACAACAACGAGAGCAGCTTTACCCACCAGAATGAACAAACCGTCTTAACTATCTGTCAGGCTCCAGGCTGGGTGATTTACAAGGTATCTTGTGTAAGCCTCAAGAAACATGTACCTCTCTCTCTCTCTCACCCCCTCTCTCTCACTCCCTCTCTTTTTTTTTCACGGATTAGAATACTAAAGTTCAGAGAGACTAAGTGACTTGCCAAAGGTCATACGGCCAGTACACAGCTGAGTTAGATATTATCTCAGCTGCATCTGCTCCCCACACCTAGGCTCTCTGAGCTCGAACACTGTGAAACACATACACTCTCGCACACTGTTTTCTGCCTCCGTTGAAGCCACTTCACATGACAGGAAGCACTCACAATGCATGAGCAAGCATGTGCATGCACACATACATACATCTGAAGGCAATCTGCCTTCCATTTCAGCCTCTGGAATGTGTCTGTGTTTTGCACGACTTTCACGAGCACATTTCAGACTTCTTTGTATTTTCATACATTGTCAGGCAGAAAACGGGCACGATCAGGTCCACTTAGCCTTCCCTTCTGCCTCCCACCTCCTTGGAGTGTGTGAAGGTGATCCCAAGTGTTTTGGTTGCTTTAGTCATCCTTATGAGTAATTAGTCATCTTTATGAGTAGAAGCAAGGCCAGAGCAGCTGCAGAGGAAATACTACCCTTTGTCACCTGCTTCCCTTGGACTCACCTGGTCTAACTTGGGCTTACTCTATTTCAAGGACCATGAAGGTGTCAAACAGAGAATGGAGTGAGTCTCAGTCAAGCAAAATAAACAATTCTTTCATGCTTTGGGGAAGTACCACTGCCCTTTTTATGCAAAATGGTTTTAATCTTCCCCAAGAGTAAACATCTGCTTAATGCAAAGCTTTCTAAGTCAGTTTAGGCTTCCTGTTAAGTGCTGCCTAGAAGCTCGGGGGCTATTATGGGGCAGGCCCAGCGAGATGGAACTGCTCTAAAATGTGCGATGACACAAATAGGTCTTCGTAGCCCCAAACCTGCACAAAACTAAACTGGTCTCCCTGCACAGCCTCAAATACAAGTTAGAAGCCGGGGCCTGCAGGGCAGGTTTCTGGGGAAGGAATGCAGCCTCTTTCCATCCCTGGGCATGTGGTCTTTTCCACCTGGTCCATAAAGCCCCAGCAGGTGAACAGTTTGAAAATGTTCATCTAGGCACAAAGTCAGTTTCTTTGTTTGGTTGGCTTTGGTTTATTCTTTTAACTGATGGCTCACAGAGGCTGGGGACTGAGGTTGCCCTTGGAAGGAAAGAAGAAAAATTCACACCCAATGGATGTGACTCTCCATGGACAAAGATAAATTAAGAGACTGTAAATATATACTCAAGGACTTCAAGGTGACCTGCATGAAATCTCTGGGAGGTGATGCTAGAATGTGGAAGGCTAATTAATGGCACCGTCTGAAGAAAGGGAATGTGAAAAGAGGGACTTGGCCAACATGGGTTAGGGAGAAAGGAAGCCCAGAGTGTCGGACATTGGCAGTGTGTCCACAGCGTCATCCAAACAAGATCTACAATGAATCCTGGGGGCTGGAGTGTTCCAAATACAGGAGAGGCACGCTGTGTCATGGGGAGGCTAAGCCCTCTGGCCTCGCTGGGGCCTACAAGAAAAGTCCTTTAAAACAAGCCACTCCCCTGTATGCACAGCCCTATGTTTGCCCCTCTAGCAGTGTTTCCTTCACACACACACACACACACACACACACACACACACACAGTAGACCACTTTATTTATTTTAACCATGTGAGAGGCAGCAGAGCCACCACTTCAGATATTCTCAGAGACACTGTTGACTGCAGTCTTGCTGATAACCTGATGCATTTTGACCCTCTTCTAACAGTTCCCTGACTTCTTATTTAACCCCATCAACTGCAGAAATCTTTATCTATAAAAAATCAGCTAATATTTTGACGTTCATGACATGTAACACCACACTATGTAGTGTGTAACATTGAATATTCACAATAGATATAATATGTTAAATACAATATAAATTAAGTGAAAGTCCTGTCCATCTGTCTGTCAGTTGGATTACAATGTCATCATATTTGGAGGGAATATTTAAGATGGTCCAGCTATACGAAGACTATGTGGCATATGAAAAAATAGATTTTCCAGGAGGGTTGAATTTGAGGTTTGCCACAAAGCCCTTCAAATTGGTGCTGGAGAGACATAATACATACAGCATGGCATTGTGGACACAGAAAGTAAACGTTTCACATCTGAGCCTCAAAGGACAAGGAGACAGATGCTTCCAAATGTAGGTGGCCATTCCCCATCAAGTTACTGCTCTTTTCGTGGGCAGCTATATGTGTCAAGTTCGATGGGGAGTCTAGTGAGAATCTAGTTACTGCATGAAGCCTCATTGCTTCCCTGGTAACACACACACACACAATGAGCTGGCATCTATCAGCTGATTACTGTGTGGTAAGTATTTTATATATGCCACCTCATTTAATTCTCACAACAACCCTTTCTGGTCAAGACTAGGAAGTGAGCTCAGAGACACTCTGAGACTTGCCAAAGGTCACACGGCATGTACATGGATGACTTGGGGTAGGACCCAAAGACCATGAGTTTAACTAACACATTTCCCTGTCCTTCCTTAGATGGCTAGACTGTTGTTTGCAATTCCCACATGAATCAAGGTTAAAGGGAAGTGGAGGCAGCAAAGAATTTAACCCTAAAACATATGCAGTTGAGGTTTCTGTTGCTTTTTTTTTTTTTTTTTGCTTTGTGGCTCTGAAACTCAGTTCCCTCTGATCGCACACATGCACAACATGATGTGCAAGTAACCTTCCTTCTCTCTGGATTTTGTCAACTTAGGGTCACTGTACCACTTGCCACCACTGGAGATTCTCTTCCTGCTGAAAAGTACTGAGGAACATCTTAGCTTTTCCTTGGAAAAATGTAGGTGCTAATTATAGAATTATTTGTTACTATGCTGTCTCCTTCAGTAGCATGGCTGCCCCTTTGCTCTTTCAGGGTTTCTTTGTAGAAGAAGCTGACCTGACTTTGAATTCTTCTAAAGGTTGATCAAGCCACTCAGGACAATTTGTGCATAGGCAGTGTGATGACAACAGATACATAATTTATTTTCTGGAGTGAGTTATGAAAGTTAATCGATAAGAAGTGGAAGTCTTGTAAATGATCTATCGAAGAGCAGCCTATGAAATGTTCTGCTTCTTCAGGGCTGGTCTGAGTTGAGATCTCAGACTGTACTATTTATTAGTCCACATGTACGATAATGGGATTCTCAAGCGGATGGAGGCATTGCTATTAAAACAGAGACAGTAAAAATAAAAATGAAATGTGTTTTGCTACCATAGCAAATCCTGCTCCCATGATTGCCAGGAAGAAAAAAATAAATAAATAAACAAACAAACAAATAAATAAATGGGATCAAACTTCGGCTACGAAAATCTCTCTCCATGAATAGAATAGGAGGCTTAGAGGAAAACAAGAACCTAAGTGGGGAGAAGTGGCTTTGTCAGGCTCTCCCAAATTCGTCTCACCATTCGGAGGTGGCTGAAGCACCACTCTGCCATGGGAAGCGTCTCTAATGGCCAGTTCTCCTCCAAAGCATCCTGACAGGACCAGAAGAGGGGCATTAGCATCCCCAGGACTGCGTCAAAGCTCTGTGCAAGACACAGGGCAGGGCTTGGAAACAGGCTGCTAGGTGTGGTTCCGGATCCAGGAACATGGGTCAAAGGCACCCATGCACATTTTGGAATTAGAATAAAGTAGGTCAGTGTGAAAAGGGAGGGTGGTGGTGTTTGGCTCCTTCGATCCGTGATAATCGGGAGATTTGTAGGGGAATGAGAGTGAGAAAAATCAAGGTAGTACCACCTGCAAACACCTTCGACCCACCACCTTTCTGTTTTCTATCTATTAGGCTCAATCCATGAAGCTAACTCATGGGAAATTGCTTTTTTAAAAAAATCAACAGCTTCTCTATTTAAAAGATGATTTGGAATAAAAACTAGGAGTATAATGACAATAACCATGAGTGTTTTTATCCACTTGGTTCATATCAGCCAAAGGGATATCTTCATTCCTCTTGCCTGTGCCACTCTGGGTGATTTCAAAGCAGCATCGGTGCCTGTAGAGCCTAGTGCTTGTTCTCCCAAATGCTGATGTCAAGACATTGAGTACAGGGTTTCCAACCCAATCTCTGGTCATGCCGCTGTTAGAAGCAAGGCCAATCACTTGAATGCAAGATGCTCCAAGGTGGGCCCTGGGTGTCTGGGCCAAAAACGTTTTCTGCTAGTATACAATGGTTGTGCATGTAGATGCCCTCAGCACTGATGTAGAGAAGAGAAACTAGAGGCTCCAAGAGTTATTCCCAATGTTCTTCTGCATCAGCCTTGCTGGAAGCAGCTCTTGCTGCTTTGAATATGAGCTTTGATTCAGATACTGTAGACAGAAGGCTATGGATGATTCTAAGTCCACTAAAGCTGGCTCCAATCCCTTTCCTCCATCACTTAAGAAGGTATTGCCAAACTCACTCGAGATCTGTCCTGTTGTCGGAGAACCTTCAAGTCTTCTTTGATGTATGTGGTATGTGTAACATTTGAAAAGTAAAGCATTTATAAACTTCAGAATTTTAAGGGCTATTAACTTAGAACTCTCAGAAAAAACCAGATTGTGCTGTTGCCTTTTAAAAAACTTTCCAGTGGCTTCTTATTACAACTTTGTAAAAACCTAAACTCATTACCATGCTGTGCAAGACTTTGCCTCACCTGGTCCTTGCCTTCCTCCCCAGTATCAGTTCTTACCACCATTTCCCCTTTTCCCAGAGCTCCCACCATAATGGTTTCTTCTGAATGTTCTGTAACCACTGGATCCTCTGGTGAGATGTTCCTCCTTAAATTCATTGTCACTGCTCAGAGAACTTCGCCTGACTACCCGTGATAGACCCTCACACCCAGGGTCCCTGAGTCACGAAGCACCTTTCTCATTTCAATGTCTTCTTCCTTCTCTCTGTAAGGAGCACACATCTGTTTGCCTCCAACCCTGCCCATCAGAACCTAAGGCCTACACAAATAGGGGCCTTGGCCCTTCAGTGTTGTATTTCCCATGCCTAAAACTATGCCTGACATTGAATCAATGCACAATAGCTACTGAATGAGCGAGTCACTGGACAAACACATTACACAATATTACTGATTATAATGCATCAATCAATGCATTGGGGCACCAGGCTTGAGACACACGACAGTAGATCTTGTTTCTTTACCTTTTAAGCCAAAGAGACACATTACATGTGCCATATTTACCCAAGTAAACACCCTTCCCACTGAAAGGAAATATGCTTTTTGGCCTTGACCTCATTTCGCCTCCGGCAGATTGCCTTTGGCTGTCAGCAGCTAGAAGCCTGAGTGAAGCAGGTGGAGGGAGGTGTATATGACCCTGAAGGTTGAAAGGAAAAAAAACATGACCCAACAGATTGGCAAAAATGTAAAAGATTGATGATGTCCAATTTTGGCATGGATATAAAGAAACTGGTCCCTCACACCTTCTTTGAGGGAGGAAGAATTGGCAAAGCCATTTTCTGGAAGGCATTTGGCAATATCTACCAGAATGTAAAACATACATATCCTAGGAACCAGCAAGCCGAATTCTAAGATTCTACCCTCAACATATTTTAGGCAAGCACATAAACACAAGTTGCAAAGTCATTCATGCAGCAGCATTGCAATAAGAGGAAAGGAAAACCAAAAGCTACCTAAATGTGTATAAAAGAGATAATGAACAAATAAATTCTGATATGACCATGTATGGAATTTTGTGCAGCCTGTCAAGAACGATGAGGTACACCTATATGTACTGGCATGGAAGATGAACAAAAAATGTTAGATGAATAAAAGCAAGTTGCAGAGCAAAAGAAAGTGACATGATCCCATTTACGTAAAACATGTGCACTGTGTCCACATATACATTCCTGCGCATGTAACTACATAGAACGGGTATGGAAGGATTTCAGACTTATGAATGCTCCTACTTGCTGGCATGCAATAAACCCATGGGGGGAGGTAGGCGTGGAAGGCGGATGTGATAAGCACACTGACATGTTTTACTCTGCTTTCTTATTTATTTCTTGAAAGTATTTTAGGGAAAACATAACCATTACATTACAATTTTAAAACTAAAAGGAAGAGGGCTGAGAGGTCTTAAAAGAATCCTAGCTGGGAACAGAGAGGGGATTTGTGCCCCTTTCAGAAGCTCCAAGCTGTAGAAGATTGAGATTAAAAAGATAGAGCAGACAAAGTCGATTGACTCAGATTCAAATCCCAGGCTTCCCCATTCACTGGTTTTGTGAACTTGATCAACTGACCTAACTTCTTTGATGCTCAGTTTTTTTCATCTCTAAAGCAGAGATAATCACCATACCTGCCTGTTAGAATTTTTGTAAGGATTAACTGAGATAAAGCGCGTTAAATGTTTGGCACACCACCTGGCACAAAGCAAGTGTAAATATTAACTATTAATTTTTACTACATTATTCGCCAGGTTTCCGCATTCAGATCTGCTTAAATGAGGAAAAAAATGATGGAGAAAAAAAAGAGAACTCAGTATAGCAATTTAATTAATCCCATCATCTAGAATAGTGCTATCACATAAAACTTTAAGCAATGAAAAAATGGTCTGTATTGTCCACTATGATAAAGACAAACCCTATGCGGCTACTGAGCACTGGAAATGTCAACAGTGTGAACATTAAATTTAAATAGGTACATGTGGCTAGTGGCTCCCATACAGTATAGCACGCTTCTAGAGAGTTTTATTTTCCCCAGGTAAAATATCCTCATTTCCACATCGATAGTCCTCAGTATCAAAGACTAGCACAAGTAAGTCATAGCACTTAAAACGGTATGAAATCCTAAGCTTTTCACGATTCTAGGTTTTAGGAAGCAGTCCCCTTTCTGAGACTCATTTGTTCTGATTACTGAAGGAGAGTCTCAGTTGGTACTATTAACTACCTTGAGTATCATCTTTGGAGCTTCCGAATCTCCCCCTTCTCCTGAAACAGCACAGGCCTGGGAAACAGGAAACAACTTTAGCAAACACAAGGAATGGAGAATTGGATAACATGGTTTCGTTTTCAATGCATTTCTTAGTAAGATATACTATAAATTTACTCTTTGAAAATGTGCAATTCAGTGTTTTAAAATATAGTCACAAAGTTTTTCAGTTGTCACCACTATCTAATTCCAGGATATTTTCATCACCCCAAAAAGAAACCCCGTACCCATTAGCAGTCACTCCCCACTCTTCCTCCCCAGCCCTTGGGAACCTCTAATCTGCACTCTGTCTCTACAGACTGGCCTATTCCTGACATAGCACATAAACTGAGTCATGTAATATGCGGTCTTTTGTATCTGGCTACTCTTATTTAGCATAATATTTTCAAAGTTCATCCATATTGTAGCAAGTATTAGTACTCCGTTCTAGTTTGTGGCGGGTATATGATATGCTGTGTTTTTTCCCACCCACTTAATAGGATGGACATTTACATTATTTCTATTATTTGACTGTTATGAATAATGTTGCTATGAACATTTGTACATAACTTTTGGTGTGGGCATGTGTTATTTTCAATTCTCTGGTGTATATATGTGGAGAGAAATTGCTAGGTCATATGGTAACTCTACATGTAATTTTTTGAGAAACTACGAAATTATTTTCCATAGTAGCTGCGAAGCTTACATTCCCATCAGCAATGTGTGTAGGTTCCAATTTCCCCACCTGTTATTATCTATCTTTTTATTAGAGCCATTCTAGATGGTGCGATCAATGTATTTTTAGTCGATACCATTTATTTATATCTTGTAATGGTAAATGTCTAGTTGAAGTAGAGATGAAAAGTTTCCCTTTGTGAATTAATTTGCAGTGGTTATAGAAACTAAATCAATTTAAATAAATGTATTTTTGAATAAAAATATATAGTTCTACTGGTGCTACAAAGCAGTTGAGTGTCTAAAGTTTAGGAAACTGTGGCCAAAACCATGTTTTGGGTTTCCCTTCTGGGGTCCATTCATAGAACTGAACCTGAAGTCCTATGCAAAAGGGGTGTGTGTGTAACATCTTCATGTCCATGTTTGAAAACTTCTTCTCTGTGCACACAAGTGGGGAACAGAAGCCAGGAGGCTTGCTCACTGATACGCAGACTCCCGGGGCAGATCTAGAATAAGAGTGCGGTCTTCCAAACTCCTGCACCAGTGTCTTTCCAGAATTACATGGAAGATTTAGAAGCATTGTTCAGCCGGTGTGTGCAGAGGAGACCACTATCACTCTCTTCCTGGAGGACGGCCATGGCTTCTGGCTTTCTTTATCAATCTATTCTCACCTTACTCCTCTTGGGATCTGAGCACAAAGGGCCCTGAAAAACAGGGCTGACCAAACGGCAGAGAGTGGAGCCTAAAGCAAAAACGTGGTGGTGGATGGATTGTTGTGAGTTCTACTATTCCCTAGCTGATGTTCACTTGCGAAAGGGAAGAACTAGATGTTCCAGGATGGCACACCTCTACATCCAGGGTGGGGTGATGCAGCTTCTGAGAACAGGATAAGCAAATTTAAGTTCTCTCTCACTTGGTTATGTGGCACAGCGTCAGGGAGAAGGCCAGTCCTTTCTGCCCTCCCTGGGGATGAGTGCAAAGAGTTGGGTTACACTGTACTGCCATGTCCAGTTGACCTCCTCTGAAAGACTAGAAGACTTTCTCCACTGAGAAGCCACAAAGCCATGGTTGTTTCTGGAGCAGAGATTCTTAAGTATGTTTCTGCCATGAGGTTGCTTCACAATCAATTGAAAGTGAAGAACCCTTCCACTGCAAGACCATATGCTCACTGTTTGACATATACATTGAAAGAAAATTCCCAGCTGCCTCAATTAAGAACCCACACCCACAAATCACACTGCAGGAGCCCCTCTTTCTTTCTCAGCTCCGGAGAGTGGGCTCAAAGTCACTGGTGAGGGTTACGATGGGCTTTTCCTAGGGTGGAAACTCCTGGGCAGCGAATCAGAAAAGACAGCTGCTGACAGCTGAAAATTCCCTGCCTGGAACTCAAGATCGAGTGACAGAATGTGCATTTCCATGGCACTCCCAGAAACAGGTGGCTCCCAAGCTCAGGAAAAGCACATTCCCCTGCTCCACAGTAAATCAGCTGTTCTCCATCGACATGTGTATTTCAGGCATGGGAGAGTGAAGTATCAGGTGTCTCCAAGACAAACCAAAGAAGCTCAGAAAAGTGGAGGAGTGATCGATGGAAGGAGGCTCTTAAGACACTGTGAGACGTTAGCTCAATGATAGAGTAGTAGCATGATCATTCTCCTCACCACTAACTCTTCCTTCCTATACTATTTTCTGCCTAGCGCTCACTACAGCTGTAATTAATTAATGCATGAGTTGCTGTAGCGGTTTCCTTCTTTGTTTTGATTCTTTGTCCCACAAGATCATAAACTCCCCTAAGAAAAGGGTCATATCTGACTTCTTGAGCATTGTTCTCTAATGTCCAGCACTGATTCTTGCATGCAGCAGGTGCTCAATAAGAGTCTTATAAAAATTATAGAAGGAACAAATTAACCAGTCATGCATAATAATCTTTTCTGCTGCTCTTTTACACGCCAACATTTCCTTCTATTTTGTGCATGAGTAAACTGAGGCTCAGAGAATTAATCTATTCAAGACCAAATCTAATAGGTTGCAAGCCTGGTTCTGAAACACAGGTCTGCCTGAATCCAAACTCCTAAGTTGTTCCTGTTGTCACAAATTATCAAAGTGAGACATCTGGCCCCCAGGGGCCTTCCCTACTTCTGCTAAAATAAAATAAAGGGAAAATCAACCAGCCCTAAGACAGAACTGTCCTGTGATGGAAAATCCAGTCCATGAGCACACGGCTCACCAGATGCTGCTTACAGCCTTGGTACGGCAAGACTTCATAAAGCACCCATGACAGATCCCCAGTGCTGTCGCAGGTTTGCTTGTAGCCACTGGATGCATTTTGGGTCATTAACAATTAAACACACATACTGCACTCCCCTGAAGCAGCACGAGTTACCAGACCCTCAGACACAGACACAGTTTTATAATTCCCATTCCCTCTACCTCTCTTTCCATAATCATTGTGATGTTTTGTTCTACCCCAGTCCCCGGAAACTGGCCCTCCTTTCAGGGAAGAATGGTCTAGTCAATGAAGATCAAAGGAATGGCAGCATGAAGAATATATATTCATTAGCCAACCATGACTACCGAGGTGTTTGCAATCTCCACCTGAATACACACTAATCACCCTCCCTGTTACCCACCTTGTCCCACTAAAGCCACCTGTCTACCTTCCATCTAACTTCCAGAGGAATCTTCCCATAATGTTAGATCGGATCCTGGTGTTTCCCTACAGGGAACACTCCAGCAGTTTTCTCTCTCTCTTAGACCAAAAACTAAACTTCCTGCAATGTTCTAAAAGGCTGAATGTGATCTGATTGCTAACCACATGTCTGACTTTAACTCCTCCCTCCTCGCTCTTCATCCACTGTATCCCAGTCATACTGATCAACCTTGTTAGCCCTGAAGGGGGCCCTACTCATTCTGCCTTAGAACTTCTGCATGTGCCCTTGGCCCGAATTCTCGGCTCCTACTTGTAAATCAGGTCTGAGCTCAGACTCCACCCCTTCCCTCTTTCCATTATCCAAAATAACCCTCTCAATTGGTCACTATCATGTAACTTGCTTTACATTTTTTATAGCACTTAAAGCCATCGAATGTTCTCCCGCTTATTGACCGCATTTCCTATGAAGTCTAAATGGCCTTTTTCACCCCTGCAGCCCCACTGTCTCGCAAACACTAAAAAGTCAATAAATATTTAATAAATTAATGAACACACATGGAAATCAAACGACAGCCATCTGAATTCCTGAAACAACCCCCGCCCCGGTCTCTGAAATGCACAGGGCGTCTCACCACCCTTATTTTGATATCGAGGTTCCGGCTGAAAGGGAAGAACATTGACCGGTAAACTACTGATTGGGCAAAGGTCTTTTGAATTTTCTGTGCACATTCCAACAAGGGCTGCGTGGCTCACCTCCTAAAGCCACTGGCAAACCCGATCCAGGACTTCTTTCTCCAACCTATAAAGGGGAAATGTACTTTCAGGATTTAAGGGAATTAGGAGAAGGATTTAGTTTTTAAGAGAGAAAGAAAAGTCATTTAAATTGAAAACTGATCTTGCGCCTTAGACATGCCTTTGGTTTGCAAGAGGAATACTCAGACAGGAGTGATGAAAGCTGACGGGTCCATCCTGTCCCGCAGACTTTGCTCCTGACAGAAGGCCCACAAGAGATCTTGTTCTCTTGAGTTGACCTTGGCTTTATAACCCAAGTTGGAGTCCTGAAATGAGCACAGACTTTGGCTAGGTCTCTAAGATATAATTCCGTGTTCCAAAAATTACAAGGGTACTCCCTGAATTTGTCTTTTCTCAAAGAGAAGCAGATCTCCCAGTGCCCCAGTACCTAGGCCTTAGGAGCAGAACCGCCCTCCTGGTGGGGTGGAGTCAACCAGGCTCCGCCTTTTTCTTACACGATTCTCTAATCCATGGAATTATTTGGTGGGTTCCTCTCCTTTGCCCCCACTCTCCCTCTCCTCCTCTGACTTAAATACTATAATTTTCCGATGATCCATTTACTCAGGGGCTCAGCTGCTACCTTGTCAAGGCTGATCGAAGGGGAAAGAACATAGGACTTGCATATGTTTTAAGACACCACCCTAGTATTTATGTACCTAACACAAAGGATATTCATAAGTTTTAAACCATCATTAATTCTATTTTTAAAAGCTTTTTATTGGAAAAAATATTGGCTGCAAGTGATATAAATTTTATTTATAGGATGAGAGTATGAGAACTTTTCTGAGGAAGCAAATATTATAAGAAAAAAAACAGGGATACATTCAATGGTTTGAAAGTGGTTATTTCAGGTGATAGATTATGATTTCTATGTGTAAGTGGGTGTGTGGGTGTGTCTGAATATATTTGTTTGTGCTTTTTCTGATTGTTCCAACTAATTTAGCATTCATGCTGAATTAATTTTATAATTAGAAAAATAGGTGAGACTTACTTTTAAAGGCTTTCTGTTAGAAAGGAGCCCGAGAAGGAGGCCATAAGCTTACATCAAAGACCAAAGAAACTGGCTGCTTGCTGAGACTGGCACTAAGGTGTGACATCCTTCCTGCAGAAGGATAGCTGTGTGAGAAATGTGCTGGCTGGGCTGGCCCTCGGCCACAGGTGAGGTCCACCAAAGGCTATCAATAAAGCCTGCAAGACACGTCTACTGGGAAGGTTTCTGGCTCCCGTCAGTCCTCGCCCAACTCTCTTTCCCCAGGACTGGTTAACAGTATTCCAAAAGGGCTCCAAGTCCATGGGAGTCCGGAACGTAGTTCAGTGATTCAAAGGTTGAGAGCTACCCCAGGCTAGATCCATCAGATCCTTTCCTGGGGACCTGGAGCTTGCATGGGGACACACAGAGAGGCTGGTGGTCATAGCAGCGGAGCCACTGCAGTATCCGATCTTGGTACTGTTGACACATTCGTCCAGATAATTCTGGTTGTCCTATGCATTGTAAGTTGCCAATAGCAACCCCCTTCCATTTGCGACTACTAAAAATGTCTGTAGACATGGCCAAAATGCCCCTAGAGGGCAAAATCACCCTGGCTGAGCACCACTCGCCTGGAGAGAATGGCTAGAAATTCTGCCTGCCTAGGTCTCTCACCCTGCCCGACCTCCTGAACTTCCCTTCGTTTAATTTTCTACTTTTTTTCCTCTTTTGAACCCCAAACTTTCTGTGCATGCAATTGTTTATGCATTAAATCCCGAAGAAAAAGTAAAAATATAAACAACTCCCCTTCTTATTTTTGTTAACCTAGCAAGAATTGCGTTCCATTTCTTCAACCAGAGGGATCTTAAAAACATCCACATTCAGGGATCATCTTCGGTTTCTTTTTTCTCTTCCTTTACTTTTCTTTCTTTGTTTTTTGACTATCGACAGCACCACCAGCCCCTGAGCACCGGCTGCCCCTGCTTGTCTTTGTTTTCTTGACATTCAAAATGGTGGAGATCATCTGCTCCCTTTTAACCCCCAATAACCCAAACCAGCTTCAATTCTACTTATTTCTGATGTCTGAGCAGATCTGAACACAAAGGTCTGAGCGAATAAAGTAGACACACCTGGGCCATATGGGACACTGGAATAATACCAAGATGTGTCAACAACAAGGCCCCTACAAAGTAAACCAGGAGAGCAGAGGAACATTCGCCTGACAGGGTGGGCAGGGGGCTTGGTTACATTAGTGACTGGGCAATCAGAGCCCATGCCCATGGACATGGACAATGGGGTGGGTACTGACTATGAAAGTTGGCGGGGGCGAGCAGGCTAGGTGGAGGAGGACAAAGGGAGAAGTAATTGGAACAACTGTAAACCATAAAAATAAATATATAAATAGATATAAATAATAAATATAAACATAAAAATAAATAGATGATATTAGAAAAAAACAAGAACCCACACCAGCACGTGAGGAAGTAGGGAGGACAGGAAGCAGAGGTGTCATAAACACATGCCCTGTCCAACCCCGGAAGGAAACTGCAAAGTATTCCTTATTGAGACCCCGGCTCTGTGGAACCAAACACTAGAGAAATACACATGCGGACAGCATTTCACACTCAAACACCACAGCCGTTTGGACAGATAAGAATCCCATATGCTCTGCATTACCCATAGCAGTGGAAGGCTTTTTATGCATCCTCAGGCGACCCCATCATCGTGCAGCAAATGGGAGTGCTGGTCTCTTGCAACGCAGACAGGGACAGGACTCGGCAGCTGATGACTGGCAGTCTGTATGATGGGCGAATGAGTCCAACATCTGCTCAGCCCCTGCACAAATCTTAGGCCCTCTGGCAGGCAGTACCAAGTCCCTCAGCTAAGCCACAATGGGAACCACCTGCCAAAACACCAGGTGTGAAACAAGCACTAGCTCATTAGAGTCTATAAGCCCCCACCCAAATTCCTGGAAAAGGCTTCAGGCAAATACAGGGCTGCCCACACAGCCAGTCTCTATCCGGCCTGAGGAGCCCGCCTTATTAAGATGGTCATTGGACAGTCCATGTCAATTTCACATAGTCTGTCAAAACCTCACAGATAGCAGGCACCTGAGTGTTTATACCTCTCAACAGAACAAACACAGAGCTGTTGAAGGGAGAAATAACACACCACCACAGTAACAATAGAAGACATCACTTGCAAGCTGTCTGCAGCCCCTGGAGTAACTGACATATTTGACAGAGAATGTGTGTTGGTAACGTTGCTTGATTTGTGTTTAAAGAGAAAAGGAAAGTGTATTTCCAGGAGGTTTAGACATCGATAACCAAAAAGAAGCTCTTGTAAACGAAGCCACAAGGACCATGTCCCAGCAGTCCCCTCCTGGCCCTTTGTCATCACCCCATCTCCAGTTGTAATCTCCCCCAGAACCAGGCTCCAGGGGAGCAAGACCTCCTGGCAGGGAGCTGAAAGGCAGAAAGCTGATCAGAAATGACAGAGGCACAAAACTGTGTTAGTCTTCTGCTCGGAAGAGGTTGTATGGGCTAGAGACAAGGATGTTGCTCCCCAGAGAAGGGGGAGATGGTGCCAAAGCCACACAGAACCCCACAGTCCCCTAAAGCATGGGCTCTGGAGCCTGGCGGCCTGGGTAGGACCGCGGGTCTGCTATTCCTTAGCCCTGAGAGCTAGGGCAGGAATGTTACTTTGCTTCCTTTTAAAATAAGTCTGCCTAGAATGTTTTGGGTAGTAGAAATATTCTATAGAAAGTACCCAGTGGAGTGGCTAGCAGCAGTAGCAATAGAAATGATATATATATTATAAATAATAATATATTATTATCACATAATTAACTATGTAACATGTTATGATTATTATAGAACTATTATTACATAGTATTATATTATCATATATATTATGTAAGTAACAATATTGTCATGATACAATAATAGTAAAATGTATTGTGATACATATTATAACATATAATGTAGTAATTATATTATATACAATGTTAGATGTAACTATTTCATAATGATGCATGATATGACCTATAATTATGTTTCATTTTATGTCTCATTATATAATCGATAATATAATATGTAACATATAATTATATATGGTTATATTTAATATGTATGCTTATTTAATGCATGTTATATGCATACATAATATATAATATGTGATAATAATTTTTTAATCCTTATTATATTATTATTTCAATTCTTTATTTAGCCCTCAGTATATACCAAGTGCCTTGCAAGTGCCTTGCAAGTGTTAACTCATCTGATACTCAAAAGCAACTCTGGTATTGTCCACACCCAATGGAGGAGAATACTAAAGCATGGACTTAGGTACTTTTAATATGTCCATTTTACAGGTGAGGAAACTGCAGCACAGGGTGGTTTGGGAACTTCCCCACGGAGCAAAGCTGAGATTTTCACCTGGCAGTCTCACCTGAGAGCTCACATTCTTAGAAAATATTCCATATTGGTCCATAGGTAGTAAACATTCCACATCGCCTCTATTATTTGTTTGGTTTTAATGTTGGCTGTGTTGGTGTTGCAGTGGGCTTGGAAATAAACTTGCTAATATGTTTATTTTGTAGTTTCCATGTGCCAGGCACTGTGATATGGACTTCATATGCCTTGATTCCTTTAACTACTACCTAACAAGGTGAATGCTGCCCAGAGAGGGCAAGAATCGTGCCCAAGGTCACAGAGGTAGTAAGTGGTGCCCGAGGTCACACAGGTGGAGGCAGGAGAGAAACCCAGTAGTCTGCTCCAGAACCTATCCCCTGCACACACCATTCTGTTCACCTGCTTTTTCCTCTCTAAAATGTAACACTTCAATTAGATGCTGGAGGTGAAATGCCTTACACATAGCCTGGTACATAGTAAATGTCTGAAAACAAGCAGCTGTTCTCGTTTTTATTGTAACTAAATGCAAAAAGCCCAGTAGGCATTTTCTTCCAAGAATATGATGGAAGTATGAATTTATGAGACCGTCTGTTCAGAGGGCAGATCCTTCATCCCTTTTAAACTTCAACAAAGCCCCTGCATTGTTGGTCAACACCAGTTCCCAAACCCACTTGCTCATCAGAAGCCTGGGACTGCCAACGAAGCAAGCAGTTCACGGGGCCCCGCTCCCTGCAGTTCTGATGTAGATGACCTGGGGGTTCAGGTCAGACACTGGCATTGCTAATGAGTTTGCCTGTGCTCTGATCAGTAGCAGGACTGGTAAACACCTTGATGCAGGAGGTCCTCGAAGGAACTCAGAGGGCTGTGTGTTTTCCCGAAGGTTCCCCACAAGCTGCCCCGTGCCAGTCGGCAGTCTTGGTCTCACACAGCCTCCCTGCCACAGAGCACTGACAGATGGAAGCTATTCTTCTTATTGTTTAACATTTATTAAGCTCCCACAGTGTCCCAAGAGCTGCATGGAACAGAGGTGTGGGCGGTCCCAAAGAGTCTGTCCCCAGAAGGCTGTGGCCACATGGAGGGGAGGAGATGTGCATCCCTTTCCTCCATCGAAACCCTCCTCCCCCCTTCCACCCAGCTCTAGTTCCAGCCCCAGATATCCTGATGGAGCATGTGGACAAAGATTTGGGTAAGGATTCAACATGACTGAGGCCCGTGCATCGTCCTTCATAGTTGTCCAGCATTCCCAGCTCCCCAGCCTATTGACTTAAGAAGTCGGAGAAATGTGGGTTCCACACCACCTCAGGGCTTGTGCTAAGGATGTCAAACCCCATCCTTCTTTCTTCTACCACATTCCCTGGTTGCACCCCATTCTGTCCAGCTGCACTAAAAATATGTACCTAATGGTTATCAGGAACCTCCATCGAGAGTGGGAACAGAGAGCTGCAAACATGCCCAACCACCCCCAAACCTGCAGCATCTTCATATGAACGTGAAAGGGAAGCAACCCAGAATATCACAGAAAAACCACGACAACAGCAGTGTTTGCCGTCCGTTATGGAGTTCCCACCACGAGCAGGTGCGGCTCTCGGTGCTTCACAAATATCATCTCATCAAATCCCTTTTGGGAGTGCATGTGACCATCCCCCTGCTGTCAAGTTGATATGGTAGGGACAGTCACACCCAATGGAATCTCAGAGAGGTGATGATGCCCCATATCACACAGGGGCCAAGATGCTGACTCACATTGACCTTGGCATTTAGTGGCATTTAGGAATAACAACATGGCTGTACTGCGAAGGCCTTGCATGTGCTCATGTTTGACCTGTTTCATTCCTGACATAGACTTTGGGAGGCAGAACATATGGGATATCACTCTCACTTTATAGATAAGGAAGCGGGGGCTCAGAGAGGTCAAGCAACTTTCCCAAAGTCACCATGGGGGAGTCATGGCCAGACTCAGGCTTCTCTTGTCTAAATCCTGTGCACCAAATTCTCTAGTCTAAATCCTTAACTGTGCTGCCTCATGAAATAGGAAGAAATAGTCCTTTGGAGAGTAGTTCCTGAGAACACTGTGGAATGGACAAGCTGACTGCATCTCGAGTCCCCAAGCCCTCTCCACCTTCAGGAGCCAATGAGGATTAGAGTAGAACAAAAGGTGACAGCCGGGGGAGGACACCTTTGCCCGGGGCAGTAATGTGCTGGACTCGGCTGCCTTACTCTGAGCCAGATGCGAGGAAGGGCAGGGCAGAGCTGGCCGCCGCTGCAGAGACAGGGCTCTTGCTGTGACTCTTCCCCCTTCCCAAAATAAAACAAAGCAGAAACACCCTTCGTTCCTTGGAAAATGCCCAGAAACACTGTCATTTGGGAAGGATGGACAGCTTGTCTATAGGAGGCCATCTTCTTGGGAGTGTAGCAAAACTGTCTTGGTTAAGGCCTCCTGTTGGATGGGATGAGCAGGGTTGAGGTTCTGTAGATTTCTACCTTCAGTAGTTGTGCTTAACTTCTCACTCTACTGCCAAGGGCTGGCTATCTAACCTACCTCAGAAGGGAGAGACTGGGTCTAGTCATCTCAGTGTCTCCAGAGCTTAGAAGAGAACTCAGCATGGAACCTGTGATCAACAAATAATTATTTTGCTGAATGAATTAATTTCACAATTCCCCTGCCTCCTACTTTTACAAGCCTGAAGAGTTCAAGTTAGAATCTGGGCATCGTGGAAAACAACGGTCCTAGTTGCCCAGAGGAAAACACCTTTGGAGTATTGAGTTCAATGTTTCTGGCCACCTCTTTGGGTTCGGCAGTTAATCAAGTGGCTGGATGCTTGCATGCTGGTGGGATGCGTGTGTGATAGGTCTATCTTTAGACAGGAAAGAAACATAAATAGGGCTGAGTATCTCCATAATAAATCAACTGGGGAAAGCATTTACCCAAAACAACCTTTAAAAGACAGGGAGGGGGCTCTGCTCCAGCACCAGAGGCTCAGATTGTGGAACACCAAAGCAGCAAAAAGGAGTGTGAAATCCACAGGTCTCTCCAGCCCAGCTTGGCCCATGCCAACATATTATAAAAAGCATACTTGCTGATATAGCTTGCCATTAAAATGGTCAAAATGACAGATGGCTGCTGCAGAAACACATCCTTTTTATAGGACTGGTATTCATCAGAAGAGATTGACAGTGTCCCTTTAATCTTTTAATTAAAAGAAATGCATTTCTGTAAAACAGAACAGACTTTCTTTATTTATATATTTATTCCTGCAGGTATTGCCAATAGAAGGAGAAGTGATATGGCTGCATGATCTGGAAAAAAAAAGAAAAAACATTCTTGCCTCAATTACTGGATGTCCTTCTCAGAATGCCTTTACTTTCCTAGATCATGGCATTCTCGCTTGTAAAACAGTGGAAATGTCCCACATATACCCTGGCAGGAGACACTAGTGTAATTGATTTAGGCAGGAAGATGCTGAGTAAAACTGCCACATCTGTCTCTGATACACCTGATCATGAATAGAGAAGCAAGAAGCACTAGATGACGGTCAATCGCCTGGTGAATATGACCACTGGCAAAAAACATCATGATAAGTGAGATCAGAAACCCACCACTTTCTTCCATGGGTGTGTGCAGAATTTGGGGGAGAAAAAAAACATACAGGGATGTTTGTAATAGTTTCAGCTATTATTGTGGTTGATAAAAGGAACCTAGTTTTTACCTGTCCCACCACTTTCTTCCATGGGTGTGTGCAGAATTTGGGGGAGAAAAAAAACATACAGGGATGTTTGTAATAGTTTCAGCTATTATTGTGGTTGATAAAAGGAACCTAGTTTTTACCTGTCCAGCATCCTTCTTTTTAAAACAAGGCTCATTTTTTTTTTCTCTACTCACAGACCCTAAAGCTCAGTTAGGGCTGACCCCACCTTCCAGTTCTATTGTTGGAAGCCAGAGTCAAGGTGGTCAGTTTGGAGATGGGCATGGTTGGCAAGATGGGCCAAGGAGACTGATTTCTGGCATTTTGCAGAAATGGTTGGGAAAGAGACTTGCTACGATGGGTTGGGATGTAAGCTTGGCATGGCAGGGGCCCATCTTTGACACCACTTGGACATGGTATGCTTGCAAGCAAAGATTAAGCAGGGACAGTCACCTCAGGGTTGGGTTGTTGGAGTCTCGGAATTCAACCATGCCTAAAACTGAACTTTTTTTTTTCTCCTCTAACCAATATAAATTAGATTCTTGTCACTTGCAGATAAAAGAGCCCTAAATATACACGTATTCTCTACCCCCCGCCACAATGATTTACTCATGTCATTCATACCAGGCCTTTCCTATACAGCAGGATATAAGCTACATGGTGGTACTGCTTCAGGAGCCTCCCCTAGTTCGCAGCCTGGCATAAAGAAGGTGCTTAATAAATAATTGCCCAATGAAGAGATGAATCATATTTAAAGCTCACAGCCACTTTGCAAGACAGGTATTCCTGCTTCCATTTTTTCCTTGTAAAAACAGCCTTGGAGAGGTTAATTGACAAGCCCAAGGCCACAGGCTTAGTACATGCCAGAGCCAATATATCAACCTGGACCTATTTGACTCCAAATTCTCTTTGGAGAATTTGCCACCTCCCTGACTCTTTAATTTAGTCCGCTGTTGACATGGTGTCTTTGGCAGTACAGGAAAGTCACTTAGTGACTAAGATGGAGCTGCCTCAGAGTAAATGACACCACCAGCACTTGCGGCCGGCGTACATTCTGATTTCTTTCCCAATCGACAGACCTTCAGAACACAGAGACAACACTGCAGGGCAGCAATGCCGAAATCTGGAAAGGGCGCCACCAGTCACAGAGCCAAACAAGTTTATTTCTTTTCAGTTTGCCTGGAAGTGTAACCAAATGACCAGCAAGTTCCCTATGTGTTTCTCGATCTTTCTGTAGCGGGGGTTAGTCTCGGTCCATCGTCGAAACCAGCACTTGGCTAATCCCTGGCATGGCCACATGTGCGCAGGCAGGTCTCTCATAACATACATGGCCAAATTCAGTCATGCTGAGTTCTGCTTCACCATCCAGGTGGCAGGGCTTTTTCATGCCACTGCTATGCACCTCAGAGAGGAATTAATCGACATTTCTCTGCCAGAGAGCTTGCTGTCTCAGAGGGGAAGGACGGCAAAGGGTGTTCAGGACTCCGAGCTAGGGAACTCCATCTTCCCCTGCTGGATCACAGCAGGGGCTGCGGGGCCCGTTCCTAATGGGGGGCACACGGAGATTCAGGGCCGAGGAGCTCCATTTCTGGGATTCCTTCCTCTTGCCCTGTATCTTTGGACTTCTGAGACCTATGTTTAAACGATGCCAACTCCCACAGTGCCAATGGGGTGGGGAAGGCACTAAAGGTCCATCTTCATGTGTCAGTCCAGCACCATGAATCCAGCCGAGCTGTCTGCTCTGCTACGGAGGGCCTTCTCCCTTGCTCGTCCAGCGAATGTCTGATGTTGCTCTACAGCCGGACTCAAAGGCCACCTTTCCTTTTGAGCCCCCCTCCCTCATCCCAAGGAACACCCACCTCCCCTCTGACCTGTGTTTTCATATGCACTGCCATGGATACACCTCATCAATGGGCCAGTGATTCAGAGGGAGGGCTCTGGTCCAACAGAATCAGTACAAACCTCAGCTCTGACGCTGACATTCCTTGTGACCTTGGGTGAGTTCCCTTTGTCTAAGTGTCAGGTTTAGTTTCACCAGATACAAAAGGGATGCCATAATGTAGGACTGTGATTCCTTATCTGAGACCTTTGGGGTTATACTTTGACATTGAAATTTTTTTTTAAATTTTATTTTTCATAAAGGTATTTCAGTGGAAACACTGATTATATAACACTCTTAGCAGGGCCCAGGACAGCACTTTGAAATCAAATGCCCTGATACTCCTGCAGCAAATATATGAAAATTCACACTACGTGGGTTAAAGAAAGTCTATAAATAGCCACACATCATTTTAATTCCCGAATGAGTTAGTTGGGGGGGCCAAACCTCCCCCCAAAACCTCTGATTTACAGAGCTTTTTGAAAATTACAGATAAGGGACAGTGAACCTATAGTACTCAACTTCAGAGTTATTGTGAGAATAAATCGAGATGATATATTAACTATCTAGCACATGGCCTAGCACATAGCAAGTATTCGATACTTGTTACCTATTGTTCTTTCCTGCTGCTTTTACTCTCTTATTATAGTTCTGTGTTTATCTAGCGTTCTCCCGCACTGGGCTACGAACACACAGGTCAGCGGCCGTGCCTGTCGCTTTTGTCTTCCTGCGCCTAGAACAGTGCCTGGTCAGACTATGTGCGCAGAGGATGGAAAGCTAAATGAACAAATGCATGCTGCGGCGGATGCAGCTCTGTTTATACTGTCCTCCACCTAGGAATATGTCTTCTGACTCATTGTTTGTAATACCTGAATGAGATGAGAATTGTTTGACCCAGTATGAAGAATATTCTAGCCATGTATGGTCAAAGGGCTTATCTGTCAGAGAGAGATCTGGAGTGAGGGGGGGCAATCCTGAACTTGCACCCCAGAGCCCACAGTTCGTCACACCCACACACTAATCAGACAGGTTGATCCGTGACAATGCCAGTGTTCTGATTCTATCATTTGGCATTATGCAGCCTTGGCCCACAGCTTGGGTAAGTCCTCTTGGTAGCTTCTGGGCTGAAGCCTGCCTTCGACTTGTCAGACCCTCCTTTGTTCTCAGGTCAGGCAACTCATTGATCATTCAAGGTGTCATTGGCAATTTAAAAGTAAATAAAGAGGTTCAATAAGAACCTACATAGGTTCTTCTTATCCGAAGACACCAAGATTGAGGTCTACACCAAGGGATAAAGGAGTAATGTTTAGACAACACACTTGGTAATGGTGCTCTTTTCATCTTCCCTCCTGCTTATTACCAAACATGAAAAAGTCCAACCTGGTTTAGCTCAACCCACCACAGGCATTCCTGAACCCCTTCCATGACTACAAGGTAAAACTGTCCATCGTGATATACATCCAACAAGTTTAGACACTAGATGGTGGGTTCAAGGAATCCAGTGTGGTAAAGAGTCTGGTTTTCCTAGCAGATGGTGGCTGGGCTCAGCAGTGACTACTGAATCTACTCCTGGAATAAAGGAGCCCGGTGAGTAACTTTCTCAGATCTATTAGGAAGCACCTCCATTCACTATCTTCGCAGGATAAGGGGGTGCTCTCCAAAAGTGTCTTACTATATCTGGTTTAGTAATTTTTTTTTCTCTAACTGAGAAGACAAAAACAGGACAATGCTGATGCGAACTTCAGAAAGTAGCACTTGGAAGAATTATGAAAAGGAAGTTCTTCTGCCATAGAATCACTGGCTGTTGAGGTTGGAAAGGCTCTGATGTGACAACCCTGCCAAGTGGCCACTGTGGCTCTGTTTACACATGTCTAGTCAAAGGAGACTTGCTACCAATGATGGGGTGCAAAGGCTGTTTTGGATCATTTTAATGTCTTGCTGATGACATTATTAAGGCTGGGTGGCTCCTTAATTATAGGAAAGCCATTGCGCCTTGAAAAGTTGGGAAGAAACTCAGAAGGTCAAGAGACTGATACGGTCTGCCCGGATGCTGGGCAGCTGCTATCGGGGCATGAGCTGAAAGGTGGCAGTGTGTGAAGAGAGTGTTACAATTGTTCCCTTTGAGTTGCATTTCTTCCCCTTGCAGAGATTACTGCGATGGGGTGATAGGAGTTTTGGGATGTCCATGGGCAAACGCCAGAAGCAAAGCCAGTTTCTCCCAGCCCACAGCAGCTCAGGGTGTTCTGCAGGGGTGGGAGAAGAAGAGGAGGAAGCAAGTCCCAGTCACCGGTCCGGAGGCCCCCACTGCACCGCTTTCCTGACTTACGGCCAACCAGTTACCAAAGGTGCTGGTGGGGAAGCAAACTATGACTGAGCTAAGACTTGCAAGTAAAATCACTCGCTTCTTCCAAAAATAACTCGATACGTTTCTGAAATGCCCTGCAAAGGAGGAAGAAATAGGGTCTCCCCAATTTCTCAGCTGGCCTGTGCATCTTCTCATCTATCACTGGGGTAATACGTCCAGAGTGGCATTTCGTAATGACAGCAACATTCCAGCAAATCGATAGTTATTTAATTCCCAACAAGCTCTCGAGTCCATTAAGCCTGATTACATTCACCCATTTCAGTGGGTGCCGTTATTTTTCCTACACCGGCACTTAATCTATAACAGGAACTTATGAGAACTTTCAAAAGCAATTTCAGCATCAATCAGCATAGAGTGAAGGGCACTATTTGCTTGTAATTATTTATCAGGTGGGATGGCAGGGGGTCTGACAAAACTCCAGTGGCCGACCTTCACCCCAAGTTTCCAGCGGAAGCAAAAGCCATCCAATTCACCACTGAGTCCTGCTTCAGACCCGACGTGGCCACACAGGTCTGTTCATGCCAGGAAACACAAACGGTCCCCACGTCGTTGAGGGCCGTCCCCTCTGTAGGCAGTCTATTTATTTCTCACATATAATATGGAGCCTCAAATTCAGCAAGAACCATAAATCTGGGATGACAAAATTTTTTGTTGTTTTGTAGAATCACCCCCGATTGTCTCAAATCACCAAGATTCTTACAGTTAATAAGCAATATTCAGAAAAGGGGGGAAAAGGGTGTTTGACCAGAACCCTCCCCAGAAACTTTAATTAACGAGCTAGGGTACTGTAAAAAATTTAAAATATCACACGGTTGAAGGTAGAAGGACATACTGAATGCATTCAGTTTCCCTTTCCTGTAGAAGCAAGACTCAGAATGTATTACAGAGGGATGCTTTGTTCTAAAACAAGCAAACAAAAACAAAACAACAGAAGCCAGCTGGGTTTTCTATGATGTTTAGGCCCTGTCACTAGTAGGTGTTAGGTTTCCATAGAGAACTTCAGACATGCACTGAGAATCCAATGCTTGTTTAAAAAGACAAACTTTTGATAAGGAAACAAAAAAAGGTCACAAGTATCTTATGCCTAGATGATCCTTCCTGCACAGAAATAATAGCATTAAAAGTGAGACCAACAAGCATTCCAACCCTCCACTTTCTCGCCATCATTAACATGTGAAGAGCTGGTAAGGGTTCCCTAGAATAATCTCTGAACTTCATAAATTAACCATCGATCGAGCGTTCCATTTTGCCTCCGTGCCACCACTCCACCCAGGTGGGAGGAACCTTCTGCACACACAGACAAACCACGTGAAGAAGAACACATGAATTAATGCATATTTCATGTTCTTTCTATTTCCAGATTGAGGCTCTTAACCAAGTCGCCTCGTGATAAGTTACTTTGCCTCATGATCTACTCTAGGAGGCTGAGTCCCTCAGAAAGCTGAGGGGGAGAGCAAATCCTTTGCCCCGTGGTCAACCTCCTGAAGCAAAGGCATGCATGCTAAGCAGCAGCCAGATCAATGCAAGCAAATACAGCTCAACTACACCATTTATTCAGCCATGAGAGATGTCAATAGCCAGATTAGGGCGATCCATCTTTTTGATTTCCTACTGTCTTCTCGCTGACTACACGAGGGCTTTTTCCTGTATTAAAAGTGTTTGCTTTCTCAACCATAAAAATTCCAATTATTACTCTGAGCGCTCTGGAGTTAAGTTGCTTGCTGGCAGTGGCCTTGAATTACCTGAATCAGTCCCGGGAAGTAGGGGGCTGCTGGAACAATCATAGGCACTCCATAGGGATGCAGGAGGACTCCTTGAGAAGGCAACATGCTTTACGTGAAGGTGTTATTCCCTCTGAAGCTCAACACATCAATGGAGAGTTAGGGGAAAAATCTATAAACCCAACTTCTTCCGAACTACAAAGCTGAGAGCCAAATCGCTTCTGTCAGGAGCCAAGCGCTCATCACCGCGGAGAAGGGAAAGAAAGAAAATCCGAATCAGCAACTCTCGATGTGAAAGTTTTCTTCCCAGACGACGAAGAGACACAGCAGCTGCAGAGTTGAAGCTACAAAAATGGAAGGTGCTATTTTGGGAATGACTTGCCTAACATGACTAACCAAATACTCCATTAATTTAGTTCTCGGAGACGCAGACGGAGACCAAGAGTCGGAGAGAAACGTAGTCAGGCTGTAAGATTTGGGCAATTCCTAATGATTCGGAGCAAAAGACAAGGGACACAGTCTGCGTGGGGCTGTTAGTGAGAAAATAAACTGAGAAATGTGAATTGATATGATTATCAGTTGCCACTTAAAACTCGAGTAGGTTAACGTGTCCCAGCTTTGGTACTAATCAAAATGAAACTCAAAAGGTAGTTAGTCTAAGTTATTATTCTCTCCCTCTTTCTGGCTTTAATTTTAAAGAGGCAATTTGAGCAAATAATATAATACTACTAGCTAATATTTGCAGTATTTGCTATGCACAGAGAATGAGCTTAATTATTTACATGTGTTATGTAATTTAATTCTCACAACTCCCCTAAGTGGGCACTATTATCACTTCCAGGTAACAAATGGGAAATAGTCTCACGCTAGTTGAACTGTTTGTTCACGGTCATGCACTTGGAAGAGGCAGTGCCAGGTGACAAACAATTTCTAACCAGGCCACTACATTCATTATAGTATTTCATTCTGTAATAGAACATCATGTGCTTTGTGTGTGTGTATTTGTATTAAAAAAAATTTTTTTTGTCTTTGAGCTTTCAATTGTTCTATGTTAACGTACGATATATTAATAAGAGATGTCTCCCTGTCCCCAGAATTTAAAGCCATGGCGATTGTGTATCAAAGCTATGCATGAGAAATACATTTGAGCCAATATTTGAAATCTTTCCAGTGTGCGATAATACCTAATGATTGTTTAGGATATCTTACATGGTATAGATAAATTCCTATGGGATTACATGAGCTGGAATTGTACTCTCCTGAGTGCCTGCATACTAGCTGTGTGATCTTCAACAAGTTACTTAGTGTCTCTGAACCTCAGTTCTTCATTTGGAAAACTGAGATAGTAGACCCTCAAAGGGTTGTATGACATATGAAGTCCTTGGCATCTGAGCATGTGCAATACAAGAGGCCATTAGCTATTCTGATCATGTGTTTCCTATTCTCCTGATGGTTGGTCTAGCCATATCCATGGTTTCAGAATGAAGGCACAGATAACATTCAAATCCTCACTCTTCTATTCTTCATACCAGGAAAGCATGTGGGTGTTTTTAGAGTTCCACAGTTTTAAGAACAATGACATGAAACTGACAAAGCGAGTCCACTCGACTTAAGGTCAAGGCCCAGGGATCACTGAAAATCATCTTCAAACCAAACACCTGCCTCCGCCTGCCATATTCCACCTCGAACTCTAAACAAAATACAGGATATAGATTTTGTCCAAACTGGAAGAGCTTCAGACACTGCAAAAACATATTCAACTATTGGCTTTTTCTAAATCCAAATGTCAATGCTTCCACTTTAAATAGCCAAGGTGTTTTTACACAACACTAATTTTAGTTGTTTGATTTAGCTGCATAATTACGTTTTTAGATAACGACAGTGGACAGTGTTTGGCAGGGAATTCAATTATTTCAGGCTGAGTTTTGGCCGTCTTAACACGGTTCCTCTGTAACGGATTCTCATGTATCCAAGTGGTCACGTTGTTACAACCCGGAAAGCTCCAATGACAGCTGCAGGTTGACCCCTCTTACTTAACAGCCTGATACTGTTTCTAACTTTAGCTTTTGACTCTGACTTTCAGCACTGTTCTTCTGAGAAGTTACTAGGGAGGACAGCAGCATTGCCATGAGACAACTTTGCAGGGCGGGAGAGAGCTATTTGTTACTTTGGTGAGGGCTGGGTCAGGTTGAATGATGTCTCTTTAACGTTATAAAGTGGAAAGACCATTGGACCAGGAGTAGGAAACTTAGTTCTGTTACAAAGGCCAAAAATCTACACATTTAGACCCGTAGTTTCCTGAACAAAGAATAGAGGGAAGAATATCCACTTACTTTTCACCAGGAGTGGGCCAATGAGCAAAATCGTAGGAGTGTTTTGGAAACTGTAGAGTTACCTAAGTGCAAAAGATTATCATCTTTATTACTATGTATGTTGCTTTTTTATATTAAAGAACCTGATGATTTTAATCAGAGACAAATGAGAAATGTATATGGGACATATAGATATATAGTAGGTACACATATATTTTTGCAGAGGATATTTTCTTTTTTCTTTTTAAGAGCTCCATCATATGACAAACTTTTGCTGTAATGAGTTTTTTTATCCTCCCTCCGGAAATAAAGGTTAATTGTTTTGTGGCCCTTTTTACTTTGATGGCCAGGAAGCTCAGAGCCAAATATGAAATTCAACTCTGCCCATTTTGTGGGACTTTACTGGCTGTAGATTCGTGTTCTTGGCCTCTGTCCTCACCCTCTCTAGTCCTAATTACTGTCATTTACCTTTTCTATGATTCTGACTGTATCTGTAATTTTTTTCCTGGGATCCATTTTCTCCACTAAAAGTCAGGTACCATGTTCTCGGTGTCTCTGCCCCCCAAGGCTGGTGCACACGGCTCATGGGAAATGGCTGGCCACCCACTGTCTAGTGTGCGGTATTAAGTTCCTGGTGTGCTGCCAAAACTTAAAAAAAAGAAAATGAAAGAATAAGGTAAAGAGCAGGCAAGGCAGTCCTGGTGATGGCTAGGAAACAGAGGTAAGCCTCAAAAAGGGCTGATTTCAATCTAGGGGGCAGGTATTATTATCACTCTGGCCATCACAAACAGAACGGCAAACCTTTTTCTGTAAATGGGAAATGGGTGGATTATAAATACTCTGACTGTCCTCAAACTCTGTCACTGTTGTGTGAAAGTGACCACAGGCAATCTGTAAATAAACACTTAAATTTGAATTTTCTGTCATTTTGACCTGTCATAAAATATTCTTCTTTTGATTTCTGTCAACGATTGGAAAGTCCAGAACCCATTGTTATTTTGAGGGTTATACAACAGGCCACAGGCCAGGTTTGGTTCACAGATCATGGCTTGCTGACCCCTAGTTTAGAGCATTCTATCTTATCCAAGCCTCTGGAAGTCAGACTTTAATACAATGGCAAATACACACACACACACACACACACACACACACACACACACACGGTCCAGCACAAATAATGCCGATTTTTTATTACAAAATCTTTTATTACAAAATCATGTAATTCTGTAACATAACAACATCACACTCAAGCATACCATATGACATTTTAGGTGAAATGTCCAAATTAAAACCACAAATTATCACACCCATATTATTACCCTACCAACCACACTGAAACAGGTCTTACTTCTGATGGACCCTGTGCGTGCTTTTTTTTTTCTCTTCTACTTTTCCACTGGCTTCCCGTCTTTCCTATCACGTTCTTGGTCCTGGTTTTGTCTATCTTCCCTGTGTTAGGGATTTTCATCAAGAGATTTATTTTTCCTTACCCAGCCTTTGATAGTTCAATCTCGTCTCTTCTCCCAAGGGGAAAAAAAAAATTCTCCCATCTTGCTACACCTTCCATGGTGACACTGCTTTCTTAGTTATTAACTTCTCTTTTCCTTTCCTCGATTAAAGTGGGTCCTCTCTTGCTGTCAGATACTATAAGTTATTCCCCAGGTCCTAAGAGCTACCATGAGGTTAACTCTGTCCACCACCAACCCTTATGAGACGCAGCCACCCAAAGTTCAAACATCCCAGGCAAGAGAAGGAAAGAGGACAGAAACACAAGTGTTGGCTGGAGATGGGGAGAGGGGAGCATTCAGAGACGACCGAGTCCTGCCTACGGATTCTGTTGGCCACTAGACCAACTACAGCCTCATCAACCAAACCTCGTCTATAGATGAAAAGAAGAAGAATGATGAGGATCATGATTAGTCTGCATTTTGTAAAAAGGAGCTCACATTTTTAAATGCTGGCATCTTGTATAAAATTTAGATCTATTTTATTTCTTAAAAGACTGAAAGATCTAAAAACTTTGGACCATGTCTGGGAAGGATCTGCCTTGCCCACAGGTGAGGGAAATCGGGCTCTGTGAGACAAGCTCCACCATTTCTTTCCTGCTTCCTGAAAAGATGCAGTATGTCAGTTGCCACTTGTTGATCATTAAAACCAAAACAAAAAACTATAAAACAGGGTGTTTCTCTGACAGTATTAATTGTACTCCTTATCTTTTGGATATTGACAGTGGTTATCTCATAATATAGATGCATACAGATCATTTAATAACTCGCCCTACCTCTTTCCAGGCCAAGGTGATTGACAGAACTTCCTACAATATTCAAGCACTTCACAGCATTCCTCAGTTTTACTTCCCCAGATCCGTCCTCCCATACACACTGTCCTTCTTTCAACGAATCATTGTTTCTGCAAAGCCCACCTGGAAAACTGCCTTTGCCACGCAATTTTATGAATCCAAGTGACTATGCAAATTTGCCTGCTATACAGACTTGCCTCTCTCTCTCCCTCCTTCCTTTCCTTCTTCCTTTCCTTTCCTTTCCTTTCCTTTCCTTTCCTTTCCTTTCCTTTCCTTTCCTTTCCCTTCCCTTCCTTTCCTTCCTTCCTTCCTTCCTTCCTTCCTTCCTTCCTTCCTTCCTTCCTTCCTTCTTTCCTTTCTTCCCCCTTTCTAATTCAAACTTGCTCGATTAAATCAAATATCACATTTTCTACAAAGCCTTCCTCATTATCCCAGGCAGAACTAACTGCACCATTACCTGTGTTCTGGAATCATTCAGCACTGCATAATAATTCTTTTGATTGTGATGACTCCTACTAGAAGGCAGATTGCCTCAAATAAAGGAAGACGCCATTCATTTTTGTCCACCCAATGAGTAAAACGGCGACTAGACACATGAAGCCTCCCAAAGCATTTCTGAGAGAATGCTGGGACAAGTGGCTGCCGAGGAAGAGTGTAAGCCTATGAAGCTGCAAAGGTCCCCAGATCATTAAGAGTTTCACTTCCAGTGACCTGGGTGCCTCTTGGCACAGTAGAAAAAGCATGGGTTTTATAGCTGGGGAGGTTGGGCTGGAATCTTGGCTCAGTCGCCCTTCCATGCAGTTGATCTAGGATGAGACACTCAGCCTGAGGCCTGGTCTTCTCAGTGGTAAAATAGGACAACACCTGTACCTTTGCCCAGGCACGCTGCCACCATGAAATGACAGGATGTATAAGGCCGGTCCTGGAACTTGGAACACAAAGTGCTTGTTCATTTTTATTTTTTTCTTCAGAATGTCTTTAACGTACACATTTTAAAATTATTCTCGAACCATCCTTGTCGTCGAGTTGGGTTTGTCTCCTGAATGCCCCACCAATACCTGACACTGATGTCTCTCTCAGTCAGAGCCTTCCAACTTTCTGTTCCCTTTCTGGGACCCCTTGTGCGAATGCCCCATCCTTTAAAAAACAGCCACTCGCTGGGTCCTCCAAGCAGCCCCCCTACCTTCCCCAGCACTTAGAACCTACTCATCTAAGCCCCTGAAAGACCAGCGGTGATTTGTACCAGGAGGGGAAAGCCCTGGTGGGTGATCACAGCCAGGTGTTGCTCCCATTTTATCTCCTATACCTCCTTCTCCTCCATCATTTTGTTTTCCTGTCTTTCTCAAAGGACTGGGCACCGAGGAGATGCTCAGTTAGCCCTTGAGAATCACTTGTGGCATCTATGGGATGAGATGGAGGTTCAGAGAGACTGACATGTTTGAAGTTAAACAAAAGAATGTGTGCTTTGGCAGTTACCGAAAGCTTTGTTGGATCAGGGGTCCCCAACCTTTTTGGCACCAACGACCGGTTTCACGGAAGACAGTTTTTCTAGGACCCAGTACCGCGGAGCTCAGGCAAGCTCGGCCTGGCGGAGCACAGGAACCAGAGCTCAGGTTCTCACCTGCGCTCACGTCCTGCTGTGAACCAGGGGGGCGGGGCGGAAACAGGAGGCAGAGCTCAGGCGAGCTTCGATGTCGGGCCGGTTCCTAAGAAGCTGTGGACCGGTACCGATTGGGGGGCGGGGGTGGGAACCCCTGTGCTAGATCGTCAAGAGTGACCACTCTAAGGCAACAACGTGAACCAAAATTGATAAACTCCACTCACCACCAGGCATTCATTCCAAGCTAACCCCGTACGAGTGAGAACACAGCATGGAAGGGCTTTCCCTAGCTCAGACCTCAAAGAGATTTCCTGAGATGCTGCGCAATGCTGATGGTCCTAATGCCCAGGACTGATAGATGAGTTCCTGGAAGTGGGGAGACTTGTCCATCACCAGGGAGGCAATATCTTCCACAGGAAAAGCTTCCATAGATTGTGGGGATGACGTACTGGGCCACCGATTCGCTGCGTCGCAAGTTACAGCCACCTCATGTATCCTCAGCAGAGGACCATTCCAGCCAGAAAAGTCATATCCTGGAAAGAGATGCCATGTCCCCAACGTCTCTAACGGGCTGGTTCAGTTAATATGTGTCGAGGAGCTGATGTAGGTAAGGCTCTTACAAGAATATCAAGTACCTAGTAAGCTTTAGTTCTCACTGTGACATTACTTGCCACCCCTCCTTGCAAAAGCACCGTAGCATGTTAGTTAAGAGCTCTCCATGAGCCACACTGCTCCTATCAAAATCCCAGTCTCCACCTGATTGCTAACTGTGTGTTCTTGTGCAAATTACTTAACTTCTCTGAGTCTCATATTTACTATTTATAAAATAACAGTGTTATTAGTAACCATGAGATTTGAATAAGAATAATATGCAGACATGTTTAGCTGAGGGATTAGCTCGCAGCAGACTCAGTGAATGGGTGCTGGTGGTTGTCGTCGTGACAACAGCATTAGAAGCAGCTGGTTTGGAGGATTGAACCAGCTCAGATCAGACTTCTCCCAAACCAGGAGTATCAAGACTCTTCCTCCCTTCCACAGCTAATTGGTTAAATAATATAGCTCTTGCTAATGTGATCTGTGCTGTGTCTTCTTGTGTAAGAGCACACCTCCTTCTTGCATGTTCCTAACCAAAAATTAAGACACAAATGTTAACCAGGATGTGTGTGTGTGGCTTCCGTAAATGAATGATATGGCACTGAAACTAAAATATGAGAATTTCACATTCAAATGAGGGTTTATGGGAAGGATGGAGACAGTGCCTTCGAATCAGGAGTAACCCCCCAAATCTGGGACACTGGGTCACCCTACCCAGTAGTATCGCCCTGCCTCCAAAAACAGTTACGAAGATGCACAAAGAAAATTCCAGTAAGTCTTGTGAGGAGGCTGCTGATTGCCATTAGGAACTTGAACCCCCAGTGGTCGAGGCAGCACTGTGCTCCTCTTGGTTCATTAAGCACTTCTTGACCTGATTCTCCTCTGAAAGCTAGACTGGCTGGCTGAATGAGCAAATCTAAGAATATCAACCCGGCACATCATCTCTGCTGAGATCAACAATGCTTCAGGAACCGACCCCTGACCTGTCTGGGGATGAATGGCAACTGGGTTTGAGGATTTGTTGACCTTGCTGGAGGCAAACAAATCCTCCCTGGGGACTCAGAGAATGGGGGATGAATAATCAGCTGCCTCCCCCCAGATGTTGCTGTGTGACCTCCCTACTCTCTTCTGCCTTTTGTGCTGCAGGTCCCTGCAGGAGCTGGGTACAGAGAGACCACGCCAGGTAGCACAATCTCCAGGATTTGTAACTGGGCCTTTCTGCCCAAACACCATGCATACTCTACTCCTTGTGAGCTGAGCTCTACACACATCTTTTTCCCCTGAGAGGCTAAGTACCTAGGTTGTCATCTCCCAAAGCATGCTCTACACAAGGAGGGGCTTCATTGTAAAAAGAATCCAATGGCCAAAGATGTGAGAGAGATTCAGCTTTCTCTCTATCCCTACCTATTAGCATAGTAAAGTAACTCCTTCCTGAGAAGTCCCGCAAGGAAAAAGAAAAAAAGACACCTGTTTGACTGTGTTTGATCCAGACATTCCCAGACTTATTGGATGGTCAACTGGTAGAGCATTTCTACTCTAAGAAATGCCAGCCTGAACAAAGCTCAGGCTCGGTGGCCTCCTTACCCCCTTCACCCTCAACCCCTCACTTATTCTCAACCATTCTAATAGCCATTAGAGGCAAAGGAAGACAACCGAACAAAGCTAATAAAAACAGCTGGCCAAGACTTTAAGGTCTAGGAAAAGGCTGGCTTTCCCTGCTCCTCACTGCCTTCAGAAAGTAGGGAGCATCTCTCAAGAAAGAGGGGTACATGGAAATGGGCTAGTCACATGGGAGCACCAGCAAAGAGTAACCATGGGAGGAGAAAAGGGAGAGGGGTGAACTGGAAGAAGAGTGCTAATGAGATCACCCTGTGACCTTCCTTTGTGATTCCGAAGTGCCCCCTCAACCTCCTGGACTGTGTTGTCCTTGGTCATTTCGCATTTATCAAGGCCTCTTCTGAGGGTGAAGTGGTGATTTTTGACTCTTGTAATTGATTCATGCACCACTCTGAGAATTTTGCCCTCATCCCAGAAAACTGCACATAACTCATAAAATATTCCATATTATTACAGAGAGCTGATGGCCCCTCTGACATTCATCTGTGGACCTTTGAGGGGACTGTGAATCTCTCGCAGACTTTGAAGTATGTAGCCAATATGGATAGAGTCAGAATTCCATAAGTCAGCCTCATATCGACAGTTCAGATGATGGTTCTTATGTGGAGTCATGCTGGCATGCTTGTCTCAGCTACACGGCACTGAGAACGTGTAGCTGCCACTCAGAGGGCTCTCACCGTAGCTCTTGAGAGGGGGGTGGGGGTGTCACAAAGGCAAGGAGGTGCTAAGACATTCCATATTGTCAAGCCAAGTCAGACTCTGAGAAATCCAAACACACATCCTTAGCCTTCTTGCCCGAAAGTGGGCAATCATCCTAAGATAGGGTATGTGGTTTCTCACTGCCGAAGCTTCACCTCCAACTTCAGGCCAGAGAAGAGATACCAACCATCAAACCAATGAGTGGGCGTAGGTATGCTAGGGTACCCACCAAACACAGCAGTGGGGGAGAATGGAGGTAGGAAATATAGAAATGGGTTTTCAGAGCCTTTGCAGTCTGGTCTTGCAGATAAGACGGAGAGAGGAGGAGCCCAGGGCCTGGCTGTGCTGAGCTGTGCAGCTGAGCATGTGAGAGGACGAGCTGCTGGGCTGACCACTGCAAATGGTTTCACCACGATGTCATGATCAGGCAGCTGGTAGCAACAGAAAGCATCTGACAGGTGGGTTTTTCAACTTCCCAGATTAGCAGAACCCTTCTGGGACACTCTGGGGACATCAAAAGAGGAACTACCCCGAGTGACCTCATTTCCTTTCGGATTCTTACATTACAATCTATTTTTAAATTTTTTTTTTTAAACAAACCTGTGTATACCATTTACTATTGGCCACACACCTTCTAATCCCTTTATGTATTATTAACTCATTTAATCTTCACCACCACCCTCTAAGGCAAGTCCTGTTATTATCCCTATATGACAGACAGGGGACCTGAAGCACAGAGAGGGTACGCAACTCGTCCAAGATCACACAGCTTGTGAGTGGCGAATATGGCTCCAGAATCAGGTATTCTCCAGAAAAGACATGGTTTTTGAAAATATAGTTCTGCTGGTTTCCAATTGGCTAATTAAAACAAACAAACAAACTTATTTTAATTTTTATGGTAATAACAATGTATCCCATTGGCTAAGAACTCTGGTATTGAAACCATCCTAAGCCGAGGTACAAATTCTGGCTCTGATAATTTCTAGATCTGTTGCCACAGGAAAGTTACTTAACCTCTCTGAATCTCAATTTACTTATATATTTGGAGGTAATAATACTTTACTCCCAGGGTTGTTGTGCTCTAAGTAATGCAGCAACATGCTTAAAATATTCCTTGGGCTTGAGTCCACTTGTATGTGTGTGAGCTTTATTCAAGGTGGTTATATCTTAGCATGACATCTCCACATACACAAATGTCAGGCATTTAAGTGATGACTCATTTATCACTGGTTGGCCCCAGACATCCCAATTTCATGAATCGATAAATCCCCCTGTTTGTTTAAGTTAGTTTGAGTTGGGTTTCTGTCCCTTGTAACTATAAGATTCTGGGCTAATTCAATAGTGATGATAAGAATAGCAGATGTACATACACACATGCATATATGGAAGTCATTAAACATAACTTTTGCTTATTTTTCTTTTTAAATCCTCACTCGAGGATATGCTTATTGATTTGAGAGAGAATGAGAGAGACAGAAAGAGAGGCTTCACAGTGAGAGAGAAACATTCATTGATCTGCCGCTGCCTCTGTACGCCCTGACGGGGGATCGAACTGGCAACGTAGCTTTGTGCCTTGACAGGGATTGAGCCAGCAACTTTTGCTGTGTGGGATGATGTTCCAACCAACTGAGCCACCCGGCCAGGACCTTTGGCTTTTTTTTTTTTTTAAAGAAACACTTCCATGGAACTCTCTAAGTCTCAAACACTATTCTCAGTTCTTTGAGGACTAACTCATTTAACCTCTTAACAGTTCTCTGATAGTGGCACTCCTGATAGCCTATTCTACAGATGAGAGTTTGCATCGTTCCTGGCTAGTTGAGTGGGTGGACCTTAATCAAAGCCATGCTTGTATGATTTCAAATCCTATTTCCTTTCTTCTGCACCCTTTGCACTACCAAGGATGTTGATGTTTTAGCCAAGTGAGGAATCCCAGAAACCCCCTCAGGAGCTGGGACCGACCCCTAGGTGCCCACAGTATAAACCTTGCCTCCGTGCTGAAACCTCTTCTGAGTGACTCCTAGGAAAAACTGCTTGGGCCACGAACAAGAATTCTAAAATATCCTTTCAGAGAAATCCCACTGACTCAGAGCCAACACAGAGAGCACAATCTCTACAGCACATTCAGACCCAGACACAGCAACACCGTCCTGGAATCAACCTACCGCAGTCCACATCTTTTTAAATCATGTTTGGCAGAGAGAGCCACTTGCCCCTCTATGAATGTTTATAAACTTATTGGGCTGGTTGCTTTTTAGGGACTCATTTTTCTACACATTTACCTATTACAGATCTGAACTCAACAAGTCTGCAGTCTCTAAAATATTCACTGTGTTCTTTCGCCTCTCCCCCAACAATATTGAATAGGGCCCAGTGTGGAAATTCACAGGTTCCAGGGTGGCTGTTTGTTTTAGGATTACCACCCAGACCTCACTTCCTTGGAAACTGGTGGCTGGCCTCAAAGATGAATGCTCCTTTTAGGACCAAAATAGAACAAAGGGACAAAAGGGAACTGAAGGATTTAAAATTAGGATAAAAAAGGGGGAAAAAAAAACTTGGCACTAGAATAGCCTTCCTTAACTGCTTAAAACTTACCAGTGATGCCCAACTTTCAGTGTAGTTTATCCCCATATGTTCCCACACTCCCACTGGGACCTAACATTTGCAGGCGCTATTTATCATTCTGGCTAGTGGTGTGCTCATCTGCCTACCTCGCCAAGCAGCCCTCGTTGTTATTTTTGTAATTACTGCGAGTCTTTCTCATGTTGCACTCTGCCAGAACTCCGGTTCACCCTGTTATACTCAGAACACATGGAGAGATGGGGGTGGGTCCGCAGGGAAGGGAAGGGGCCTGCTTTCCTGCCCACTATGAAAAGCAAAATCAAGAAGAAGCAGACCGTAAGCACACTAGAAACATTTTTTTAAAGGTTGCATTCTGTGCCACCTTACTTAACAAATACTCTCTATGTTCATTGCAGAGTTTATTAGAAGGAAGGCTGTGCTCTTGTTTTACACATGGTAATTCATTTAGTCGTCATAATGACTGACAACAAATACCATCATTTCCATTTTACAGATGAGTAAACTGAAACAAAGAAAGTTTAAGGAACTCACCAGTTGGGCACACAAGCTGGCAAGTGGCAGATTTAAACCATGCATAAATCCAGGTACTGTGTGTGAAACTCTGGCACACGCATTCTAATCAGCACCACGATCGTCGCCAAACACGACCACTGCCACCACGCCTCCACCATTCCTGCCACCACCACTGCCACTGCTGTCACCAGCACCCCCGCTAACACCACCACACACCATTAACACCACCATCTTCACCAAGCATCACCACCACCGCCGCCTCTGTACCACTGTGACCATCACTGCCTCCATCACCATTGTCACCACACCACCACCAACACCTTCAGCACCAATAGCACCTCCAGCAGCACCATCAGCACAACCGCCATCATCACCAGCACCAGTGCCTCCACCACCACCATCTCCACCACCACCACCATCACCATCACCAATTCCATTACCAGCACCTCCACTACCAAGGTTAAAAGCATTTATTGGACTTTTTCCATTTGCTGGGGGCTGTGCTTGGTGTTATACAAACAATCTCATGTGATACTCACCACAACGCCAGTCCCTTTGGGGTCATGCCATTACCTCTATTTCACAAATGTAAAAACTAAGCTTCAGAGAGCTTACGAGCATGCCCGTGTACCTCATCAGAGGTCTGTAAGATTAGTGATATTCTTAAGATTCAAAGCCAGTTTTGCCCAACGCTGATGAGAATGCATTTAACTCCTATGCTCCTTTGACCAGAGGTGGGAGATGGAGGCATTGCCCACTGGACCTTTCATCAAGCTTGCTCCCCTCTCCTCAACCCACCATATTAGCAGTCGATTGCTAAGATGTGAGAGATCACCCCACCGAGTTGGGGAATAACATTGCGTGGCAATTCTGCTACCAAACAACGTAGAGGATCAACTGCTGAGATTCTCTGCTTCTGGTGAAATAACATATAAGGGGGCTTTGGCCTGAAATATGCTAAAACCAGCTCTTGTTCTCTCTGGTGAAGCCCCACCCACCGCAGGTCGGTGCCTCCTGAGACACTACCCTCCTCAGTAAAGCCCTCAGGTGTCTCTCTCCAGTATGTTACATTTGTTCTTTTGGGCTGAATATTGTCTTTGGGGGATGCAGAGGTGTCACAAAGAATATCTGGTTTGTTTTACAAAACTCTCACTCCTGTCCATCTCTCTGTTAACTCCGAGTCCAAGCCACCATCATCTCGCACCTGAATTACTGCCGTGGTCCTCTACCTGAGCCTCTGCTTTCAGTCGTGTCCCCCTCTAATCTGTTCTCAATAGAGCATCCAAACTGGTCTTTTTAAAGGCTAAGTTCAGTCATATTTCCCTCTGGCTTAAAGCCCCATAGTCTTTTTTCTCCTCTTTTTTATTTCTCTTGGAATTAAATCTACACCCCCCTCCCAACACTCATATCAGTGCTTCTAAAAACTGGATTCTGGCCCCTCTTTGCCCCTTTTTCCCTCTTTCACTCTACCCCAGGCTCCCTGATCTTTCCTCAGTCCCCTGAGATCACCCAGGCACCAGACAGCCATTACGCGTACTCTCTGCCTCAGTGCAAGTGGTCTTCTCCTCCCCAAGCTCCACCTCTTTACCCACCTCTGACTTCATCTGAACTTCAACGTCACTTCCTCAGAGAGAACGCGCTTCTTTCCTGAATCTAACCCTTCTGTTTTCTGTGGTCCCGCTTCTTTTCTTTCAGAGCATTTATCACAACTTACAATACAGATTTCTGTCATGATCACTTGCTTATTACCTGTCATCCTCTCAAACTCATAAGGTCCATGAATGAAAATGAAGTTGGTTTCCTTGTCTATATATCCTCAGTGATTAACCTAATTTTTGAGGCAGGGCAGAGACTAAATGAATATTTGTTGAATGGATAAGCGAGTGAATTCTCTATTAACCAATTACTTACATGAGGGGACGAGGTCTTATTTAATCATTTTGGATGTCCCATGCTTTGCTATAAGATGACTTGATAAGTGTTTCATAAAGAGATGAGAAAGTATTAGGGATGCTCTACAAATGGTTAAAAAATATAGCATTTCTCTTCTCTGATTGTACCAGATAAACTCCCAAAATCTGTCTTATGTGTAAGCCGACAGTTGCCTTACGTAATATAATAATTGTTGGCTCGAATTAAAGACATCATTATTTTGGAGGCAGAGAGTTGCTCTTTTTCTGATACAAAAAGTGAAGGATCCATCCCTCATACCACACATCATCTTCTTGGCATGCTACAGGATTAAGGAGGAAATGTGATTTTATTTTGTGGGAAACTGGTATTTTCACAAAGTCAAGAGACGCTATCAGAATAAAGGGATGTTTATTTGGGTGAATCACCGGCTTTGCACAAATCCCAAGTGCTAATTGCATAATGGGTCTTTACAAAACGCCCTAATATGGGTTCGGCTGGTTTCTCTGCTTTCGGTTTGAAAAATAGATTGTTTAATAACCCATCAAAGCTATATGTAAACCAAGTAAACAACAGAGCAGATGTTGACTGCTGTCCTGTGCCTCATAGACGTAATTAAAGACAACGAGACACTCGCGCAGTCATACAACAGAGGACGAATGCAAACACGGAAATCAGTACAATATGAATGTAAACTGAATTTGCTGGACACCTGCTTTCTCAGTCCAAGATGTTGTATCGTATTTCCCACGATGAAAAATGTTTGTAATAACCATTATTTACTTATGTAATTGTGTACATTTTGTCCTCCACTTCTCAGGAAGACAAAGCTGTAAAAAGCCTAGTCTTTTCCATTGAGTATTTGTTTCAACTTCATGACCACTGACTACGACCCTGGAAAGCTTCAAAGAACGTTTTTAATTTTCTCATAAGTATAAGTGTTCATAAAAACCAGTTAGCCCGAACTTTCACATTTATAAAAGAAATTCAAGCTCTGGTTTGGGTGAGAGTACATTGGGGCTTTATTCACTTTTCTTTGCATTTATCGGTTTGTGTATTTTTTAAGAATTCTACTAAACTGAGATGTTTATTTCCTAAAAACCTTATAAATCTTTAAGTCAGGCACATTTCGTAAAATGACGATTTCACCTTATACAAAAACAATCCTACTAGACAGAATATTTAAAGTATCATTCTAATTTTTTGATTATTTTGTTTTCCCCCCTCAAACTCCCACTCAGAGATCTGTTAGTTTTTAGTTTCCAGTTCTATAGCGGAAGAAATATAACCACACAAAGCGGAACACATGACATAATTAGGAGAATGCAAGTGTAATCAAAAAAAGGAAAGAAAAAAATGGGCTTTTCTCTGTTGATATCTTGAAAAAGTAACTAAGGTTTCCAAATTATTATTTGATTATATCATTTTTCCTCTTCTGATCAGGAAATAAAAAAGCTGAAGTTAAAAATCAGCTTTCTATGGCTTCCTGTAGAGGAGAAATTTTCCTAGATCCAGAATTCTCAATTCAGAAAATAAATATCCTCACCCATTTTCAAAGTGAAAAGAATTCATGGAATTCTTTTTCTGCCAACAACTGAATTGTTTTTTAAGCCTCCAAACTCCCATTGTTTTAAAAGGTCACATGATGCTCCTAGTGATTTGTAGGGAGCGGCGATGCTGCCTGCAGTGCACTCACCGTCTCCCTTGTCTGTCGTTTTTGATGATTTGGAGGGAAGGGGGACCCTAATGTGATCTGCATCTCTTTATGTTAATAAAATGGTGCCAGTCTATTTTCCCAGACAATACCATAAAGCATAAACACCAAATGGGGAACAAATAGGGCCGTGATGCCACTGTGAAACAATCAACCTTGACACACCTAAGACAGATCACATCCCCTCCTTCATTCATTCTTTAACGTCCCTAGGTGAATCTGATTAAACACACACACGCACGCACACACGTGCACACACACACACACACACACACACACATGTAAACGCATACAGGATCGCAGGAGCTCAGGAAGGTTGTAAAACACTAAATTCTCTTGATTTATGGAGCAGCCTGCACTGCATTGAGCAAAACAGCATGGCAATCCGGGACCCCGCTCCCAGAAATTCCTTTATGAACATGACCAGCCCCCGCAAGTGAACAAAAGCAGTGGTGCAGGGTGTATAAATCATTAATACGGTGCCCAGCAGTGACTGCATTTCCTGTGTTAGTTGGAGAGCTCCTCAGCACAATGGGGATTTGGGGATTGGAATTGGCTGCGGAGAAATGCACTCCATCATCCTTGGAGCAGATATGCTTCCCATCAGCCTTGCTCTCGTTCTCTTCCCCACCCTCCCCAAGTCTGACAGCCTCACACTGTGTTGTAATTTATTCAACAGTAATCATAATGACTTAAAAATAAAATCACGAGAAAGCTTCAAAGTTGAAAGCTCTCCCCACTGACTCTTTCCCTTTCTGACAAGTTTTGCCTTTGAAAGAAAAGAGAAATGAGGACTCTTGGTTGGGAGGAGCTGTTTTTCCATCATGACGGGCAAGCAGGGGCCTGGGTAAATCTTGCAGAACCAGCAGCCTGAATGGGGCAGCACAGAGTGTGGGTTCTGGAGTGAGACGGTCTGGGTTTCAGTATCGCCTCTTCCACCCACCTGACTCAGGCCAGCATGAGAAAAACGAAATGATTCCTCGCAACTCCCTGGAGGCCTTTTCTGGGGGATTAAATGAGGTAATCCATGTGAAACTGCTTCGTAGTGTGCTTGTCACATAGCACTCCATAAAAGTTATTGATTATTTCATTATTTTAATTATTTTATTATTATCATCATCGTTGCTGAGGCTGGCTGGATTCTCAGGCTACCTAAGTGATCTTACAAGCAGCATCTCCTACTGCTTACAGAACAGACTCACTTTTTGAATGGAACCGAAAGGAGGCTAAAAAA